>CM017555.1:24931165-25306326 GCA_007844125.1 Sinonovacula constricta | reverse complement strand
CATTTTCTAAAATTTGACCTAGTTACCTCCTTTTTGACCCCAGCTGACCAAATAATGAACTCATCCAAGATTTCGTGCAGACAAACATTCTGACCAAGTTTGATGAAGGTAAAAACTGTGGCCTCTAGTGCGTTCACAAGCGACTATGTAGTTGTAAGTATGCTTGAGTGTATGAGATCCTTGAGTGCGTGGACTATGTGTGTATTAGTGTAGGAAATCCATAAGATAATGGCTGCCTAGCATAATTTATATTTGTTGTATACTCCTATATTGATTAAAAAGCAAAGGCGAGCATTATCTTAAACCACCAGCCGGGGATTCTTTTTTCTTGCCGTATACAACATATACTTATATTTCGTTAAGGGAAGAGGCACACCAAAACAGGGAATTTTTCTTATGGTAAATAATACAAGAAATCAACAACATCCCTAGACCCTAGTGTCAGGGGAGCGAGCCATAATTAGGGAGTGGAATTCACTCGTAACCAGCTCACTCACCTTTAAGGTCAAAAACACAAAAATTAAAGCATCTTTTTTCTTAAATGGGTACATAAACTAGGTACCTACTTAGAGCCCCCTTTAGATAACATATTTGGAATATAACATTTAAGACATGCATGGACAACATGGGGGGGGGGGTTCATGAAAAAGCCTAAACAGGGCAAGTAGTCCTCATTAAACTAGTTTTCAGTCGGAGAGTGTTCACAAGCTATAATGTTGACAGAAAAGCTCACCTTGAGCATGTTGTGCTTAGATGAGCTAAAAGCTAAAACTAGGATGGTGTGCACAGTTTGTTCATCGTATGGAAGTGTTTTGTCATTTGTCGCTGGCTGCACAAATTATAAGAACCTGGCCAGCATGCTTCTAGTGAAAGATTTTGAAAAATGAGCTGAAGCAAAAAACCAAATACCAACTTGCTAAATCTACTGGGGGAAAAGTCATTTAAACATTATTGTATTGTAGTGCTTGTTATTTTAACATTATGGTAAACTGACTTAGAACAGTATCGCCAATATATTCAGGAGAATCCTAATTTTGACAAGGAACTCTTGAACTTCAGAGCAAGTGTTCTCTTGGGATATCTGACTTAAAATTTAGTGTCGAACCTTGAATATTTTATCATCATCATCATTATTACTGCCATCATCATCAGCTCCAGCATTGTTAGAGCAAGTTTGATCGCGTCCATAAAGCAGTTCCCTGTAAATATGCCAATGAAATAACACGCTGAAATCATGATCGATCTCTAAACACATGCTTAAACATCTGATGTACTGCTAAGACTTAAACTGGTGGGGCAAACAAATATATCAGAAAATAACTTTCCCCACTATGCTTTCCCCCAAATATAGGGGTGCACACAATACATAAGTGGCACAGTTTAAACAAGTTATTACAGTAAACATTAATTTGCAGTTTAACAATATGACATGTCAAAGTTGTACAAAAGCTATTAGCTAAGTTAATCTTCCATTGCTTCCATTATCACGACAAAAATTAAAACCATAATTTTAGGACAAAATCAACTGCACATTTTAACAAAGCTTTTAGATGTGAAGGTCCTATTTTCCAATTCAGCAGCCTATTTCTCATTGTTATAAGCATTGAAATCACAGAGGCTGGCTCAGTTTTAGTTTGGTATTTTGTTTGTTTCTCTATAGGTTTAGACCATGATGTTCCAGTTATCTAGCAATTGTTTGTTCTTGTTGCTGTTGTTACATCTCACTGACACAATTATGTTGATTAAAGCGTGGTCAAAACTAATTACTAAAACAGCATTACCCAAGATTTAAATTTGGGTAGAACCAATGGCACACTGCAAGTTATCTGGAACTCTGCATGAAAGTTATTACTCTAAGTCAAACTAATATCCATATCTCTCATAAAATCAAACCAAGAACCATCAATCATGTAAATGTAAGGAAGATAACTTAAGCATTATTATCCTGTTTTTACATGTAAGTGGGAAAACTGTTATTTATAGAACTCACCTGTGTTGGAGTTGAAAAGTGACTGCTTTGCACATAGATTTTGATCAGATGTTGACATGTTTAGTGATAAATAAACAATAAACTGAATAAGTGTAAGATGTGGAAGCAGAGCAAGCTTCTCGGACATTTTGGGTCATGGACTCAGAACGCTTCTGCATGCATGAAATTTCATTTCAATCTTCACTATGGTTAATGAGATATTTTAGCTTGACAGTATGTGCCCACAAAAATTTCACCAGGGCAATATGTTGGTGAGGACACCTAATGCCAGGGTGAGTAGAAAAGCTCTTCTTACTCATATAATTAACAAGCTAAAGAGTTTTATACAAATAACGTATATAGTAAATACTGCAGTCCTTTAACTGCAGATTGGACCCTCGAAGCCAGCATTATAATGGAGTTCCAGTGGACAATTGAAGGTTTGCATAAAACTTTACATTAAAATGTGAAAGATTAAGTCAGCATATAAATATTAGCTTTAATAATAAAATCTTGTACAACTATTTTACCCATTAATCTATACAAACTGATACTTAAAATGTTAAAAGTTATATCTTCAAATAAGTCAAATATATTATTATAAAAGATCATAATAAAAGAAAAAAAAGGAAAACAAAGAACACATACCTCAACTTTCCCCCATCTTTTTCTTGCTTAGTCTTCAAAATGATGTTCGTGCACAAAATGGTTGAGTTCTAATTTTCAAATACCTTTTGTCCTCATAAAAACAACACAGTTTCATTCAGCCATAGGTTGTTGTTTTTTTAATTTTAAGTTATCGTTTTCATGCATTATTTATACTGATTCTTAACATCCTTCTCTGATCTAATTAAATGTTCTTCTGTTCAACATAACTGTCTTACATGGTGTTACATGGTTGCACTAAAATAATAACCTAATTTACTTTTACACACCACTTCAATTACCATTCAAAATGACAACAATGCCTCTATACATTAACTATATTTTACTATTAAAGTAATGATTATTTCAAGTATTTTAGACCTGACTGATAGAAAGCTAAACATGTTCAGAATGCATAAACAATAGTATGGTATAAAAACACTATTTAAATGAGTAGTGGTTATTTCCCATTATTAATAAAAGAAAAGTAATTGTTATCTCCCTTGTGTGTAGGTATTTTCATAAACATTCTAAAATTCATTTCTTATTTGCTAATCTTCATCAAAATGCTTATTCACTGTTGCCCTTTCTGAAGATTTCTGCATAGTATGTGAAAAAAGTGGAAAACTCATACTCTTACTGTTACTTTAAAGCAAATACCTACCCCACAGGGGAGGTAACACTATGTAATTTAATTAGAAATACAGAATAAAGACTTCCAAAAATAACAGGAGAAAAAAATTAATTAATATATATATATAACCTTTTAAATGACAAGAGAACAAATTTAAGTAAAAATGATACACCACATGAAATAATGTTGTATTTCTGAAGTAGTGTTTAGGGGAAAAACAACAACATGTTTTTTTAAATAATTCCAGAGTTTCATTTAAATTTTCAACTGTAATATGTATTTTTACAGGAGTCTCTTATTACCTTTTTTAGAGTACAAGTAAATGTTGGGCATTCAAAAGATTTCATAATAAGAGGAAATTAACAATTATAATTATTCATGCTCAGTCATCATCAAAGGGCATAGGCCATCCACTTGAATCATATATAGTTCTACCTGAAATGTGACAGCAAACTGAGAATAAAATATATTGTGTAATTTTGGTCATGCTGGTGACAATATGTGGTGGAGGAATACACCAGATAAAATGTCTGGACAGAACCAGCAGCACTCTGCAGGTAAACTGAAAGGTCCTTCACCACTTAAAAGCTCTTCCCTAGAATGAGACTCAAACTTCCAAGGTGTGGGGCAGCAGAGTGCCATCAATTTAAGATAGATATCAGTACTATCTTACACACACTTTATCCTACCACCTAGTCAACTTATCCTGTGTCAACCTGTACATGCTAAGCATGGGAAGCTATACTTTTGCTCTTTCCCTAACCAATAACTATAATCCTTAACCATTTCAAAGACTTTGTTTATTGTTTATGCAACCAACCTAAAATGGTAGATGGTGATCTGTGATATCTAGGAACATGGATACCTTAGCTCTGCAAGTATGGCTAATACAATGGACAGTTACAAAACCGCCAAGCCTGTTTATCCAATCAATGTTAGTGTAAAGCACATGATAAACAGATGAGCTACTTTGCATAAATGAGCACAGGCCTTTACATTGTGATACTGTCTGTTTCCACGTGTCAACTGCCAAACTATAAATAGAGGGGCAGAGGGAGAAGTAACATAAAAACTGAGAAACCGTTAATCGTTTATCACTGATAGCTACAAATGGGATTGTATTTGTATCTTTTCTTAATTTTTCTAACAGACTTCATATATAATTCAAAAAATATAAGTATCATGAAATGATACAAAAAATACAACAAATCTAATCTAACAAGAACAGTAGGAAAGGTTTATCATTACGTCCCATGTATGTTGACAGGATGTTTATTGTTGCAGCTTATCAGAGTAGGGAGCTTTTATAAAGTAGTTTTTATCCAATGACATTTGAAAATTCTTGGTGGTGTCCTTATGATTCACACTAAAGCGAATTGGTCAAATCCTTTAATCATCGGCACTCTGCAATGCATCATGCATTTTTTTTCACTGAAACATTGGCTAAAAATGACATGATCCCAAGGGAAATGTGTTCATGTATAAATTGCAAAATTGTCATATTCAAAGAAAACAGCTCTAGAACAAAGTGTGTTTTTTTTAATCTTTGTCTTGGATGCCTCATTTCCATGTTTTTCTAATATAATGTGTTTTAAGGAAAGTAGATTCCTTATTTATATATTTTTGCATGCTTTGAAAATATGCTTTTATTTGTTTAAACAGATTTAAGTTGCAAACAAAATTTAAGACCAGTGTCATATTGATATTTCAAATTATTTAAGAGGTAAATAAAAATCATGAATCACTGAGAGGTAAAATATCATAAAATATGAACATTTTACATGGTAGTGCTGAGCTCTAGAGAAGCAAATCCTTTTTTGTTTTGCCATGTTACCCATAATTCTCAACCAAACCCATACTGTTCTTATTAGAATTGCCTTATTTAGTTAGACGATCCTAATGCGTATCATGGATTGTATTCATAAGAATCATAGTTATTGTTTGTTTAGTATCATAGATCGATTCATAAAAATCTTAGTTATTGTTTGTTTAACTAAGAAATTTCCTAAAATTTGGAAAAATCCAAAGAATTTTTTTAGGTCTATGGTGGTTTTTTTTTAAAATTCAAATAGTTTAAATCAGAAAAAATAACTAAGATTCTTTATGAATCTGATCCCTGTGTTTAGAGATGAAGGAGTCAGCAGGAGTTGTACAGCTCTTTTCTGGGTTTGTGGTAGCTGGAAGAGCACCTTCCTCGATATTGATAACGGCCTTGTTTTTTGTTTAAAACTTTCCTACTGTACTTCTAACTACAATAAACAACATGTACTCAATGTCTCAGTTCATTTGAAACGTTTTTTTAATTCAAACCTACCAGATTGTATTTATTGAGATATTATACTGTCTTCATATTGATTTATTAAATTTCAGTTAAAATGTTCAGTATTTATTTGACATCTCTGACTGGCCAATTCTGTTTTCTTTCTCAGAAAAAGAATGATACAGTAATGCAAACAACTTGCTGTAAACAAGTTTCAAATGAACTTTAACCTGTTACATGTTGTTGACTTTTTTCCTTGGGCTTTAATCTACATCGTTCATATCAAACTGATAATTAATAAAAGAAGTCTTTATGATATTTTAAATAACTCTATTCAATACATAAACACTATAATATGAAGAACTGGAAACAAATTATACTAAATTCTTTCCTGTTTTTATCAAAATTTTAAACATGTTTATTTCTATTCTACTTATTTAAAATTGTGTGGTTTCATTCTAATCTTATGCAATTAAAAAAAAAATTTCAACTAAAGAAAATGCTGAAATTATTTGGTTGACCGAGACTTAAAGAGTGAGAATTAAAAAAAAATTAATTTAATTTTAAATCATGAAACCTATCTGGGTTTTTTAATGCCCAAGAAAAAAAGTGTTAAAACAACACAAAATCAAAATGCACTTACTGTATCCTTGATCTACCAGACTTCCGGACGCCCCTTGAGAATAATCCAGCGACCCTGAATCCCACTCCCCAGAAGTATTCATCGACTCTCCCATCGGGGGTTCTACCCCAGTTATTTCTAGATCCATATCTGCTTCTGTTAAAGCTTCTATCTTTACTTTAGCAGATGCAGATTTATCGGAGTCATTTTCATTGAGATCATCAGCAGTTTTGCCAGATGGTTGAACCTGACTGTCTATAAATTTTGAGATATCCGACCCATCTTTCTGATCTGTCAAACCCTCTGGCTGAGCAACTGTATCTGACTCACTAGCGACATTAGAGTCTTGGGTTTGTGGTGGAATGTTGGCGGAATCATTGTTTTTCGAATTCTCACTGGCATGCGACTGTTCACTCGCAGCACCACCCACGCTAAAGGAATTAATAGAATCTTCGTCGGAGACACCTATGCTTACTGCAGATTCACTGGCACCGTCTTTTTGTGACAATTCAGAATTTTTATCAAAAGGCTCAAGTTTGACAATTGAACTGCGCCCAAGAGGAGAGCTGGCAGTTTGGATTTGAGATAGACTAGCAGAAGATGATGACTGATTAACTCTGTGCTGCTGCCGAGTGGATGGGTATGGTCGGTGTCTGGCTGATGGTTTTACGCTGGCTCGTGTCAATGCAACAGGGTGGACGTCAGGGATGGGAGAATATTGGGTAGGGAAATGTTGGTTGTTTCTAGATTGCAGACCAGCTCTGAACTGTTGGGATGCTTGTTTTTCTTTTTCTTGTACCTCCAGTTGATGTTTGCCTACAAAGTATTTGAAATTTATTTAAAAGTTTACCTCAATCTACCCCCATTCCCCTTCACCATTCAACCTGGTGTTTAAATACACTCTTTGCAATGCTAAAAAACTTATATATTTTGCATTTATAGATCAAGGCAAAAGTGCTAAATTATTTTGGACCTTCACTGACCCTGTATTGCACTATGGGTAATAGGTTAGACACTTGTACTTTTTTCCTGGATATTAATTTGAATATATTCATGAAACCACAAAATTATTTTTTTATACTTCATCTTTTAATATATTAACGACTTTTTGTAATCAAAAATTAAATACAACATATAGCTGAAATATGGGAGCAGTTATTCATGGTGTCAAATAGAAATTCAATAATCCTAAATATCTTTTTAAAAACCAAAAAACCCTAATAACAATCAAATCCATTTATTTCTATTTTTATAGATATAAATTCCCTATTTTGATGAGAAAATGCACATTACTCATTTAACTTACATTAACGCACAAAGGCAAGAGTTTTTTCCCTGAAATATTGAGTAAAACAGTACAAAGTGCCTTATACTTATATAGCGACATAATGCTAGAATAGAGTTTTACTTTGCATATGAAGGAAGAATATGTTTTGTTTGCATGTGTGTGTTTGTATAGTAACTAGGAAACCATTATGCGACAAAAAATCAGGCATTTTTGCTGTCTGATTTCCACTTTGTGTACAACTTTAAGAGGCTCGAAATGTTTCACACGAAAGTTAAAAACTAAACACGCTTTATTCAATTCTACACAGAAACAATTAAAAAAACGACTAAAAACCTCTCCGATGTTAAGTTTTCAACACAAAACAGTTTTGCTTTTGAGGAAGATTGTGACGATGTACAGGGTTCAGTAGTAATACTTGCCGTTACAGCGTCTTGTTCATCTTCCCAATCTTTCTATTTGCCAAAAAAGAGTCTTTTTTTATCATAATCAAAAGAAAAGTATTTTTTCACACTAATACAGATGATAACAACCAAAATGCTTCGAATAATACAGCATTCCTGACAACAATGTCTGGACTATGTGAGTGTGCTTAAGCGACTGGTCGTTATTTTAATAATATATGAATTTTTAATTGAATAGCAATTCGATTGTAAATTTAAACACGATGATGCTATACCATAAAAACACTTTGGGGAATTCCAAGAACCTTGACTGAAAATACAAAACATATGATATCGAAATAGAAGTAGTGCTGCATTACCGAAACATGATAACTGGCAAAATATTCATACAAAACCAATTGATCTGTGAAATGAAACAAAAAAACCACTGATATTTTCTTCTTCCACATATAGCTAGTGCACCAAATAGCTACAAAGGCATTTTTCTTTTGAACAGGAACATGGATTCAAGGTTTTAACTAATACTTTCATCGCTGTTTGTGAATTAACAAATTTGCTGTTTGTGAATTAACAAATTTTTTTTTTTGTTGCTATGGATTTTCACATTTGTTATATTTTTTTTCCTAACAAAATAAACACTAAATATAACTTCTATGCATACACAGACATTATGGCAATAGCTGTGCCCTTTCACTTTACTCGTCCGTTCACCTGCCAGTTTATAGTGTGGGACCCTAGTTCACTGTAAATTGATGTATTGTCAGGTTTGTATAATACACGATTATTCAAAGCTTTCATAATCAGTATAGCAACATATGTAATCATGCAAATAACAAGTTGCTTTTTGCTAAAGATGTCCATATAGAAAATAATCAAATGAAAAGTTATTATACTGTTCAATTATATTATTGATTAATTATGATTAGTCAATAATATATGGTCATCGATTATGCAGCAGATTCAATTGCCTTACACTGGGTAGATCGAAGCAAAAGTATTATAAATTTATTTAAAAAAAAGGATACATACGTTTGAGACAGAAACCCAAGAATTGCGATTTGATATCATCGTGATCCTCGAGAAACACTTTTCCGGAGTCGGAACCAAGGTGACACAAGGTTCCATCTGAAACATTGGCTGTAAGGATGACAGATTCCTCCTCTGTTTGCTGTGCTAGCTGCTCTACCTGTTGATGGATACAGGAAAGAAATAATGAGGTGCTAGTGACCAAGCAGTTAATATACACACAGATATGCTTCCAGCTTATGGCGATAAATCACAGCATGAAATTTCTCGCAATATCCATCTTTACTGGTCACAAAAAATATATATATACAAATTTCAATCAGGGTTTTCCCTTGAAATTTTTTTTAGGTGGTCACAGTGTCCCCCATGGTTTATGATTTGGGGGTCATTGGAAAATTTTGGGGGTCACATTATATAATCACTTTACTAATAGTCTTGCACCTTAAAAACAGAACTAAATTGTTCATTTATGTTTTATACTATTAAAACAAAACAAAACCCACGGGGTCTACTAGTTTTAGTTTTTTTTGGCGAACTTTGGCAGGGGTTCATTTTCAAGCTGAGTTGATGATTTACTTTGTTTTGTTTGGAAAACGTCGTCAGCTTGGACTGAGACATTTTGACAGAATGGTTTACATTTTTAAAATTGTTTATGGTTCACTTTAGGATTTTTGTTGCAAAAACAAAAACCAGTCAAAACTTAGGTATTCGTACTCATATTGGTTCAACCTACATGTCTTTCCTACATAACGTTAAATTTGACCTTGTAGTGTTTTTAATATATTGCCTTAGACCGTTTTGGTTTCTAAAGCCAAACATGTATTTGCTTAAAATTAATATGCAATGTATGACTTAACTATGTTCTAAAAGATTAATGCAGATAAAACTCATCCAAACCTTTGAAATGTAGCGTATTCACGGGCCGGACCGGATAGCAGTATTAAGACAACAAATAATGGACGCTTATTTACAAAATACTCTGTCTAACTGAAGCAAATTGATATTTAATGCTTTCTGCAACAGTTTGACAAGCTGACAAAGATCAATGTCATTGGAGACAATAAATTATGGCTGTGCATTTATTTATTTTGTGCGTCCAGTGTGTCGCAATGTAAGTTCATTTTGCGGGGGGTCATCTGTTGAAAATATGCCCCAAAACACACAAATTTGTGCATCAGGGAAAACCCTGTTTCAATCCCAAACTTACCAGCTGCTGTATCTGATACCGAAGAATAGTCTTCAATATAAATTTGTAGCCAGGAATATCCTTTATCAAGTCTATGTCTGAAGACTGCATGCTGAACTGTGAACACAGCTGTTGGTTAACAGCAGTGTAGATCAAGAGGAAAGTTTTGCTTCAAAAGAGATTGAATTCTTCATTGTATGTCTGAAAAATATATATAAATGAAAGTTTTAAGAGTGATGTATAATCACGTGAATTTAGTTAATAACACCACAAAACAAAATAAATAATGTATTAACAATTAAAAACAAATAAATTAACAATAAACAAAGATACACAAAATCAAACATTTTGCAACTTTTCAGAAGAATTATTTGTTATGCTGGTTATTTGTGAAATATATTTTAAACATAAATATTTTTACATTAAATCACCCACAAGGAAACCACAAAAGGATGATGTGGATTGTATTGTTACATGGGCATTGTTCAAGCATGACAGCCAAGATTCCCCCACAGACAATCCCACTAATCTACACTTTGATGTTTTGTAATTACATATAATTTTCATCACAATATATTTCAATACAAAATCATAACTCCACCTTGATAAGATATTTACCAACTTTAACATTTAACAACATAACCTTCAAAGTCAATAAAAAAAGAAACAAAAGAAACCATTTCGTCGAAAATCAATTTTGTCCATTTAGAACAATGAAGTAGAGTAACTTCCCTTGCGAATTAAAAATTCACAGTCGTCTTGGTGGGAGTTTCTTCCAGTATTTTATGTATGAACAAAATCTAAGGACGACAATAAGCGTAGATAAAAATAAACGCTTTTTCTTGTCTAATTTGTTGACATTACTTGCTAAAAATCTGACTTACCAACACATTTAGTTGCAAGACAAATCGACAAACGCTTTCTCTTTTTGGAGTTTCCGTCTAATGAAGAGTTCGTCAGCTAGGAACTAGCGGAAAGAGAATCAAATGAGCTGAACAGGAGTTTAATTGACGGAAAATGATATGACGCATTTTCCAGAAAGAAGAACTTTTCTTTATCATTATTTATTTTCAAATGTCAATTAGACCATCATCTTTTCATCATCTTTGCCGAAGTCGTCATCACCAACAACAACAATATAATTATTGTCGAATTACCCTCATTCCGGACCATCTGCATTCCGGACCATCATTTCGGACCATGCTATAGTCATCCCGGACCACTTTGCTCGTCATTCCGGACCATATAATAATAATAATAATAATAATAGTATAATCATTCCGGACCATATTTATTTTATTAATGAAATATGTATCATGAACTTAGGAAATACGTATAGACAGATCTAAGATTTAACACGTATATTACCTTGGTCGCTGCAAAACCCTCTATTAACGTTTTATTTGGCGTAAAAATTCTTTAAAGCTCGAGGTTTAAACACCTGTCCTTAATAAAATATATTGTTTGTTTTAGCGATTAGGTCAGTTTATAATTGTGTATATTAATTTGGACAAAATGTTTCGTTTATTTTGACATGGAAAAAGCATCCTAAAATCGTGTTCATAAATCAAATAACACTTCAATATGCAAAATAAACACAGGCGTATTGGCGGCACACTTTTATCAGTAACATTCGACTTTTGTTAACACCTCTTTTTATTACTGTCGGTTACTGATTGACGAAGAGTCAGCTAGATGCGTGCGCCGCGCTGTATGGACCAGTGTAAGAGTGAATTACTGACTTATGTGATTGAGGTTTTACACGTGCCTGTTCATTGTGCTTGTTAAATGTGCTTGATTAATTATGTGTGTGGTGTATATATACAAGATGCACAATTACTTGTTTTTGTTATGTGTATTGATTTTGTATTGTTTTTGACTGGGATCACCATAATGTTTCTGAAATGTTGTACATTTTGTAACGTTGCTATGTAATTGATATACATGTAAGAACGCACTATTTTTTAATGAAATACACAATGTATGTTATTAAAATATATAACATATTGTCTATGTATTTTTTTTTCACTTGTGGACCCAAATTGTTTTTGTTTTTTTAAATAACGAAACTATTCTCTTAAAAAGTATAACCCTATGAATAATCGGGAATCTCTACAATACACATGAGGTGAGAAAATCACATAAAATACCGACACAATAGTAATAAAAAGAGGTGTGAACAACCGCCGAGTGTTACTAATAAAAGTGTGCCACCAACACGCCTGTGCTTATTTTGCATAATGTGTTCTTTGATTTACGGACACGATTATTGGATGTCATTTCCCATGTCAAAATAAACGAAACATTTTGTTTATATTATGTCCAAATCAATATACACAATTATAAACTTACCTGATTGCTAAAACAAACAATATGTTTTTAAAGGACACGTGTTTTAAACCTCAAGTTTTAAAGAATTTTTACGCCAATAAAAGAGGGTTTTACAACGACCTAGGAAATACAAGTTTGATCTTACATCATCTAGACTTCATTCCTAAGTTCTGATTATTATTTCATAAATCAAATAAATATGGTCATTACCTATTTCCGTCACATAAAACGCCACTTGTGATCTTCTCGTGGTCATGTTGTGCTCCTTCATCTTACCTTACCATAGAGTTACTCCTCTAGATCATTTTTATCATTTATGAATACTAACAGCAATATCCTCATTATTGCGATTGATCGTCACCAATATTATTCAGCATCATCATCATTAGCAGCAGCAGTGCGATTATTATCCCCATCGTCTTAATAATATCAATCACAACTGTAAATGGAGCGAATAAAGTGAGCCTTAACCGCGATTCGAACAATAGACCTACCATCTACTAGCATTTCGCTTTATCAACTGCGCTATATATTCAGGCTCTACCACACTCCTCCCTTCTTTCTAATAAGATTCTTCATGGATCTCTCCCTGGTTCAACTCAAATAGGCTACCGCAGTAGGCCATGGGACCAAATGTAACAGGATGAAAAGTGAACCGTAAATGGGGCGGGAAATAGTAAGCATAAACTACGATTCGAACTTCAGACCTCTGTACCATACTAGCGGGTCGCTTTATCAAGCGAGCTATAGAGGTTCTGTCAACGAACTACCAGTGGAACTCCAAACAGCACACCACCACCACCATTATCAACAAGAAAAAAACAACAACAGGTGCTTAAAATAGTACGACGAAATACATTAAAGGTAAAATAGTTTATTCATATGCGTTTTATGAAAATATAATTTAGTTCTTCCACCACCAACAACTCCGGGTCGCACCGCAACAACAGGAACTTGCAGAAATACGACTGAATACACGAAAGTAAATCAGTTTATTCGTTAGCGACTTCTCAAATTGATCACCACTGCAACCACTACCACAACCATCACCACAACCACTACAACAACGTACAGCCACCACAACAAGGTTATATCCGAAAGTTTGCATACATCTGATAGGCTATATGTAACAAAATATTATCTTTGTTTGGGTTATTTGTACATGATTTTTGAAGAAAAAATCCTACCTTAGTCTAAACTTGGGTGATTTTCAACAGTACGAGTATCACAATTTTAGGGCAACACTTCATCAACGCTTAAATGTTCATTCTTTTCAAATCTATAAATAAGATCATTTGGGATTCCTGCTAAAAATACACATCGACGTCACAGTGGATGACGTGGATGCGCAAAAACATAATTGATCATGTGGTTTCCATTGTTTAAAGATAGCTAACTGTGCAGCGTGGCTCAGATAGGAAATACATGTTTGTAATGACGATTGTGGCGTTATGGTTCACTTGTCAATACAGATGTAGGACATCAATAAACAGCGTTTTGCGAGATATGTTCAGGTTACAATGGTTTATTATGATGTTTCGTGGACATGATTTTTTTTCTCTCTCCAAATTATCGGATACCACATTTAACGTCTTTTCAAATTGATTATTACCACTGCAGCAACATCATCAACCACTACAACGACAGGAACACGATAAAACGACAATATACACCAAGAACTGAATCAGTTTACTCTAGTCTTATCAAATTGATAATCACCCGAACAACCACCACCACCACAACAACAACAACAACTACTACTACTACAACCACCACCACCATCACTACCACAACTACAACAGCAGGAACTAGACTAGAGTTCACCAACAATATAACAGATTATTTGTATATACCTTTTCAAATTGATAATCACCACCACCACCACCACAACAACAACTATCACTACAACAACAGGAACTCGACCAAACACGACTGAATGCATCAAAGGTAAATCAGTTTATTCATATATGTTCAACTCGTCGTCTTATCAAACTGAAATTTACAAACTAACACTACAAAAGTAGTCGTGAATGGCACTGATAAGCAACATCGGGGCTTCTATTCATAGATTTGTACCACGTCACTAAGATCCGGTTCACGGGTCAAACCCGTGACCCCTGACCCGATAGCATGCCGCTGTCGCCAGCTGTTGCGATGCACGGGGAGCTCAGAATCAATACAGCACCATTGAATCCATTGTATAATTGGTTAATCCTCGGATGTCATCGCCCATTTTGTATTTGGTAGTGGATACGAGAGATGCATACGTGGAAATGCCCAAAGGTTTCGGAGGTTTAGAGATTACGTGTACATTTCTGATTTTTCAAATGTGTGTGTATATATGGTGGACTGAAATAAGGTATACATATTTTGAATTTAAATGCTAAGAAGTGTTGTTGTTTTTATAATTAGGTGATTACTGAAAACATATTGTTAAAAAAGTTTTAAATTAAGCGGATTCCGTGTACACATTCTTTGTTTTGTGTTAATTTTGCTTTTTCTCACTAGATTCGTATCTCCAAAAACCCGTTAACGTTTGTATGAATAATTCACTAAATTATTCAATATTGCCTTTAGTTTATGTGTAACACGTTTATCATTGTTAGTTAGATAATTGTAGGGGAGACTTAGGCTTTATTATTGAATAAAAATAATTAAGACATTAAAGTGTATGCATCATGGGATACATCGTTTTGTATCTAGTGTTTATCAGTACGTCTGTGTCCTTCATTGTGGAAGGCAAGACTAGTTTTATCAAGGACCTCAAGACAAATATACCATTTCCACCCGAGAACACTCAACATACAGTAGCCGGTATACCAGAGGGACATCTGAGGCCCTTAGGTGAGTAGAAACTTGTCTATTAATCCTTCGGATGTACGGTAGGTCCCTGGTTCGATCCCGGGCCTCGACATACCAATGTCGTTAAACTGGCAGCGGTATAGCTCCCTTGTTAACGCATAGGCAAAAATAGAGGTAGTGCCACGACTGGTCGGCCCGGTGTCAAGATAATGTGACTGGTTGTGGTATCATGCCCTGTGTTCACATCATGCTATACACAGTGAAAGCAACACTATATCTGCTTCAAGTGGACAATGTCTCCAAGTAACTGAAATACCCAACAAACAAAATAACTATTCGGTCTTTGTATGTTTTTCTTTTGTTACACCGTACTGACACAATTATGGCTACATTGGCGACGTCCAACGAATTATCTTATGTCTGGGCAGAACCACCGGCGTATCGCAGATAAGCTGGACCCTCTACCACCCTCCCTCTAACATGCAGTTTTCTTGAAAAAAATGAAAAAAACCCAAATAACCTTGTCCAATTTCTTTCTATTTATATTTACACCGGAACTAATCTAATTGCCCATCTAACAACCACCGCCAATTGCTGTGTCCTGCGTGCCAAGAAGTAGTTAAATGTTAAATGTACATGTATGTGTATTTTTGTACGATTTCATGAGAAGAGAACGGCATAATCATAAGTCCAAAGCAGCGTAAATTTTGATAAAAAGTTTAAAAGCACACCGTTCAACACGTGCACATTAACTGATGCAGGTTGGCAGAAGAAGCCAGACGGCAAAGTCCGTGAAGAAAAGGAGGCTGTTTCCCCGCCTATTTTCCACCAGCGCTATGTTAAACCAGGCAAACCGGCAGTGCTGCGGGCAACCATCAAGAATTCTCCGGCACTGCTCAGATTCGAAGAGGACGCTTACCTTAAGGAGAAGTAAGTTAAGATTATGTCTAATATCTAGTACATTTGGTAGAAGTTGACGGGGGAGGGAGCATAGTAATTCTGTTTGTTTATTTTAAGTAAATTCGAAGAGGGCCCGTGCATTTTGGGCATGTAAGTAACGACCTACCCTCATTTTAAGTAGATTTGGGAAGCACATATCCCTTCAAGAGAAAAGGGTTTTGGTTGGAGTTCATTGTGATGAGATGTTGGAGTGACACATTCAGTCTAAACTTCGATGTGAATCTTAAAAAGCGCACCAAGACTCACGCGTATAAACGTGTATTTGATTGTACATTTACTTGTTCGTTTAGAAGTAGTCATACACGGTTTAGAAAGCAGAGGATTAAAAGGGGCACGCAGAACTGAAATTTCCAGCACAGATTCAAAATATTTCATGTATATAATATGCATATGATATAATTTAATTTTTACAGACTCTTTAAAAGGTCAATTTTGGTATAGATATATACCAGACAGGGGCGTAGCAAGGCATGATATGATATGTACGCACGGCAGCTTTTAAGACAAGGGGGATCCTTGGGGATATGCCCCCGGAAAGTATTGCGTTTGTAGAGCTTACGTGGTCGCTTTAGGGCAGAAACCATTGTATATCTAACGAAACATGGAAAGTAAAATGGTAAACGACGAACGAAAAGTAGCGTTTCTTTACATATACTTCGGCCAGAGAGGGACAATGCTCATTATGTATGTAGAATGTATTAAATAATGCATCGTGAATTTAACTTATTCAGTACAACAGAATAAATGCATTACTTAAATACCGTATGAAAATTCTACTATAACACCGTTGGGGTTAACGCCTTGTCAAAACTTTGCTAACTCTCTTTGTGAGCCAAATAATATAGAAAGTTGGCGGCAAAGTAAAACTTTATTAAGACAGGTATTCAGTTTCACACTGGACTTATTGAAAATAACCATCTTAAATCATAAACTATAAGACCAGTGTCACCTGATACAGGTACGGCAAGACTAATGTGACGATCACGGTCAAGAAAGAACTTCATGACCACAGCCAGAGAACCCCGCGGCGCATGCTCTTCCGGAAGTTCCTGTTGGACTACATGTATGAAAACTGGTACTTGGCCAGCACGATTCACCAGGATATGCTGGAAGAATTTCCGGTGGGTTGTTGTACAAAAGGAAAACACCACATCAGCTATATACCTACAAAGCCCATGTTTCAGAAGTTCAGATTCGATGTCGTTTCAATTTCATGGACCTTATTGGTCAGATATTAAACAATATGAAAATCTGGCCAATCATTCTCCAGGTTACATAAGGAGTAAATCTCATTTAATTTTGCATTACAGCACATATGTCGCAAACAGGTTCTTTACTTTTAGTACCTTTTAACCTATATTGACGTGAAATACTCACAATATGGTAAACATTTTAATTTTAAACCTGTTGCTTTTCAGCAACAAAACATGCATTCCTGTAGATACTATAACTGTTATATTGAGTTTTAGTTTAACTCTTGTATTTTGGAACAAAGTAACAATGTAATTAATTGATCGATTAATTGACGGATTGATTGATGTTTTATATTTTTGTCACAAGCTTCCTGCTATGCTGTCCTGTGGCACATACAAGGACCGTTTGGTTCGTGCAGAATTCTGGATGAGTTCCGGCGGTACCGCGTCACTTTTACACAGCCATGGAGATCACAATCTACATTGCATCGTAGATGGGAGGAAAGATTTTATTGTTATTGAACCCAAACATAAGAACGTCTTTGATTATCACGAGACTGTAAGTAGACCGCTTTCTAAATTGCAAAGGGAAACAATCAGCAATCCTTTTATGTTTGTTGTTTGGTATGCAATTTTTTAATAAAAATATTATAATCAAAATTGTACATATATGCTGGGTGATATAGATCTATATTAATGTTCAGGCTTTATTACATAAATAAGCGACTAATTAAGAAAGAAGAAAACATTATTTCTGTTTCTATTTTCTTTAATTCTGAAGCTTTTGTCATTCGGAAATTGTTAAAAGTTGAAGAAACCACATCCTTTAATACATTTGGTAGCATCTTCTTCAAATTTTCAAAATCTTGTTTCTTCTCATTAAGATGTTTCTATGATCAGCGTCACCTAGATTGCATGGGGTGCCTGTAGCTGAGCTGATAAAGTCGTACGTGTTTGCATGGGTTTGAATCTCGGTCGGGACGGAGCGAGATGTGGAGCTAGCGATGATGTGTCGTGTGGCGCTGGTGCTTCTTCCCAGGCGTTTGTCTGGAGTCTTTCTCGATCATTAATTTCTCGGCGTTGATATTATGACTTTATTTGTCACCAAAACCAAACCAAGATTGCCAAGTTCAAAGGTGCATGGCAGTTTAATTAAGTTACTTATATAAGCAAAAAAAAGTAACATTTACAATAATTTATTATTTCCCCAGTATCCGAACTCCGGGTCAGGTCACTCGCCTCTAGATGTGGACATGATCAACGTGTTTAAGTACCCCAAGATTGCAAAGACACCATGGACTTATTCCACCCTTTGGCCCGGGGACTGTATCTACATTCCCGCAGGTATTTTCTTTATTTGTAACTGCATGTACCTAGATATAACAAAACATATCTATTAGGCCCAATGTCTTAATGCGTATAGTATAATAAAATATCTAAGTTGGAACATTGGACAATAAATTTCAGAATTATCTGCCCTTTTGATATGGGATCCGCCATTGATGGTGAAAATATTTTAATATAATAGCTTCACATTCTTCTCTGAAAACTCGAGCCCAACATGCAACTGTTTGTCAACTCGTATCAAGCTGCAGTAGAATATCGTTCGTAGTCATTACGTGAACCAAACAATGATTCTGCGACACCTGAAGTAATAATTGGCTATACTGAATTGCTTGTTTTGTCCTTTTGCCGAAAGTGGTCATAATTTTTGAATGTGGGTCAGTATTATCGCAAACTAATGTCGTAGCCTTGCGGTACCTTTTCCAGGTCATCTCCATCAGGTCCGCTCGTATGGGCGTGGCATCTCGTTCACGTTGACATTTGCGCCATCACTCGACTATGAGAGCACGGACTGTAAAGAAGATGAGAGCAAGAACAAACAGAGAAGGAAGAAAAAGAAGGAAGAAGAGGCGGAAAAGAAAGAGGAAACAGAAGAGACGACTCTTGCTGATGTGAATCTAGTTTGGTCCTACAGTAATGGAGTCACGGTAAATAGTTTTACGATCATATAATAAAACAAATATGTGGATAGTCATTCCTGAATACTCCTGCTCCGGTAGAATTTTTCTGTTGATCGATTTTGAAAAATCATTTTTGGTCAGGAATGGACACAATGAGTTTATAAAAATTGATTCTTGCTGTGTGATAAATAGGCATCGTTCAGAATGGTTTATCTAGAGCGTCAAGGCGACCCCTCTCCACTTACTTATTCATTCTATGTGCTGAAGTGTTGGCTACCCTTATCAGAAATAACCTAAATATTACTGGTGAAAATATCACAAAATCCGAATTGTAAGTCTTGTTGACAATACTTCTTGATGGCTCTGAAAAATCATGTATGAACTCCTTTGAAACTTTCAAAATATATGCTGACATATCCGACCTTTGCATAAATGTTGCGAAAGCAAATGTTGTTTGGATAGGAACCTCTAAATATAACAGTGATAAATTATTACCTCACTATAACTTAAGTTAAGACACATAATTCACAATATTTTGTGTACACTTTTCTACTGACCTTATCACAATTACTAAACTAAACAATTATTCTCCTCAGAGTCTAAAAGAATTCTCACTACTTTAGGGAAAATAGTTGTCATAAAAATCTCGCATTGTCGAAAATTTACACCTCATATCATCTTTACCTAACCCCGATATAGAAATAATAGATAAACTCAAAACTATGTTCTTTAAATTCCCGTGGGATGGGAAACTGGATTAAATAAAAAGAGACATTACTTACAAAGATTATGGACACGGAGCTTATGAATGATAAATCAAGGTCACTTCATATTTGCAATAAAACAACATGGATAAGAAAACTGGTTATACGGTTCAGTAAACATTTCGGAATACCATCGCTTTTCATTGATATTTTATTCAATTATCAAAAGTTGGGCACAGAATTCATAAAACAAAATTAGGCCACATAGTAAATTCTTTGGAAAAATGTATTTGGCTCATATTGCAGATTTGAAAGCAAAGCAACCCCTAGTAACAATTATGAAGCAGAACTTGAAAATGTATTGTACAGTAGCAACATAGAGGTCGGAGGAAAGACAATTGGTATAAAATGTTTTTTAAAAAAGGCATTTTCATTGTAATTGTCATTCTTAAAGATGATAACTTCTTTATTTATATAAAAGATCTAATAGTAATGCATAGCAATGTTACAATATTGAGGCCTACTCACAGAAATCAACATCGTTTAAAAATAAAATATTTCATTTAATAAAAAGGTAACACATCCAAATATACCAATATTACTTTCATTCTAAATAAAAGCAACAAATGATGTTGAAATATCTACGATCGACTTGTACAACAAAATACTCGCAGCCCGAGTAATTAACAGGTACATGTAATTTCCACAAGGGATACAAGAACTAAGTACTGAGAAAAACCTACAAGACAAAGTCAAACTTCATAAGATACATTTCATATGTTCCAAAGATCTTCACTTACAGTGGTTTCAATCAAGAATATGCCAAAGAAATTAAGGTACTAATTACCACAAGAAAAAAGGTAGTCAGTAGCAGTTTATATTCCCATTGCAAAGTAGAAAAATAAACCATTTTATACGTATTTGACAACTGTAAATATATTAAATGCTTTTGGACACAATTAGAAACACTCTAATACACAATGCGCCAATGTACATTTGCAACTAACAAGAACAGATATTATCTTTGGGTACAATTACTTCACAAAAATAATGATCTGTATTCTTATATATATTTAAGAGTAGAGCCAGACATATACCGTAGACACCATAGTTAAGCAACTACTTCAAATTAGAAACTGCTTGGACAAATGACAACATATTATAGAAGAACACAATAAGCTCTGATAACCATTCAGACGGCATATTAACCATTGCAACAACTACAATGTACATAAAAGTACATCTATATACATGTATACCCCAGAATTAATACCACTCATTGTTTTTTTTTATTCTAAAGCTTTTTTTCTCCTCCGCTTACATCACCATCAGTTTACGTGACTTCAGAAATTTTGAATTTGATTTTACTCAAAATGCATACGTTTGATTAATATATTGCTTTGAAGAAAGTACATCACACCTTCAGTGTAAACTATACATTTGCTGTTAAATGTATGCAATATAGTTTCTATCTTTTGAATATTATACATGTATGTACTTTTTATATATATATATCTTTATTTCTCCATTTAAGAAGATACAAGAAATACATACATCTAACTTTTCAAACTAGAGAAAAGTGGGAGAAATTACAAACGGTGGAACCGCACATGTAATGAAATAAAGTCAATATAGTAGTTTTACTACAATTAAAAATATGCATAACCTTTTAAATAATTTTATAACCACTGTTTCTGGTTCCATTGTAGCACCTGAGTGACACGACCTTGACCCCCGACTCCTTAAGACGTATCCTGCACATATTGCTAAGGGACGGGGATAGTATTCACATTAACCAGTTCCAGCACTTCTACCAAGAGGCTCTAACAGAGGTGAGACATTAAAATGTTGTTTTTTTTGTCATTATAGAATTTACTTATTTTGTATTCACTGTGTTATCCGAAATAAAAGATTGTCAATACATATGTAGCAAAGGACAAGGAAAATAAACAAAGTAGCAAATACTAAACTTCCCATCAGAGTTATGGTTCGTTACTGTCAAATGTTTATGTAATTACTCAACATTGTAAGAAATTGTTTAGTTCCCATGATAGTCATATTGTTTCTACGGCGCCTTGGATGTTTCACATCCGAGCTCTTTCTTGTTTATCATAATTGTATGCGATTGTATGAAGTTTAAAACTAGCTTATGACTGATCTTGTATATAGATAGCTTAGTACAATTTAAGAAAAGGTGCACACTAATGTTTTATTTATGAGCGGGTGTACGTTTTTAATTATAGTGTTGATGCCTCAAAAATACTGTAAATGTTATATATGATTTATGTATGTTTCTTGAGTATGGCATTAGGATCTGATTGTCATTTTGTTCATTAAAGACCCTTTATTCAAATTAGACACACCTTTCTGTTTTTTTATTTATCTCAACTGAATTATTACTTTTACTTTCTTCAGGACCCTGAGCGACCTCCTGCTGAAGAAATCTTCCACATCATGACACCAAACGACACTCGAGACACGCTCACACGTGACGAGATTCTCGCTCTCGCGCCTTCGAGACTTCAGCACGTTTGTGATGTATTTAATAAAATGCACAGACATTTACATGACGAACTGTAGATACTGTTTGAAGTGTGTTAGTGTGTTTTTCCATTTACATTTTTTTCTTTTGAAAATAAAATAGGACTATGTCTCCGAAAATGTGTAAAGACAAAAATAGTAAGTTAAACATTGGTAAAATAACCGATTTTGAGACACCATTCAATAGTTCTGTCATTGTTAATGTCGTTTTATATGTAACACTGACAACAAAGTTTTTGTAACGCCTAGCCTGTATGTTTTCGTAGTATTAATAACGTTTCTAAAAAGGTGGTATCCGACAATTCGTGTATATCAAATACACGTTACGATGGCATACCATGGGCATTGTCTCTTGGTTATAAGGCCATATGTACAGGCATGCTTACTTACAACCGTTTAACAATTTAATTGGTAGAAAACAAGACAAAACAAAGTGTATGTCATAAATGACTGGCCAAAACAACTGACCACAAATTAGTCTTGACTTTAAAGCAATTAACTAATAAGCGCAGGTTGAAAGCCGACACCATTATAACATAGTGTTATGTTAAAGTATTTTTTATAATACCATCACCTCGGACATTAGATACATAAAGCCAGGTGATAACACCAGTGTGATAATCCTGTCACGCGCGTCCGGAGCGACAACTTTGAAAAAAATGCATAAATTCCATGCCGCATCTTTAGTTCCAAACGGCGTCAAGTCGTATCCATTTGAAAATGTTATGGGACGCAACAGCTTGTGGTCAAAAATACAATTGTTACGAAGGATTTAAAGCCCCCTTTTATCTATGTCATATGATGCCACATATGGAGACGTATTTTTTCTTTCGAAAACTACACGCCATAATCTGTGTTAGTTTGTAAACTCGGTCTTTAAAGCAACATAACTTCATATAAAAAGGCTAAAGTCTACATGTGGATTTGAGATAGTGCGATAATAGGACGTGCAACTGCATTAGTTTTTCATCAAGTTCGGTTGAGGAGAACAATGTAAAATGAGACTTAATCCAACCTTTAGCTATAATTAAGTTTAACTTTTATCACATTTCTTACGTTTCGTTTTTCATGAAGGATTAAATTTGTATTTTTGTTAAGCGTTTATTAAAACATAACACACACACTCGAACGCGAATTCCATTTTCGGAAAACAAAATAGATCTTAAATTAAGCAACACTTTTAATAATAAAACTGATGGTAGGATAAATAATATATATGTACTAGGTTATTGTTGAACAAAGAAAATGTTATCATATATTGCTGCGATTTAGATTAATCAGTGCGCCAGTGGCAATGTATTATAAATCTAGATAAGTTCGCATGAAATAAAAATTAGAAGCTCAGCCAGCAGAGCATTGGAATGCAATATATAGGTCCTCGAGTTCATAGCAAGTCTTTTCTTTCCAAGCTTTCATCATTTTTTATTTTATTTTATTTAAGACGCAATGTGGATTTCGCTAAAACTTCCATTGAAGAGAAAAACCATGTATTTCTACGACAGCTATCTGCAAGTGAATTATTGTAATACAATGCACAACACTGTACAACATTCATGGTCACACGTGGTATTTTATCAATGCGCAAGTGGTCAAGCGATAGCGAATATCTGGTTGCTAGATCTAAAAATATCTAACTTTGCTGCGTATATAGAGTCGGATCCACGTCTTCTGATGTCACGTTTGTGTCGAGACTTCTACACACGTCTAGGACACCAGCAAGCAAATTCGAGGAAGACCTTTGATGTTATCTTGTTTGCATTTTCTATTATGCTACTTTGGAATCAGCGTCGGATGGCACCTTTGTAACCTGTTTGCAATAATATTGTGTGACAATCATTTATGACTGTTTTGAATGGTTTTAAAATCTGCAATTAGTTGTATTCTAGTCGTGTTAACACTATATATAGTAAATCTTGCCAATACCTTTAATTTGTGGTCTTGTATTCAACAGTTTAACAATGGTCATTTGTCCATTTATCCACCCCCTTTAACTTTTAATACAAATTGTAACGATTTTTATTCGTGGTAAGATATTAAAACTTTTAATTAAATGAATGAATGTTGTACTTTAAACTATTTAATAACTACATGTACTAATATATTTTATTACAAAGAGTAGTGTGGTATGTTTATTTATGGTGAAACTATAATAAAGTAAATATACATATTTTCTGAAACAACAGTTGTTCTCTGGATGATACACATTACTTGCCTCCTGACCGTTCCAATGCGTTAACTGTTGAGTTGACTCGTTTTTATTAGTTACTAATCACAGATTTGTTTTGATTGTACATTTGGCTTTCATATGAATAATAATATATAATATTGGTATGTGTTGCAGTGCTGATAGGACTTTGTCATATTTCTTTATTCATGATTACAATAATGTTACCTGTGCAGTGTGGCGGTTGTAAAAATCTCCCCGAGCATATAATCTATAAAGCCAATATATTCATCCAATAAGAATTGTTACGTGTATTTTCTTTTGATGGATATCGGACTTCGGTTCCTCAATTCCACGTACACATGATCAGGATGCTACAACCATTTATCCTTCTTCTCTGGCCATTTCTTTCTTGATTAGATTTTATAAATTTACAACCAACAGTTTTGTGTAGTTCTTCTAATAGAGATATAATACTTCTGTCTCTTCTAAATACCATGTGGACATTATTCCACTCCACTCCATGTGTATACTCTTTCACTTACGTCACGTCTTTTTTTACGGCGTCATAACTTATTAAAGAAAACGTCAGCGCTTGGACATTTCTTTATTCAGATAGATCTGGTTTCTTTTCATTGCTTGCATTTGAGAAACCCCTCAGGAAGTGCGAGGTTACAGCTTAGTAAAACCGGTTTAAGCACGCCAGTTGCCATTTCTGCTGAGTGACCGTTCCAAGGTGCTAACTGTCGGGGTTATCCTTTTGTTTAATGACTTGGCACATAATTGTTTTTTGATTTTACATTTGACTTGCACATGAATACCTTTGTCTGGTGCCTTTTCAAATTTTGGGATGTGTTGCAGGGCTCATAGGACTTGTCAGAGTTCCTCATTTTTGGACAACGTAGTTCGGGGGACTGCTTGCGTTTATACAGAAAAGATTATATAATCCATTACCAGTATACAGGAGTTCAAGATTCAGAAGTATACCATGGTCGTAACTGAAACATTTAATTGGGTTGGGTTGGGTGACCGTGGCCGAATGGCAGAGACACTGACTTGTAAGTCCTCTGAGTGCTAGCCTCTCACTGGGGCGATTCACGTCGCCATCGGGACATCATTATGTGGAAAGATCTTCCAACTAACCTGCGGCGCATCAGTTCATAGCTCTAACCAGACATTGGTCGGGAATATTCCTCCACTAAAACAAATGTCGCTATAGTGACCTCAATGGAGTCAATGCGATGCATTTCTACACTAATAATTAGGAAGTACTCAAGAAGTATACTCTTAACATTACATTAACGAGGGTTGTTGTTGCATTTATTAGATTTATTTGAATAAAATTTAATATGGTGAACAGATTTTTAGCGTTGATTTGATATCTGTTACAATCATCATACAAATATATTTATATAATTCAAAAGTAAACAATCGCATGCATATAAAGAGAAATGACTGATAGGAATCAAGAAATAATCAAATATTTCGCTTCTTTTTGCGAATGTACACTTATCAATATTTTTTTCAGTTGTGTAATGGCGTATTTGACAAGTAATTGCCTTTGGCCGATTAACAAACACTGTACACGGCTACACAAATAAATGCAATACATGTATGATAGTCTTTTGATAGACATTTTCGCCATGATAATCTTTTAATTATTGTCACCATTTGGACTTGCATGGATTTAAAAATGTTTCCAAAAACTTGCTTTTGGTCAAATCCGGTTGTTACTCTTTAAAGACTACAGTGATCAAAGCTCATACGTCTATATAAATACTAGGCCCGTATTCACAGGCGTTCGTGGTTTCAAAATTGAAACTCAAGTATTTAACTTAGTTCCGTATTTATAGAAACGTTCTCACCATGAAATCTCAATCTGAAATTACTTTATTTGTGCGAATATGGACACATGTCTCCAAAGCACGGAATTATTAGTATGAGTTAAAAATCCTTTAAATGTGTTAAACAACCACAGACGACGTCATTGGAAATTGCAAGTGGTATTAAACCAGCCACACTTTACGTATGACTTTTAAGTTTAAACGTCAAGTCGCTTGCGTCACATTTTCTATAATTTCTTCTGTCGAATAAGACTGATCATGCTCAATTTTAAAACAACTGGCGATCAGTGTTTCGCCATGATTACAACATATAGAACTCTTCGGATATTTCCGACCTGAATTATCCCAGATGTTCTCATTGTGAACAAAGGTTATAACGAAAGTGCACGAGAGGTTCCAAATGTTACGAAACTTCAAGCTTGTAACCACGCATATAGTCATCGATAAGGATATCAATATCTGAAACACGGTCTATTCCTAAAGGAAGAAGACTTAGGATGCCAAGAAATATGGGCGCGTCTTTACGTAGTAATTTTCGCGACGTTTCCGGATGACTCACTTTTTGCAAATCGTGGTCAGGTTCCAACATCGTCTGCATGTCGTGAATATATTGCGTAATTTTCACTTTCATCTCTCGTTGCTTCTCATTCTCACAAACGCGATGAATCTGACGTAATGGCGTAATGATTTCAAGGTCAAAACAATGAAATAGCGTCCTCCATTTTTGAAGGATTTGAAGATAAAGGTCAATTACATTGCGAAAGAAAAGTTTCTGTGCTTCGTTTGTTTTTGTTAATTTCTCGAACTCGGCGAGACTTTGGATTGTGGCGAGATCTTCTGGGACAATTTTCTGCACAGTGGTCATGAATTTTTCGCGGTTCAAATCCATCTCGTGTTCCAAATCTCGCATGGACGAGACTTCAACTCCGAGAACCTTTTGGTAGCTTTTGAGTCTTTTAACCATCTTCATGTCGGATTCTGCAATGTATTAACATGAACTAGGAATTATAGGTGTCATGTTTCTAAGTGATCTAAGAAAACAATATTTAAAGCAACACGTTATAGTGTACTTCAAATGAAACTAAAACTAGCCAAATTAAAAATAACGCTAAAACAGAATATTTGAATATTTTTCATGAAATAAAATCATTTCTTGAGAAAATATATTTACGATGAATGAAAGCAAGATAAACCAGAACAAAAGAGTAAACATGTGGGGCAACTGCAACAGAATTGGTTTAGGTGTTTTAGGGTAATTTCCCTTTTCTAAACTCGGTGTAAACATAACACCCATCAAAGGAAGTCTTACCTCTTGCTTTTATGTTCTGTACTTTATCTGTTCTTGTTGTGATTTCCTGTTGACATTTGTCGTATTCATCTTCCCATAATTTCGTTTTGATCACAATCTTTGAAACAGAAATGCTTTGAAGAACTTCTGGTGTAATTAGGGTGTCATAGATCACGGACGTGAGTTTACCACGCTTATACAGACTCCACACGGCGTCCAGAGCTTCCAAAGAATCCATTCCGATCGCCATTACGATTCCTGAAGAAAACAAGAAAGTGAACGGATGTAAAACCTCCACACCAAGAAGATAACTATCCTGTTAAGTAAATACTCCCATAAATAGTCGATTCATTACACAAATGTGATATTAACGAGCCATAACTCTGATGGGAAGTAGACTGTCTGCTATTTTGCTTTCTCCCTAGTTGTTTGCATCTGAAATAACAAGCTACGTTGTTAACATCGGCATACTGCTGCAAATTTCTATTAATACCCTTGTTTATAATTGCATGCTACAATTTATTGTTGCAACCTACACTGTTAAATGTGGAATAGTCGGTTGTTTTCACTGAAAAAGGTCTAACAGAACAGCTGCGGTTTCTTGTTGTTGCCTGCTACAATCTCCTCCCCACAAAAATGCATTCCAAAAGTGGCGACGCGCTCCAGAGCGGAGCCTAAAAACATAATCATTTATAAATTTATTTAATGTTGGCCTCTACATGTATTATTTATTTAATTGTTTGCTTGTGTTTTAAACAGCAATGCCAGCCTTTTTTGTAAGATTAACGATGAAGTTTAGAGTTCAGGACGTTAGCTTAAATATTTTTTGCCAACTGGGATTTACCTGCCTTTCATTTAAGTAATATTGGTATTTTAAAACAAACCATATTACGCTTAAACTGAACGTGAAAGATATCTATAGCACATGCAAAAGTTGCATTTGCAGTTTATTATACAATGATAAATTATCACAAATCATATTGGTAGTTAATTATTTAAGCACATGTCTATTGAAATGTACCCTCTTACAATAGCACTAAATATGTAAGATATAAATATCACAAATATAACTCGAAAAAAATACAGTTGCTTATGATTAAAAATGTCGAAACATTTACGGAACAAATGGGTTTCTTTAACAAATAAATGCACACGAACGAAGAATCGTCACTGTTTCTGAAACTTGCTTTCAAAAGAAATGCTGACCAAGGTGCCAAGAGACGTTTATTTCACATTTAAAATACGTGTATATTTGCACGTAACAGTGTCGAGGAACCAAAGAACATCATTGTTTACAATATTAAAAGACGTACTATTATACATTTGGACAGCTAAAGTTTTAAAACATATATTTTTATTTTAAAACTTTCAAAACCTGTTTGGCCTAAAACATCTAAACACTTTGATGGATATTGTATACATCGTCAATTTATAATCTAGTGAAACAATGTAAATGTTGATACTTGTTAACGCTGCATATCTGTCTATAGCTTCGCGTCAAACAAGTACATTTTTAACGATGTTTCTTAAACTATCGCCGTCATCTTAGAAAACAAAGTTGAACAAGAAATGCTGGCAAGTGAAAACAAGACCTGCTATTATGAGTACGACATTTCCATTAAGAACAAGTGCTAAACATTGATTTACAATATCTTAAAAGAAACCTCGCTTTGGTCGGCATAATTATAGACAAACGGTCTGAGCCATTACAGTATTTTACCATTTTCTTTTTACGTCAGTAAGCTGTTTTGGACTTGCAAGATTAACAAAACAACAAACGAGGAAAGGAAGTGGCGGTGATTTCTTTTCCATCTATCCATCGAATTTTCTGTAATAAGAGTAGCTTGGTCCTTGCTGTCTTGATTTTATATTAAGAGAAACAAACAAGCTGCCATCTTTACAATGAGACAATTTTACATTCTTTTTCAATGTCAACACTGGACACGACCACTTCGAAGTCCAATGCTCAAACGACGCTTGGATTTGGTATAATTTCAAATTTTAGGTTCGACAATTTGACAAACTAGATGGCATGATGTCCAAGGCAGTATAGAACACTTTGTGTTGTGTACTGAAGTTTTCAAGCTTTTCAGCAATTCTTAAACCCCTCAAAACGCTTTTTTAAAGAAAAGCTAATTTCTTTAAACGAATTCTTAAAAAAAATCTGTCAACGAAATACGCAGGATTATCCAAAGGTATTTGTTCCTAGTTTTGTCTATTTATAATTCTAAGTGCTTAGCATCGATTTGCAATAGCCTGATAGAACATTTGCTTTGGTCGGCAGACATCATCATTGTGGATAAACCGCTTCGCCAATTACCACTTTATCTTTTGTTTTCTTTTCACGTCGATATACTGTTTTTAAACATGCATAGTTCACGAACAAAAGAAAAAGGAAGTGTCAAGGGTTTCTTTTTACACCAATCAATCGACGATCCCGTAACAAGAGAACTTAGTCGATACCAACGACTCCTCCTTAGTTTCTTTTGTAACGCAGGCCGGCGCTCCCCAACGGTCACCCATCCGTACACCGGCCACGGTAACCGTTGCTTAACCGCGCAAATCGGGAAGCCGCTGAAACCGCGTCGCTAAAGAGTTATAACCCAGCAGCGAGGCTGGTTTGAAGCGCTTATATTTCTACCCCTGCGGTCGCTACATTACTCCCCCCTCCGAGAAGTCTCGTCCCGAGACTTGGCCTGGGAAGTTCCGTGGGCACGCAACTCCAGTCCGGCAGTTGACTATCCCACCGCTGCCACCAATGTAACGCAGGCCGGCGCTCCCCAACGGTCACCCATCCGTACACCGGCCACGGTAACCGTTGCTTAACCGCGCAAATCGGGAAGCCGCTGAAACCGCGTCGCTAAAGAGTTAACCCAGCAGCGAGGCTGGTTTGAAGCGCTTATATTTCTACCCCTGCGGTCGCTACACTTTAGAAACAAACAGGATGTCATCTTTTTAATGGGATAACATTTTCCAATGTCATAATTGCCTATATGTCTAGAACGAAGTGTTTGTAAAATATTAAGAGCCGTGAAAGAGGGCTTTGTTTCTTCTCGATTTGAGAATTGTTGTAACGTTTAAATTTTCTTTGTTTTATCATCGTAACACTTCGTTGTTTTAGTGGTCGTTTTTATGTTTGTGTACTCATGATGTTTATGTTGTTTTAATTTAAAGTTAATTTTTCTTTTCTTAAGAATATATAGGTTTAAGTTTTAACACACGCTGTTGTCAACATTATCATTTTATTAAATGCTGACATGTATTATAAAGCAAATTTAATTAAATAATGTTGTTAATCAAAGGGTTTGAAAACAAATCGGATAAGCAAATGACATTTAACATTATGATTTCTATGAATGTCAATGAGTATAAAAATCAGTACTTGAGTACCTGATTAATTTTCCGATCGAAAACTCGAATAGTCGGTCATATTCTCGAACAAGGTGTATTTTACATGCCTTGTTTTATAAGTATTCTTTTCATTTGTTTCCAGGTGATATGATAATGTTCCTTTCTGACATGTGCTAATGTAATTCATTTAAGCTGAACATGCAATGTTAAGGCTGTGTTTATTTGTCGAAAGAATATGTTGTTTCTTACTCAGAAAAAAAACACGAACAACATCGAAGTCGGAAGCTAGATCACTGTTAGCATAAATGTGCATACGTATACTGGAGGAAAATCATGTTTAAAATCGACTGGTCAGGAAAACCTAATCCAACCCTCTCCCTCTCAGAAAATATGAGAAATCACATTGCTTTTGGTCTTGTTTGTTGGCGCAATGTCATTTTAACATATTCTAATATATTTAGATATCGATATATTTCGTGATAGTTACAACATTGCAGACATGCTTTCAGTGTCTTTATACGATGCAGTCATTAGAGACAAAGTAATTGTCGTAGAACGCGCAATAATTTCATTGATTACAACTCTCCTTACTTGCGTGGAAACAATTTCCGTGTTAATGATGACAACCGTTTGTTTGTTGTCAGAGACAGTATAGAAACTGAGGTGTGGGGATGGGGGAAGTGGTAGAGGTATTTGTTTTGTTTGCGGAGCTAATCGTCTGTGAGGAGCGGTCAATATAGGCAATAACGATTTTGATGGTGATATGATAGAGCTGATAACAATACAACTAAGCCATGGTTTGTTTTAAAGGTCGTATCCGACTGTTTGGACCTAAAGTATTTTTCTTTAAGATCCAAATAAGTAATCGCTTCCTAAAATGGCCCTGGAAAATGTTGTTCATTGATGCCCTAGTTCTGTGTCCACAATCAAGCATAAATGCTCACGCGTTATTACAAACAGGTATTTCCAATCTAAGACACGTTGCAGAGAAAACAAATTTAAAAAATAAGAAAACCACGTGACAACTTACTGTTGAGATCACATATCGTCATCTGGGCAATCAGCTATGACTTCAAGAACCTTTTTTCCGCAGAGGCCACTATTATGTCGTTTTTCAGATTTGGATAGAACGAACGTTAGGCTGAGTGTTTAGATTATTAATATAAGAATATAGTTAGAGTTTAAAATCGGCTTCACTTAGACCTCAGTACGAGTTTATAAAGAAAATATGCCAAAAATTCTTCCAAACAGTGGAAAGATATTGTATTTGATGTAGGCAAACTATCGAGTACCGCCTTTAAGATGTTGTAACAGGTTGTGTGCTTGCGCAGACCGAGATCCATCCTGGCGGAACACTAGGTAGTGTAGGTCTCGCTAAGTGTATGTGTGTGCGTGTACGTGCGTGTGTGTACGTGTGTGATCGAACACGGAGTGCGTGTGTGTGTGTGTGTTTGTTTGCGAGTATGTCTAATAAAGTGAGGGTGGATCATCGGTTCGATCCCTTATCAGTTATTTTAAAATGTTACTGTTACCAGCCTGTCAAAAGTCAATTGATAACTGCACCGTGCTGAAATTTTCTTAAGTAGTTACATACAGTTTATAAGCATTTATTAAAAATGTTTCATGTCTGGTATTCTTACGCAGGCAACGGTAATAGAGTGTCTCGTAAAAAAACAGATCACATTCAGACATTACAGCTTTAACGAATAACTCGGTGGAAAAATCCACTTATTAAACAGGCTCTCTACCGGTCGCTTAACATCATCATATGCAAAAAGTTATGAAAACATTTTTTCTTAATGACTTCATCAGAATTTCAGAACAAAACAATGATGGCGTAAAAACCAAAGAGAAAAAGCCGATGTAGTAGCAAGTACACATCTCTTTTGATCGCTAGACAATATACATTGTATATAACCAATTACAAAACAGCCATAATTTAGCCAGGATGACTACACAAGAAGCCTACCGGGTTCAAATCGCTCAATGTAAGTGTCTTTGAAGAGTCTTTTGTGCTCGAGAGTTGCCCGGATATCGACGACGTCAAGTTTTTTCAGCTCTTCAAAAAGGAGTTCCGTCGTACGCATCAAAAAGAAGTGTTCCAGTCCTATCTTTGTATTACTGTTCGACACGGCGTCGTAAACAGTGATGTAGATACCGATCTCTCCTAAAATATAATAAATTGGAGTTCATCATCATCCTCAACATCATCATTTTTCATCATCATCAGCAGCAGCAACAGCAGCAGCAGCAAAAGTATCATCATCATTATCATCATCATCATCATCATAATCATCATCATCAACAACAACAACAACAAAAGCAGCAACAGCAGCAACAAAAACACAACAGTATCTGTGTCATATTTAAACTGTGGTCACGAATCTTTTCCACACCCATACGGCATTTGATAAGTCACTTTTAAACAATTACAATTGTGTATCTACTTAAAGAAGGACGAGATCGACACGACAAATGTTTCAGGGCCAACGTATGTATTGTTTTAGGACGTTATATTCCGGTGTCAATAGTTTTACAGGTAGTGGTATGATATCAAGGTAACTATTCTATATGATTTTTCGAAAGTATCGGTATCTGCCCTTGAGTACTATTTAATGGAGAGACGACAGTACGCACCCCAAACTCCCCGCAGTGATTACTTCCCTTGACAATACATTATATCACTGCCACCAGCAAGTTTTTTCGCCCAAATACAGGCGGATAGGTTTTTTTTTTTTTTTTTTTTTTTTTTTTTTTTTTTCTGGACTTATCTCCTCAAAATATAGTATCTTTCCTTTAAAAATATAAATTTATCATATTAAAAATAAAAAGTAACTTAAAATATGAAAAAATATGAAATTATGAAAGTCAAATTTTAAAGTTAATGGAGGCCGCCATGTTTACTTCACGTGATACTCTATCGTCACGTGATCCTTGCTGGAGGCAGAGATTTAAGTAGCAACGCGTGACGTTATCGCTGTGAGGAGATTCTACGCACCCACCACTTAAGAAGTTAGACGCCACTAAATAAGTTTGTTCTATATTCTTTAGTGAATCGCGAAAAGTTGGAAACAAAATGCACTATGGCCAAGTTATGATGGACCCCCATAACCATATATAGGTGAAACAAACTATTTATTGTCTATCAGAAAGACCCAGAAATAAGCCAACTTTTGCAACTTGTAAGAAGGGTCTGCTTCATAGAATGCGCATACCGCCAAATTGCCAGTCGGTAACCCCTAAATTTCAATGAAATATGTACTTCCTGTAAAAGTGGAACATTCCATTATTGTGCTTAGGGGTTCAAGACTGTTGCTTTCTTTTAATACTACATGGTTTCAGCTTCCTTTTGACACCAAAAGATTAAGATTATCTTCAAAATTGGAAATTAAATGCCAAAACATAGCGTCAGACTGTTACTAAAGAGAAAAAGTCCAAATGTCACACATTCTACTTCCGGTCGGTATTTAGTGTTACCACCCCTAAGAGTAGTACTTTAGGTGGTACTTTTAAAGTAAAAACATGTACATAGCTAAACAGGCATACCCCTGATCAAGCTGCTACCACCGTCACAAAGCATGACGTAAGATCTCTCTGGATAGGATCTTCAGTATCATATGCTAATTCTTTTTAATATATATCTTATTACCTATTTATAAAATAATTAAGATAAAATGATAATTAATCATTTTTAATGTATTATGATAAGGGTTAATTCCAAATTGCGTTACCTTCCTTTCTTTGGAAGAACGGCCTGGAGTCATCTTTGGGTATCTCCTCCATGTTGGTTATCTAAAATATTCGAGACATTAGCCTAAAGATGGTCTTACATTTTACATTTTATTTCCTTTCGTGCTTTTCTCCATTTTTGCATATTTTATAGAAAACAGTATGCTGAAATCAAATTTGAAAAGAAAAAACGGACTTTTTCTGAATTTCACTGGATAAATAATAGAATGAGCAAATGAAACAAACAAGTTTGATATAACAGTGAGAATGAACACAGTAATAATGGCATTTTCCCACTGTACTTACCGGGATCTGGGACACTGAGTCACATGCACGAAAAACAAAAACAACAAACAAACATGTCCCATTTTATAATAACTGCAAACACTGAGTAAGGCAGGGCAATATATGACAATAAAGTAATGCCAACTAATAGTATAATCTGCTTAATAAAAGGAAATCCAAAAAGCACTCGCACAAACCATTAAGCATTATATAGGAAAATACGGTTGTCTTTTGGGGAACTATGTTCCCAATGTAAAGCAAGTGTACTAGAAAAAATACAGAACTTGAAAATTAGCAAAGTGATTGTGATACGTGTAAATTAAATTTTAAGAAAATTCTTCATCCAGTTGTGAATTTATGGATATTTCCTTTTCTTCTAAAACTGGTATTTAATGTCTTTTCTTTTACAAATAAGAAAACTCCAAATATTATGTTATATCCTCTTTAGGAGAAGTGTTTTGCTGTTGAGTATCGTTTGGAAATAGGATATGGCATTGGACAAACCAACTAAACATGTTTGGTTTAACTCAAACCTTTCCAAATATGTTATTAATTGTTTACAAATCCAGCACGTTAAAGACTGATTTCCCTATTTTTTTCTGCTTACTGTACATTATTATAAGTCACCGAGCTCATGATAGCCATATTATTTATTTTAGAGTAGCCTAGAATGCTGTATAAAGTATTGTAGTTGATGCTTCTGAAAACTTTACATATACCAGGTAATGAATATGAAATCAAATTTAGCAAATATAACACAATTAAAATTCATTTATAAATTAAAATTAACAACTGCACATGTTTCCTTCTTAATCTGGTAGAGTGATGTAGAAATAATTGTGAACGTGAAAAACTAGGAAGAAAAATAAATTGACCATGCGTGTCCATACTGAAATTCGAACCCTCAACCCCTTATTTGGAAACACTTTTACTATTCATGTAATTGCACTACTTAACTTTCTTATTACTGAAGAGCTTCTATGGACAGAGTGAATGCGCCGGGCGAACTACCGTGATCGTCTTTAAATAACACACCTAATCCACAAACCATATCGACGATTTTGTTGTAAGAAGATTATAGACGCAAAAACTGTTACCACATTTGCATGTAGTGTACATTGAAGAAGGTTATTTTTTCCATTTTAAGAAATGGACATTATTTCTATTAAATTCTCTTCTTCGGAATGAACGTTTGATTTACAGAATGAGATTTGTAAGCCTTAAGATGCACGGTACGGTATTATGTTGTTCTATTTGTTTTCTGTACTCAATTACAATTCCATAATGTCGGTACTAGACAAAATAAAGTCAAATATGAAAAGAATACACTTTGAACGTCATTTATTGCCAAATGCGATAGTTCTTTTAAGTAAACAGCTGCAGACAACGGACAAATGAGAGAAGTTTGTCAATACAATACAGTTGTGACTCCCCCACCCCCACCCCCACTTTTAAAGTAAAAGTCAAATATTTCTTAACCGAGAAATGGTCAAACAACTTCAAATCATCTCTTAGTGTTTGGTCTTCCTTCTGGGCTTACAAAGCATTTAGTTACAAAATATAATCCCTATATAAATATTTACTGACAGAAAATCAGTCTAGTGTGTTCAATCAAAGGCGCTCATTGTTATATGTGAATATATAGATCTTGGTTAACTGATCATGCTTAGTAAGTTAAATGGTATTCAACTACTAGATATTGACATAGGCGGAAGAGTAAATATTGGAAGAAATGGCGCACATATTAATTTGCAAGTAGTGTCTAAAATAACGAAGCACAATATATGCATGTCTGGCCATATGCAAGGGTTGATTTTGAATGGGCTGTACCGGTGCCAGCCTCCCCACCCGCTGCAAATCTTTCCCGAAAATAAGGAAACGTTGTTTTTTACATACATCGCAGCGACCAGTTACGATCATTTATAATAGCGACGTCCAGCTGTTCTGGTGCAGGAAGGCTCCATACAGATGTTTGGGTAGAGCCACCGGACCACCGCAGGTCAACCGGAAGACCTTTCCACATTAAGTCCTTCGCCCCGAACGGGACTCGAACCCACGCGGTGAGAAGCTAAGCAGTCAGTGGAGTTATAAAAACAATATATAAATTAGATACAAGTGTAGAACAAAAATGTAATTTTATAGTTCTCCTATATATGTATAGTAAATGCTATATTTGTCATGGATTTGTGACGCATGTTGCATATCATGATCGCGTTTGAGATATTTCTTACACATACCTAACAGTTCAAACAAAATCACACTCCTTCTTAATTAAAACAAAGTTACACCCTAGATTAGCGCATGAATTTGGCCACCCATACTACCAATAATGTGTCAATGAATTTACATCTGTTTGTAACACAAATTTCGATCATAAAAAGAACTTATTCACGAAATACTAAGTATTAAGGAACTATATATATGGTTACCACTAAAAACGAACAAAATGACAATCATGTTATCGAAGCCAAAAGAACAAATGCCTAGGTTTTGCATGATTTGAACCCATGACATGCCAATGGTCTACCGACTAAGCCACCAAGTCTAGGTACATGCATGCACTTTTTGTAGTTTTATTATAAACCTGTACAATTTAGACTGGCACAATGTTAACATGCAACTTTGAACCTATGGTTATGACAGGTTTTTATAATCGCTTTCGATTAAAGGGGTGGTCAGTTGCTATTCTTTCGGTCAGTCTTTTTTGTCATGTACTTTTTGTTGCTTTGTACCGGTTACATTGTTTCATTCGAATGTTATACTGTAATTCGTTCGACTTTAAATACTGCCATCTAAGATATGTATGCCCACTTTAAATACTGCCATCTATGATATGTATGCCCACTTTAAATACTGCCATCTATGTTATGTATACCCACTTTAAATACTGCCATCTAAGATATGTATGCCCACTTTAAATACTGCCATCTATGATATGTATGCCCACTTTAAATACTGCCATCTATGATATGTATGCCCGCTTACAACAAACCATTATTGTGATTATTACATTACAGAAACTTCTTTTCATATATTTCGATATAACAGAAATAAAATTGTTCTGTTTGCATACCATTTGCATTCAAAACAGACATTTTTTTAAAAACCAAAATATAATTTTCATTCATTTGCACGCCATCAGAAGTGTCTATCTTATAACAGCGATTCGTTTTCATTATATTTGAACAAATACCTTTATTTATTTTCAATAACTAGTCCATACATTTTTCATAGAATTCAATTTGTACAATATGTGCAGCTCAATACAAATAAATTATGCTTAAATAAGACGGTAGTAAACACCTCATAAAAATAATTTAAAAAAAACGGTGAATACGCGTGTATTATCTTTGGTGAATAGAACATTAACAAAAATCTAGAAACACTCAACAAAGGACCAACAGGATACCAGTGTAATAAGGATTTCACAAAAAGACAATTATGCAAAACCAGTTTACGAGTAATTACTGAAACACAATCTTAATTCAATCGATGTTTAGTTTTAGTGTTGCTAGAGCTAGTTATATATTTATGTTACCAAAATTTGATCTTCGCCTTAATTCGATTTTGTTGTTATTTTTTGTCACAGTAAGGCTGTGTTTGAACAACAACGACAACATCAACAGCAACAACAAAGACAAATGATCTTAAAACGGCGAATAAGTTAACACCAGCGTACCCGTGGTCGAGCGGTTAGAGCCACCGACTTATTCTTCTCATCTCATTGGTTCGATTCCCAGTAGTGGCGAGAACTTTCTTCTGGAGTCAAGCAAAGCCAGCGATGCGCCGTTGGTTCTACCCAGATATTTGTGCGGTGACCATATTTTATTACATCGAAGTGACACAAGTATGAACATAATGGCGACGTCCAATGTTTTAATGGATTAAGATTACAGGCGAATCTTTGGGTAGAACCACAGGCGTCACGCAAGTGTGGTGGAGTCATTGCTTCATCGGTAATTGTTGGCTGCAGTTTGTATGACTTATATTCAATAGTATCATTTAAATCAAAACTAATTTATTAATTAGGTGGTAATATATGGTCAACAATGTACAGATAGTCCGCGACTTCAACTCAAGACCAAGTTTATAATGAATAAACTCGATTGATTCAACACTCGCGTTAGTTAACCAGCCTATACGTATGTATCCATATTTCTGACCACCGGAGCGCCGGTAGTTCTGTCAGGAAACATGTTTAGGGTTTCCTTCACGTATAACTGTCTTGACGTCGCCAAATAAGCATAATTAATAATTTTGTCGGAGCGATGTCAGAAGAAACAAATCAGTATTTTAGTAATACTATAGACTTTGATGCTTCTTCAATGTCAAAATGTGTCAAATTGCGTATGGTTTTGACCTAACGTTTAACATGATGCCGGTTTTAAATAGGAATGTTAAAACAACAACAACAAAAATCCGCTAAGTGCATGAAGATACAAAAAATACGGATGAGAAAGCCACAATGTTAAAATGTTAAAAAATACTTGAATATATAGTTCGCCAACATATACGTTCTACTCTACTTTCAAAAATTTAAGTATTTTCTTTTCTAATGTACGTCAGCTATTATTTAAAAAAAAAGAAAATATCATCACAAATAAAACACGAATTCTTAAATTACAATAAAGTGAATAAACATCTGTATATACTTGCCTGTCAAATCCAATAACTGTTTTGTTTCATTTACACCAATATGTTATGTTATGAGACTGGGCGAGACTCGCCCGTCTGTTATATAGCGAGCACCTGTAATCGTTAATTGCTAATCAATAAAAGAGGTTAGCTGGCAGAACGTTCACTTTGATTAAAGGCACACTGCTACTGCCCTATACCAAAAGTGAAACTGTTTCTACACACAAGGTCGCTGTCTGGGTGGAGAGGAGGTACCAATTTAAAAGCAAGAACAACATCTGATGTTGTTTTCATAAAGAATCTTAATTAATTTCTCTGACTTAGAATTTTCCTTAAATGGAAAAATAGTTCATAAGTAATAAAAAATCGAAGGTTTTATTCATAAAACTATTTATTTTTAGAAATTCCTTAGCATTTTCTATCCAAATATAAGGAACTTTCTTACTTAGATTATTTATGAATACGACCCCTCGTCTAATGCCCTTCCAAAACTGATTAGTCCGTATTATGCCATTTTCAGTAGCACACGCTAAAAACTTTGGTACATACTGACAACTTCGTTGTATCAATACATACTTAATTACAGAGACTAAGGAGGAATTGGTATAGCTGGCAGCTTGCTGATCTGGATTTATATTTTTTGCCTAAGTCTGACAAAGTTAGTTGATATTGTCCTCTTGAAGAAGAATGCTGTATTATTTGGGGTAATATACTCTTTCCAATAAAAGTACAAAAACATCGCGGAATCCTTTTGTATCACAGATTTGTTTTTACTCTTACATTTGGCTTGCATATGAACACCTTTGTCCTGTACCTTTTAAAATTTTGGTATATGTTGCAATGTCCATGGGAGTTTGTCATATTTCCTTATGAAAAATGTGTCGCATTCTCCTACTTAACAGTATCAAACACACACACAAAATCATCGCGAAAATATAACCAGGTTGTAGATATTTTAGAGACCGTCCATTCCTTTTAAAAGTTTTATCCGGCGCTTCGCCTATTTTAAATACAGTCTTTTACTCTTAACGATAATAAACTATTGTCTGTGTATATATGGGCACAATTAACGGACCAGAGGTACAGTCTGTCGTTATCACAACTGATATTGTAAGATAGTGCTAGTTACAAAGCCAAGACATCAACAGACAGCTTTATTCTAAACCATCAAGTTTACTCTATATTGACTATTTGTGTACGTTTTTTAGATTTTATTTCTGGCTGACAGTGTTTGAAACCACCTTTAATATTTTGAAAAAAAAAAGAAGCAGTGCACAACAGCCTCGTTCAAAGTAGAAAGAAACAGGTGCATTCACTCTGCATTGCCTAAGATCGTCTCCGTAAACCACACATTGTCACAATTAATCCAACATACAAAAGCAATACACATGTACTTTAATGTAAATTTATGCTAAAATAGACCCGGAATATCATACCATACACCTTTATAGTCCGCAAGTAAAAACACGTTTTGACACAAGACATATAAAATCACTTACGCATTAAAGTGGCATTACCGAGCCTTTCTAAAGTCTTTTTTATTAAAATTCCTTGCCTAATCTATGAATGGCGAGGTATTATCCCATGCTTAAAGTGGCTGTTAACAATTTACTAAACGGAGCAATGATTAGTTAATACGCTCTTGATACATGGGTATACAATATGGTGTCTTGTTCAAAAGGCGTCACTTGCACTACTCGTTAATTGCGTTATGTCAATATGTTGAAGTATCTCACATATATCGGTCAGTGTATTGTTTTGTTTTTAAATATAAGTCACTTATGTTTGAAATGGATTTTGTAAGAATACGGTTTCAAAGAGAAAGGATTAAAAGTTGTCTTGATTCTTGAGCTATCTCGAATTAACGTGTAAATGTTTGGGTTGAGTAAGAATGCTTTTAAAGCGACTTGATGACAGTTACGCGTAAAAATATGACACAGGGACCACATAATTCTCAGTTTATATTTATTATCAAAATTATTGCGGCACTATCGAGACAATCATTGCACTGTTTATTACTGTTGTATACGCAAGACATATATTCCTGCGTGCGCAGTTCAGAGAAATCAAAGGATGTTAAATTATAATGTTTAAAAATGGCTAAAATATGTGAAAAGCGTGGCAATGCATGATTTAACTATAAGAGTGGTAATGGGTAAAAAGGGTAATATAGAACATAACAATCGCGACACAATAAAGATGAGAACCGACAACGATGGACATCGACATAGATAACAAGACAAACATAAATGAAAAATCGATATTTGTAAAATATTGGCATAGATTGTAAATCGATACAGATTGAATATAAATACATGTGTACATCTGCAAAGGTAGAAAATCGACATAAATTTTGAACATCTTCATAGATTAAAACTTATCGACATGGCCTGTAATCGACGTATAAAGATAAAAGCATTTATACGCACAGTCAGTGGATGGATAGCCATATGGATAGAACATCGACAGAACATATCGTATGTGGCCCTGATACGGACAAGAAATCTTACACTCACTTTCATAAGGTATACATAATAAAGACCGACAACAGTAGGCTATAATCTGTACACACCGTTATTACCGGATTAATCTCATAAATGCAATCTGATTTAAGCCAGGACGTGTAACTTTATACTACTTAGATATTTTTGACGATCGCTTATTGGTGTAAAGTCATTTGAATAGTGTTACATACAGATTTTAATGTAAATATTTAAAGTAAACAGTTATTTTACAAATTTGAGCAGAGTTTTTAAAATTTCCCCCGATGTTCGTGCGAGTATCATTAGACAGCATGATTTTAACCCTTAGCTTGCTACATTTGTTAATAACACAAACAATTTTTAACTCGTCTTCTTACATTGGCATGCAAAGATGCCTAGACATATTACTATAGATTCAGCAGCAAATAGTGTATATCCTGATCAGACACCTCCAAGCAGGAGCTCGCTGCTCTGGATCTGTACACTTTGCCGAAACCGTATAAATTTATACGTGTTTTGCAACCTATGGGTAACATATTCACGGCAGCAATTTCGAACATGTGTGTATACATACTCAGTAATTGTTATTCAATTCGTTTTCTTTGACAGGGAGATCTTTTAACCTTTTGATTACCTTTATTGCTCACAAATCAAAAATCAGTCATCAGATGTTTGCAAAACATTACACAATAAGCCGAGAGAGTGACGAATTCAGGTGTCAATTACTACCTGGACCGACCGTTTCTGACAATGAATTCATTCAAATAAAGCTTTGCAAAATCGGTGTAATGTTTTGGTTGTTGTTCGGTTTACAAATAGGTAGAAAGAACGATATTTTATCCATTTAGCTCAGTGAAAGTGGATTTCTTTATGATGATTTATTCGTTTCAGAATTGAAAACGGTATCAATGTTGCCAGTCAACTTAAATACGGTTTCGCGTATAGCTTGTTTAACGGGGATCAATTTAATCACAAATGTGGTCCTTTGGATGGTCCGTACCTTTGGCAAAAAATCAAATATCTTTAACTTAGTTAGCGATATTTTGTGTTGGATTATTTACCTTAAAAGTGTTTTTCTTTGTTACATGTACTTTTGTTGATGTATAGAGTAGTTTGCGGTGTGCATAGTGCTATAAGTCGACTCCTGATAAGTATAAAACGTTATATATTTACGGAGTTGAAAATTGCCGCAACGACTTTGATTCTAACCTACCTGAATCAATAATTATTTTTCCAAACAATTTAGTGATCAACGATATTTTTTCCTTTCTTCATTTTGCTTCAGGTCTTTTATAAATCGACAAGGATATAAATCAGACTGATTTAACTATACAGACGTTTAACGTTTTTGATTATTCTATGAGGAAGACCAAACAAATTTGTTTAAAAACGTGTCTTTATATAAATAAGCGATTAGAGGTTTTGTTTCATTTATCATAAGTTGTGGTTTAATAAGGTTTAGATGTATTGTGTGTGTGCGTACGTGCGTGCGTGCGTGTGCGTGTGTGTGCGTGTGTGTGTGTGTGTGCGTGTGTGAATGTATGCGTGTGTGTGTGTGTGTGTGTGTGTGTGTGTGTGTGTGTGTGTGTGTGTGTGTGTGTGTGTGCGTGTGCGTGTGTGTGTGTGCCAATCGAAAATACATAAGCAACTATATCCAGGCAATATACAATATCACACTAAGTATAAGATACAATGAGATTATCATTTGTAACAAATGACAGTGGTACAGCCTTGGCTTTGGCAGTAAACGACTAGTTGACGTTACGTGGTCTGGCGGCAACACAATGCACAACGTCTATATATGGTTGTTATAGTTTAATTTTAAAGGGTAAGTATTGATTCGCATACCAAGTTTCTACTTCAAGGTCGTGGCCTTTTTTTCTAAATATTTATTAATAAATACTAGAAATAACCCACCACACTTGACGCTGGAAACATTCCGCGAACTTAACACTGGACACTTTAGAGATAGTTAAGTGACTAATCAATAGTAACCTGGCTGACGTACCAACTGGTTTAGAATTTGAGAGCTTTAATCTGACATTGTCTAATAAGAAGTTAAAGGTAGTCTAACATATTGATGAACAAAGCCACCAGTATATTTTGATATGAAGCTGTATGTTTTAGATGCATATTGTTGGAATCAAATGATATATTTTTTTCTGTGTTTTTATGTTAAGGATTAAAGACATATTTCAGAATAATAACGTAAGGTAAAACATGTGGATTCTTAAATAAACAAAACATTGTCATAAACTGTTCTAGTTTATAATCTCAATGTGTTGAAAGGAGGATTCGCATGGGGCGGATTAAGACGTGGTCGACCAGGATCACAGCACTATTCTCGAACAATCCATAAATATTATATATAGATCTAATGTAAATAAACGTATGCTGTATTAACATGTTTGGTCCACGCATACGCCAGAATGCTTCACCTTTAGAGTTGTTTTACGTACAACACATAAAGAAAATTAAACAAAACCCAAAGTAAAATTATAAATCTGCCTCTGATTATAACTTTACTTAATTCCCGATGGTAAGTAATAACAACATCTACGGTCTTTCTCAACCTTCTACAAATAAGCCTAATAAATATGTCTTTGCTTGTTGGCATTTTTAATACATTATGTTTGGTTAAAATACCTTCTTTCGGTTAACGACTGACGTTGAAGTAATGAAAGAGTTGCCGTTCATTTGGGATACACCAATACATGCGTTAAATCAACTGTTCACAATAAACTGCCACAACGGAACTACATCCATTGATCTTTCAAGTTATTTGATCTTTTCACTTGTAAATATTATTAACATTGTATAAAAGTTGTGATGTAACGCCGTGTATAAACGTAATAAACAATATTTGATGTATGTAGCATGTATTTCTCCTACGCTTCGTTAAGTTTCAGTATTCAGTTATTACAATACATAAAAAGGACTCGATCGATTGATTTGATCTTAAGAAATAAATAAACGTTAACACCAACGTTACTTTGAGACATAAGCATTGTGTCCAATATGTTTTATGAATGATAGAAATCTCAATATGAGGGATCTATAAACATCACCCGTGAATGAAATAACAAAAGTAAATCGCAAACAAACAAACAAACAATAAACAAGCAAACAAGCAAATAAACAATAAATGAATTAAAAATAAATAAATAAATGAATAAATAAATAAACAAACAAATAAATAAATAAATCTCAAACTTGCCAACTTTAATAAGTTATTCTAACAAGGGTTCGTACAGGTAGTACTTAAAGCGAACAAAATACAGTCATAAACTGTTCAAAAATGTTGAACAAAATCGTATCATTTGGTATTGTTAAAATAATATAACAATAAAGATCACATAAGGGTGATATCCTAGATATGACAGCTGTGCTTAAAGCAGGTAAAATACATGTAAACTTACACTGTTTCTACTGTTGGCGTTACCTCATTTGAGGACTTATACAAAGTTAACGATAATGTTGATGAATATTTCAATGTTCATTAGAATTTATCATTTTCGAACAAAAATATGTTTATTGTTGACTTTTATGTGTTCTACGTTGTTTCTGCTATATTGATGTTGTTTTTTTCGTAAATGCAGTTTGCACACAACAGTTTCTCCAAACCCGCGACTGATCGAGGCTACACACTTCTCTCAGTTATGAATTATTTCTGTCCAAAAACAGCCTGCAAAGAATACTTTTGACAAGAAGACACACATATTATTAAAAAACTTCAGAGTAGAGACATAAAACTAATCAATTTATTATGACCATTAAAGTTATATTCCGAAGCTGAGGACACCACTTACACAATGACAAAACTTATGTTTACACTTGCACGTTCGTTCTCAATGGTGCTACAGTAATTTAAAGGGGTCTTGACTGAGTCATCTACAAGTATTTACAATTGTACCGTTTGTTCGCCTACTGTAAATAAGGCTTCCGGCGGCCCTGCATATGGAGACCATACTTTCTGTAGAGACTTGTGTGAGGAAAGCTCAGCATTAAGCTTTCTAAAACTGTCCTGTCTGTCTGCTTTATTCAGTTTTACAAAATTACTTTGTGTATAAATAATTATTTATCTCAAACAAAATTAATATTCGAAATTTTATATAATCAAATTTGACATGACTAATGCGAAACAATCTAACCGTCACTGCTGTGTGCTTTCTGTAAGCTGCTCTGTTTCCATCTTGATAAACGGTTTTCTTTGAAAAACTACCCGCGAAGACCGCGCTAAGCAATGATGAAGTCCAGTCATTGCCGGCAACATTTTGTCCCCCCACTTACAAAGCATTAGCGGTCCGCTCACCAGAACTTAAAAAGATACACGTATTCACCTTGTCCAAAAAGCACATGCTAATAAATTCGTTTCAACATTACTGTTATAGTGATGATGATGACGATGATGAAGATGGTGGTGGTGAGCTGGTGGTAGGGGTGATGATGAGGAGGCTGATGATGATGGTATGTTAAGGTTTATAATTAATTAGAATAATGATCTTTGTCTTATAATGATTAAGCAAATATAATGGGATGGGATGGGACGGGATTTGCCGGCATTTTTTGCCGATACTGTACAGCGACATTTCTATCATTATAGCACAGGGGCACTTATGAGGCGCCCAAGGACTGAACCCGGCCGGTTCATTATACTGACACCGACGAGTCAGTCGTAATGCTGTCCCCTTAGCCCCGAGCGTTAGGAGGGAAGCCACTACTACCAACTTGAACGTCTTTGGCTTGACCCGGCCGGGGTTCGAACCCACGACCTCCCAATCCGCAAGCCGACGCTCTACCAATTGAGCTTTTGGGGCTGGTGCAAATATAATGTGTCATATAATGTGCTGTGTGTAAATATACCACCTAGTGAGTTTACGTCTTACTTTAAATCTATACCATCTAAATTAGTAAAACAACATTACAAGTTCGTTTGTTTTCCATTTAATTACTTGCCATGTCTACATTCTCACAAAGTCGATATTTTCTGTTTATAAATATACACTTAAAATGAACTATCACAATACACAAACACTATATTAAACACATTAAACATTCAACGCATTGTTTATATAAGCTTCGTTGCTTACCAGCTGGGGGTCTTTATCGAAATGAAGTTTGCTATGAATGTGTGTTCAGTGCACAAAAGGTCGAATCCTATAGATTATATGTGTATTTTTAAATGCATCGCATGCTCACATCCAAAGTATCAAACGCCAACAACTAATATGGTAAGATAGTGCTTGTCTTGAATGTAGAACATCAAAAACAGTTTCTAGCAAGACCTTCAAGTAAGCAATAATAACAATAATCGATTTTCCCTAGCTGAAACTGTCTGAGACCATGTTTATTGTTTCGAAATCAGAAGCAGATGGACGGCCAGGGTCATTCAAAGCAGGAAAATGGGTGTATTTACTATAAAAGCATTGTCTAAGATCGTATCGGTTAACCACACTTTCTCAAGTTTAATCTAAGAGTGTAGCCTTTATTAATTCAACATGCAAAAGCAATAAAAGTGTACTTTCATGTAGTCTTAAAAAATGAAAACAGTCCGGACAGAAAACACCATCATACCATTCACCTTTAATGGTCACAAGTACAAAACGCTTCTTGACACATGACAATTTGAAATCATTTACGCATTCAGTGGCATTCTCAAGCCGTTATAATGTCTTTTTATTAAAAATCTTTGCCTCATATCTATGAAATGAAGAGGTTTTATCCCATGTTTAAAGTGCCCTAAACAGTTTAATAAATGCAGCAATGATAAGTGTAATTCACTTGATACAGCGGTTTATAATTCGGTCATTTGTTTAAAGGTGCCCCTGTCACTATTTGCTAATAACTCTATGTTGAAGTGTCCCCGCGTATTTCGGTCAGCGTATTGTCGAAATGGGTTGTACTTTGTTGACCTTAATGCAGTAAAAATGCAGCTAAAGCGGTATGATCACAGTTAAGCGAAAGAACATGACACAAAGAACCATGCGATCCACGTAAAGTAAATCGAAAATGAAGAGCCTAACAATCGTGACATAAAGTAAATCGACAATGAAGAGCCTAACAATCGCGACATAAAGTAAATCGACAATGAAAAGCCTAACAATTGCGACATAAAGTAAATCGACAATGAAGAGCCTAACAATTGCGACATAAAGTAAATCGACAATGAAGAGCCTAACAATCGCGACATAAAGTAAATCGACAATGAAGAGCCTAACAATCGCGACATAAAGTATGTCGACAATGAAGAACCTGACAATCGCGACATAATGTAGACATATATCAACATAGAAAGTAAATCGATACAGATGGAATATAGAAAAATGTTAAAAGTCACGAGCGGTCATTTGTTCCGATTTTGTTGTACCACGACAAATATGAGAAAGCCCGAGCATACGAGAAATGGGGATATATACATACATGTATAAACAATATAGTCAATATGACTGGATCTCCATATAAATAAAACTCGACAAAATCGGTCCAATGTGACCCTAGTATGAACAAGACATCTGACACACAATTGCAAAATGTATACATAATACAGATTTACAATAGTTGTCTTTAATAGACACACGCATTTATTACATGATACATATAATGATAGCAACCTGATTTAAGCCGGGACGTGTAACTTTACGCCATTTAGACATTTCCTCAAAAAGCAAATTAAAGTAATCTCATTTGAATAAAAATGGTGTTGTAAACAGTCATTTATGTAAACCGCAAAGTTATACGGCAAATTTGTGCTGAGTTTATAAACTGTCACCGGTGTTGTTTTAGCAAAGGAGTATAGTTTATTTTTCACTATGACTATAGAAACGCTATCGAAACGAATGAGCAGCATTAGACTGTATGCTTTTAACACTTGCAGGGGAGCAATTTCGAACAAGCGTGTAAACAAAACCGGTACTCCAAATTCCATTCTGTCCTTTGACGGGGCGATCTTTTTAATTTTTGATTAAATTTATTGCTCACAAAAAAATCAATCACAAATTTTTACAATACCATAGCCAAGAACGTGACAAAGTCACCTGTCATTTACCCATTGAACCGACTCTTTCTTAAAATGGATTATATCTTGTAGAAAAAATCTTTAGACTGAGGTTCTGTTTATTTATAGGTGGAAAGAAACACGCTTTATCCATTCAGCTCAAGGGGAGCGGATTTTTTTTTTTCATGATAATTTATTTTGTGTCAGAATTGAAAACGGTATGTGGTGAGTCCACTTCAAAATGTCTGCGCTCATAGCTTGATTAACGGGGATTAATTAAAACACATCTGGGGTCTACAGTTCGTACCTTTAGCGAAAAATCCGAAAATATTTTAATTTCATCAGTTTTATTTTTGGTTGAATTATACCAAAAGCCTGTTCTTGAAGAATGTTTTCCATGGGATCGTGTTTGTAAACATATAGACACGTGTTATAATACGCTGACATTAATATAAAAACAGCAGCACAACTTACACATACTTCGTTGACATTAATTTTATTATTTCAATATCACATGTAACTCCTCAGACTCGTCTCTTGCCGGGTGGGGTTGAGTCCCGTTTGGGGCGACGGATCTAATGTGGGAAGGTCTTCCAGTTGACCTGTGGTGCGCCGAGGGTTCTAGGCGCCCAGACATCTTCATTTTTAGGGTCTTTCTCCAGAATAAACAGATGGACGTCGCGATAATTACTAAAATATATTTCTTAAAGCAAAACCTCAATATTATAAGCATGCCGTCTGATGGAACCTGTTTGGAATGTTTGTTCCACAAGCCGAAATATTTCGAATACTTCCTTTTGCTCTAATGCATGACTGTTGGTCGGATTTCAATAATTCAGTATTCAAATTTAAATTTTTCAAATTTAATCATCAGATCAGCAGAATCTTTAAGGACGCTTTATTTAAAACAATTTATAGAAAAAAATACAACTAAAATTTAATCTTGCCTTATTCTTCAAGATAGGCGTAACTGTGTGTTATTGCTTTCTCGTGTCAACATATTTGTCAAAGGAATGTAAAATTCAATAGACAAACACACTTTTAACTTGGTTTAAAGGACCTTTTGTTCATTTTTTGTTGTTTATAGGCCCGCTTTCCTTACTTGTCACAACAACGCACTTGCATTGAGTAGCAAATGGCCCCGTTGAGACCGCCAAACAAGGGGTTAATTGATTTATTTACTTTGTCGATTGAAATTCTCCAGCATGTTGTTTCGTGTTATCCCAAAATAAATGATTCATATATTACCAAAAAGAATGCAAACTTGTTAATTAGTGACTCATTGTTTGTTTTGATACATGTCAGATGTGACATTTGCTGCTTGGTTGTAGGTTGAGATAAACATGCACAGGAGGGTGTCTGAAAGAATGCAAGGAAGTAACAGCCTTTGCTTAAGTAAATAAAACATAATTCACTTTTGCTTTGGCCTAAATACAGGTATGGCAGTATCATATGAAAATACAATGTAATAGTGACAAAAACACAGAGATGTGACAAACCTTTAAAATGGAAAACAACAAAAACTGTTACCACCTTGGAACAATCGGTCGGCGTAAAACACCGACTGAGTTTCCCAAACCGATTTAAGGACCTCAAACCTCACTTTGTTACTTTACATTATGATTAGCACTACAATGTGCATTGTGGAAGAAACCAGCAATTTTCCTTCTGCTATTGGTCACCAGGTATGAAGACTCTAATCCCCATACCCCTACCCTACCACTATGTTGTGTCTTAGCAGGGTCAATAACAATACAGCTGGGGTGTCAGGTGTCCTTCATAGCAATTTCCCTTTACAGGTATTAGCAAGTGGCCATTTCAGTCCTCCTCCCAAAATAACACAATGCTGAGAGATCGGTCGTAAATCACTTATTTTGAATACTGTCACAGGCACGTCATAGGGGAAAAGGTTTTAGAACAATTAGTCTCCCTTGATATACATGGGCTTTCTTTCCTGTCATTGGTCAGCAGTAGTCTAATCTCCACTCCTTCTGCAGCCTGAGACTGCGCCCAGTGGCGTCTAGTGCCTGACGAACCATCATTCGCACCCTCTTCGACCCTGTTCGAACACGTTCGGAAAAGGACCGATTTGTTCCGAATGATACACTATTATTAATTACTGTCCTCAGCATTGGCGTACTAAGAAAAAAGACGCAATAATAGGCCCTCGTTATTCAAATTACGGAGTTGAAAATTGCTGCAACGGCTTTGATTCATACCAACCTAAATCAACAATTATTGAAGATCAGCGTTTAATTAGAGCTCAAAGATAATTTTGATACCATTCTTTCTTTTTCTGAAGTCCTTTATACACTGATACAATTCAGGCTTAATGAGCTTAGCATACGCCTGAAGGTTTTTGATTCTTCTAACTTGAAGACTAGATAAATCTATAAAAAGACGTGTCCTTTTATTAACAAGCGATTAGAGGCTATATTTCAATAATCATAGTAATTCTATTCTGGCAATAAACAATATTAAATAAATACAAACAAAATATTTATGGCATATATAATAATGACACATATAATAAGATTTTCTTAGTAAAAAGATAACGGTGCTACAGCCTAGTTTTGGCGGTTAAACGATGTTTCGATGTAAAATGACGTTACGTGGTGTGGCGGCAACACCGTGCACAACGTCTGTATACTAATGTTATTGGGAATTTAAAGTGCAAGTTATTATTGCCAAGTGACATCGTTTTAACTTCAAGGTCCTAGACATTAAAACAATATTTTCATAAAACATTTCAGAAGTAGTCCACGACACTAGACAGTGTAAATACGCTTCGAAATTAAAACCTGGCACTTTTCATGAGGGTAAAGTAATTGATCATTGACATAATACCTGTCTGACCTATTCGCCGTTTAAGAATTTGAGAGATTTTACCTAATATTGTTTCAAAGAATGTTGTATTTGGTTAAAATTATTGACAAATTTAGCCAAGAGTAAATTTCAATACGAAACAATAATCTTGTATGCTTATATGCTTATATAGGGTTTAAAATGTCATATTGTTTGTACATGTATTTGCTTTTATGCAAAAGAATAAAGGCATATTTCATAACTAATAATAATAGGTCTAACATGGCGATTCGTAAAAGAATAGCCATAAATAAACAATCTGTTACTGTTTGAAATCCCAACGTGTTTGAAGGGAGGACGCTTTCCTTAACTCCCTATAAATTTCTGCACTATTCATAAAATATATAATATAAATAAAACCAAGAAACTAGTTCTATTTTGTCATGTTTGTCCAGATACACGTCAGAACACATAGACTTTAAAAGCGAAGTTGTTTTACATACTCATTCCGCATAAACAACATTAAAAAATACACCTCCTCTAATGTAAAAATCATGACCGGCCTCTGATTCGCTTTATTTAATTCACGACGGTATGAGTATAATTAAAATAGTAATAACAACAGACAGGTTCTTTTCCGACCTCCTACAAATAGGCCGCTTAATTATACATTTGCTTCTTTCTTTTTTTGGCAATACATTATGTTTGGCTACAAATACTTTTTTCAGTTAACGATTTATAAATAACCCTAAAGAATTCGAAGTGTTAATGTCCATTAAAAATCAAAGCTGCACCTATAAATGCATTCTTTCAACTGTTCACAATAAACTACTATAATGCATGTACATTCATTTATCGTTCAATCTTTTTATTATCTTTTCACTGGGTATTGAAATTTTAATTTTACCCAGTGTATGAACGTGTAAGATAATATTTGATCTTTGTAGAAAGCTTCTTTTTGTTGCAATGCTCAGTTTAAAATATATCAAAAGGACTCGATCTATTTATATAATCTCAATATAATGGGCAGACATTTTAGATGTATACAATATATTTAATGGATCCATGGTTTTATTAATTATTATAAAATCAATACGAGGGTCAATAAACGTCACATGTGTGTGTGTGTGCGCGCGCGCGTGCGTGCGTGCGTGTGTGATAAGTATATCGTTTCAGTTCTCTTTGTATGCCGTAATATGTCTCCCTCTCTCTCTTTGTTTTAGTATAAAAGTAAGTGTCAATTATCGTTTCTCTCCTTTCACCAGACACAAATCATGTCAAACAATAAATAAATCGAAAGTTTATCGGAACCCTGGTCATGTTTTAGAAGCAATTGGAAATGACCTAGGAGATTTATTAATATAATTTTTATTAATAGATGTTTCGGGTTCGATTTTTTCTCTCACATTGGCAACCTTGATATTGTTCTAACAATAGTTTTACCAAAAGTACTTAAAGTGAACCTACATACATACAGTCACAAACTGTATCTCGGAGATTGACAATTAATTTTTGGTATCGTTAAAATTATTTAACAATAAAGATCACCGATGTGTGATATCTAAGGTGTAACAACTGCGATTAAAGCGGGGAAATAAATGTCAACCTTATGCTGTTTCTGCTATTTGCATGAACTAACTTTAGGACGTATACATACTTAATGATCAATGATGATGAATATTCAAATGTCCATTAGTATTTATCTTTCGGGAAAGGGTACATGTTATTGCCTGCTTATGTGTATTTCTTTGTTGTCTGCTACATTGATATATTTTATTTTGACGTTGATTGACGTTACTTGGTGTAGCGGCAACACCGTGCATTTACTATACTCTGTATACTATCGTTATTGTTAGAATTTACAGTTAAAAGTAGCAACTGGCATCCAAAATGAAGTAAGTTCTTTTACTTATGTCGTGTACGTTTTTAAATATATTATTAATACAGACCAGAAATAGCCTACGATACTTGACGCTGGAAACAATCCACAATGTTAAAACTGGTCACATTTCGAGCAGGTAAAGTGATTTATCATTGATATAACACCTGGCCGACGTATCCACCGACTCAGAATGCGAGATTTATTCTGATTTTGTCCCTTTATGTGTATTTGGTCCAACATATTGATCAATGAAGCCACGAGTAGAATTTGATACGGAATAATATGTCTTAGATTTATATTATAGTAATCTAATGACATATTGTTTCAGCGAACATGTTCGATGTTATGTGGTGATTAGTAAATAAAAATTTTTTTTAATAAATTGTATCAGAAACAAAAAGGCATATGCCCTTCAAATTATAGTTCCCGGAACATACTTACACTATATTTTATACGTGTACATGTATATATACATGTACTACTAAAAGTTTGCTAATGATCACTTTTTTGACATTAGATACTCCGTGATTTATCCAATCCAGTTTGTCATATTTGACACTCGCTGGTTTGTTCTGATATTTTACAGGTACATGATGTCTGTCATATGATACTCAGCTTCTACATTTTGAATAAACCCTGAAGATAAAACATGTTGGCAATACAATAAGAGGTAGACAAAGAGAAAGAAATGGGGTGCACAGACAGACCAGTGTTATTTTTTATATCAAGGCGCTGAAAAGCGCTTTTTTCGGCGGTGTACGTTGACGACTGTAAGTGATTAAATGTGTGCAAATAATGGTCAAAATTACTCCTGGGCAAACCTAATGTGCAACACATATGAAAGCTACACCACTTAAAACAAGAAAATACATTGCGAAGCATCAAAGGCGAAGCAAAAACTGGAACAGGTACACAGGAAAAACAGTATGGGAGCAAATAAGAAGAAATATTTTAAAAAGTTATGGTTTTTATTTGATAGTTTTCAGTAACTATAAATCACCAGAAAAGTAAGTATAATGTATAATCCTGAGACCATTAATTAAAACCATTCATTAAAAACAGCCAAAATCTCTCGTTTTCTGTCATGTTTGTTTTAAAGTTACAGGCACACAAACATGAATAAAAAAACATAAAATTAATATTAAAAAATAACGCCGTTTACTGAATTAGGACCGTATTTTATCAGAGCTATAAAAATCCGCAGAAATGACTTTCGCGTGTGCAGATTTCAGTGAGTATTCCGAATATGGGCGTCAGGCTCCAGCGCGTCGCCAATTGCACTTTGTATCTAAAGAAACTTGAAACGAGTCGTAGGCATCGACCAAGTTCTCTTGTTGCGGGATGATCGATTGATAGATGGAAAGAAACCATTGGCACTTCCTTTTGTCATTTGTTTGTTAATCTTGCTTTTCTAAAACAGCATAATGACGTGAAAAGAAAACAAAAGATAAAAATGGTAATTGGGGAAGCGGTTTACCCAACATAATGAAGACTGCCTACCAAGGCAAAGTTTCTTTCAAGCTATTGCAAATCAATGCTAAGCACTTAGAATAATAAGTGGAAACTCGGAACAGATACCGTAGGATAATCCTTGCTTAACTAACTGAAAACATCAACACACATCGCATATTTAGTTAAGTGAGTATCCATATGTAACATGTTCTGAAAGAAAAGTATTCTTTATTGCATTGGACATCATATCATCTAGACTGTTAAAGTATACAAAAATTCAAACGTGGATTGACCCTTTTGGACTTCAAGTTCCATACGGACTGTGGTCTTTTTCATATTGACATTAAAAGAAATACAATTTCTTTACAGAGATGGCAGTGTTTTCTTTCTATTAATATCAATTCACGACCGAAAGAAGCGACCAAGCTTCTTTTGTTGCAGAAAAGTCGATAAAAAACCCATTGACACTTCCTTTCCTCGTTAATCTTGCTAGTTCAAAACTGCTTATTGACGTGATAAATGTTAAAAAAACAACACTGTAATGATTCAATGCCTTGTTTGTTTACTATGATGAAATCTGTCGTCCAAGGTAGAGTTTCTACTAGGTTATTGCAAATCAATCCTTAGCACTTGTTCTGAATGGAAATATCGAACTTATAACAACAGCTCTTCTCTTTCTTCACTTGTCAGCATTTCTTGTTTAACTTTGTTTTCTTAGATGACGGCGATTGTTTTAGAAACATCGAGAAAAATGTACTTGTAATAGAGCTATAGAAGAATCATCGTCGGAACTCACGTTCACTCATAAAGCTATGATTCATGGTAGCCGAGGGATATTAGGCTGGTCAAAGTTCGTTTTCGTGAATATTCATAGCAACCAGTGGTTCCATGATATGCGCATTACTTCGCCGCTACTTTTCAACGAAAACAAACTGGTTGGATTTCTGTGCCGTTTTGGCCGATCATGTATATATTTTTTAAACAAAGTTTTCCTGGCCCTGTAACCCACGGTATATGTATGCAATTATAACGGAATATTTACCATGGGTTCCGGCGATTTAGAGAGATAAGAATAGTTTGTAAACAAATGTATACATTTACAATGTTTGACTTGATTATAAATTCGCGATGAATACACCATTAATCTAAGTGTTGAGATGTATTTATTTTACACAGGTTTTAAAAATTTCTGAAATAATAAAAGAAGTTTTGACCTTTTAACTAAATTCAAATACAGAATAATCCGCCTTTTAATAGTTTGTACATTGATGATTATGCGCAAATAAAATAATAATAATCCATACTTTTATTACAAGATTTGATGGCTTACAAGTTTAAGTTACCTACATACAATAAGTTACATACAAAGATGTAACATTATTATAAGGTGATGTTACATACAAAGACTGCATGCCTCCCAATTTGAAATTACCTGCATACAATTTGAAAGAAAATATTTAGGAAAAATAATGAACTTCTGGATATACATACACAGTTAGGGACCCTAAATTCGACCTAAGCAGTCAAAATTTACTTTAAAACCTTCGTATTTTATAAGCTTACATGCAAGTGTTTTACAACTCTACACTTCCATCTGGTTGGTGTATGTGTATGTGCATCCCCCATTATACCCTCTTGGATCCATCCTTGGCTGTGCTGTGATACTATTTTCAGAGAAAAGAACAGTGTTTCACTTGTATAGCGTAGCTTGCAACAATAACCTGTAGCTTGCAATTATGAAAAGGTAGCAGGCATTATTAGGAATTCGCAGCCGTAAAATAAATGGAAAATAGGAATGCCGATCTTAACAATGAAGTTTGTAATTACAGGTGTAGTAAAACAACAACGAAGAAAGCAAAATAGCAGATAGTCTTCCCATCAGAGTTACGATTCGTTACTCTTACATATAAATGTAATAAATCGGCAGTCTAAGAGTTTAGTTTAGTTTCCAGGATAGTCATTTTCATGATGTAAATGTCTAACATCCGTGTTCATTCTTGATTTCTTCATGTATCGTAATGGCGATCGGAATAGATCGGAATAGATACATTGGAAGCTGTGGATGCTGTCTGGGGTCTGTACGAACCTGGTAAACCCACGTCCGTGATCTACAACACCCGTATTTCTGAAAACTTTTCAAATGTTGTGATCAAAACAAAATTATGAGACGACTGACGATGAATATGACACATTTAAAAAGAAAACAACAGATAAGGTACATAAAAATGGGTTGTGTGTTTAATGGAATAAGAAAAGGGAAAATACTCCTTATCATCTAAACAAATTCTGGTGCAGTTGTCTCACATGTTTAATTTTTTTCATTTGTCGTTTATTATTTAACGTTAATATATTTTTACAAGAAACAATTTTATTTTCAGAACTTGCTTTAAAATATTTAGTATTTTAGGGGGTTTATTTTTTCTTTGTTTGGCTGATTTTATGTTCAGTTGATGAACAGGTATAAAGTGTTGCTTTAAATATTTCTTTCTAAGACCACTAACCTGTCAAGTATTCCTTTTTATGTGTTGCAGATACGACATGAAGATGGTTTAAAGACCAAAAAGCTATCAAAAGGTCCACGGAGTTAAAGTTTCGTCCATGCACGATTTGGATCACGAGATGGATTGAACCGCGAAAAATAGATGTCTAAATGGTGACTTGCCAGCTCTTATCATTACAAGATAATCATGGCGTAAATGCACTTACTATTAAATTTATTCATGTAACTGACAAGTCTATAGTGTAAGTAAATTGGCCATAGGCTAGTCTAATACGCCAATACACTACGGAAACATTATTGATAAGTGTGCATTAGCAAAAAAGAAGTGAAATATTTGGCCATTTCTTGATGCTCATCAGTCATGACTATTTATATGTGATTGCTTTACTTTTTGAATTATAACATATATCGGTATGATGATTGCAACCAATGGCATCAGTCATGGCTATTTATATGCATCGACACCATTAAAGGTGGTGTCTCAAAAACAATTAAGTCATTGTTACCTGAAAAAGGTCTTTTAAAATGCAATTCATTGATGTGAAAGATATGTGTGAATAATAAATCCCCACTCAGCATTTAGAGAGAGGTATTTCTTATCTTAGACACACCGCAGGGATAACTGCTTTTAAACTAAGAAAAACAAGTGACAACTGACTTTATCGCCATCCTTGTAATTGGCTTTGACGGCGATAGCTATTTTTCGCAGAGATCAATTTCGTGCTTATTTATAGATTCGGGAAATAATGAATATTTTAAGACTTTTTTTTCGATTTCACCTGTCTAACAATATAGTTTGTGTTTGAAATCGCATATACTTAATAAACGTTTATGCGGAAATTATGCCCTATATACACAAAACAGAGGTTGATATTGTTATATCAATTTAAAACTACTGCACTCCTTTGCTGAAGAATATAGTGAAAGGCATTTCTCCAAATGTATGGTTATGGAGTCCTTACACGCACGGCTCACTGTAAAAATGGCTTTTACATTGTTGATACCAACAAAAAAGAAAAGAACACATTCATTTAGTGTCTCGAAATCTAAAAGAAGTCGCCATATAATTCTAGGACGTATTTCCGGAATGTGCACAAAACGAGACTTCTCCCTAAAATGCCGATGTTCTTCTCCAACGTTCCGAATTATCCACAACTATACATCTTCTCGCATACTTTCTTGCCCTTTCACGGTTCTCTCATTTCTGCCGACGCATTAAAAATGCTGGACCTAACATCAGCCTAACAAGTTTTTAAAGGTTGTTTCCTTCCATTGTATGAACGTGTCGTTAATTGTCATATCAAACAAGAAAAGATTATGTGTAAAATGTTAGAACATATAATCGTTATTATCGTCCGATTTTTAACATTATAGCTTGCAACAATAATGTGTAGCTTGCAATTACAAAACGTAGCTGGCATTTATAGGAATTCGCAGCTGTATGGCGAAGTATTGTTTATCAAATTAAACCGAGTATACCGATGTTAGCAATGCAGCTTGTAAATACATTTGCAGAAGAAGAACAGGAAAACAAACAAAGCAGCAAAAATTCTACTTCCCATCAGAGTTATGGTTCTTTACTACCAAATGTAAATGTAATTTATCAACAGTGTAAGAGAGTATTTAGTTCCCATGATTATGATCTTCTTGTTTAAAGCGCATGCTCTCTACGGTGCCTTAGATGTTTCACATCCTGGGTCTTTCTTGTATGACTCTCGAACAAGGTAAAAGTAGTATTGACATATAAAACAAAATAAGTTTTTCAATTCTAAGTTGACAAATGACGACACACTGACGGGCATGATATTTAATAATAATCTTTAAAAAAAGAAGAGTTGATCACGTGATTCATGTTTAAGGATCTAGCCCATGAGTTATGATGATCCGATCGGGATATACAAGAACGGCAACTTAGATGGAACACGGCCAGGAACGTATTACGCTAACGTCATGAACTTGGATTCCAAGTAAGAATTCTTTAAAGGTGGCATCCGTAAGTTTGCCTATAACAAATGCATGTGACTATATCGAACCACTGCTTTGGGATTTGGGACGCTTTTTTGTATAAAACCATACTTAAGTCTTATTAACTACAATTTTTGAACTGTAACTGAATTGTTAGACAGAACTAATTGCGAAAAATCACCCCGAATAAGTATTCTTTCCAAATGTATGAAAAGCTCGATTGTGGTATCTGCTTAAAATAGATATCGACGTAAGATCGGATTACCCGGATGCCTATATAAAGTGATCTCAAAAGTAAGTATTCACGTGGGTTTCTAAGTTTAAAAATAGCATCTGCAGCATGGCTCGGATAGGAAATACCTGTTTGCAATGACAAATGGCGATGTTTGCTTGACTGTTCACACAGATCTAGGACATCAATGAACAGCATTTTGAAGGACCCTGTGATGATTTATTTGGTTATTTGAGAAAAGAAATTTTGATCAAAATTGTCGAATACCACCTCTAAGCATTCATATTAATGATGTATCCGACAGTTTGTCTATATCTTATACATGTAACAACATCTTACCCCTGTTCTGGGGAAATTCTTGGGAATGCATGTGTAGTTGCTGCATAGAGGAATAATTTTCATTTAGTTAAGTTTGTTTATCAATCGGAACTCCTCGGGTAATTCCGTCCTCGGGACAATCATCCCTCGGATGTATCTGGTGCAATAATACTTAATGAAATCACGATCGTTTTGTTCGCCGGAAGTCGGAAGAATATCCCTAAAATGTAGTTCGCACAAAACATAAACAATGCCATCGTTTAACAGCTGCGTGTCTGCTGCGCTGAGTAAATTAAAATTGATTTTTTTTTAAATTTGAAGCCGCCACAAATTGAAGTTTTACAGGCACCGTACTGTAGTGAGCTGTCATCCGAACTGCCGTCTTTTCTTTGACGTCTGCCACAAAAGAAGTCCCATTTAGGGAAATGGTCGAGGTAATCCGACTACCTACATACATCCGAGAGATGATTTCGTGAATTATCCGAGGTGTTCCGATTGGTTTGTTTACAACATTACCGCCATTGTTACACAGTACAAATCGTGAACTGTAGGCCTATCACTTTAATTGTCCATTGTTTTCAATTTTATAAATAGGCCGGATAGGAATTTCAGCTAAAAATAGATATTGACGTCACAGCTGATAACTTGAATGATCATTTAAATGGTAACATGGTTTTTTTAGTAAATAAATAATCAAAATTAGCTAGGACTGCTTACCAGAACGTCATTCGGTGATGATACTCACGTAAATAGCTAGGACTGCTTACCGGAACGTCATTCGGTGATGATACTTAAGTAAATAGCTAGGACTGCTTACTGGAACGTCATTCGGTGATGATACTTACGTAAATAGCTAGGACTGCTTACTGGAACGTCATTCGGTGATGATACTTACGTAAATAGCTAGGACTGCTTACCGGAACGTCATTCGGTGATGATACTTACGTAAATAGCTAGGACTGCTTACGGAACGTCATTTGGTGATGATACTTACGTAAATAGCTAGGAATGCTCACCGGAACGTCATTCGGTGATGATACTTAAGTAAATAGCTAGGACTGCTTACCGGAACGTCATTTGGTGATGATACTTAAGTAAATAGCTAGGACTGCTTACTGGAACGTCATTCGGTGATGATACTTACGTAAATAGCTAGGACTGCTTACGGAACGTCATTCGGTGATGATACTTACGTAAATAGCTAGGACTGCTTACCGGAACGTCATTCGGTGATGATACCTACGTAAATAGCTAGAACGGATGGTAACGTGACGTTGCATTCCTATTCATGTGCCAACAAATCAGTTCCAATACAAATCACAATAAGCTTATTCTGAACGATGAAGTAAATACGCATGACAAAATCATACTTAAATTCAAGGTTCATGCAAAATTTTAAGATAAAAATATATCATATATTAAAAGATTTCTGGGTCTATTGTAAATCAACATTGTTTTCGAAATGTGTAAAACCGTTAAGGACTTTTGAGTGGATTCTGTGGATTTTGTTTTTTTAAACTATTGTTTGGTATTAAGAATATACTTTATACGAGTTTGTCTAGACATGAACAATTACTGAAAACCTTCAAATAAAAAATAATATATTTTTAAAATTATTTATGTTACTTACTTACACAGTCCAAATTGTCGGATCCAACTTTAAGCCGCTTAAAACATGCGCAAATACAGGGAAAGCGAGCCGGTCAAAAACAGTACCTTAAAGTACAATGGTGGATATTTAATAAAAATTGCGTATTTTCTCAAAGAACAATATAAAGTGCACTAGTTTTTTATGGTAGGGTTTTTGAGTCAATTTAATTCCATGTGGTGCGTATTCTTTTTGCATTTAGCTGAAACATGTTCAGGTATAAAACATATTTCTCTATTAATAATAAAGTACGTAGCTAAGACTGATCAACGGTAAGTCCTTCGATGTTCATAATTCTCTCTCTCTCTCTTTCTCTCTCTCTCTCTCACTCTAACTCCCTCCCCCCTCTCTCTCCTTATGTATGTCTGTCTCTCTTTCTTTCTCTCTTTCTTTCTTTCTTTCTCTCTCTCTTTTAAAATAACAAATATAATCTTTTTCTCGTTTTGAAATCTGTACACTCTTATACATTGCACCTTAACACTATTGTGCTGTCCACTTAATAAACTTCAACTTTATCAACATGTACAACACGTGCAGGCCCAATTACGGCACAGTAGCTCTGATGCTGCACGAGACGGATCCGGGACATCATTACCAGGACGCCTACGCTCTCACCGCCACCGACATGCCAGACTTCCGCAAGGTCACTGACTTCTCGAAGTATTTCGCCGCCCATCTTCACTTTCCATTCTACATGGCTTATTCAGAGGAAAGGTTTAGCTGCCAGCCTGCCATGCATGAGTTAAAGGCGGTATTCGACAGATTTCCTATATCTTATAAATGTAACCTGTTCTGGGGAATTTGCGCATAATTGTTGCGTTTACTTATACTTTGGCTGTTTAAAACATTACCCCAGCTGCAACTACGCCAGCTAACGACAGTTACATTTCGCGAAGTATATCACTTTCAACGTCTATTATTTCCAAATCTATAAATATAAAGCACGATGTGGATGTTTGCTAAAAATAGATATCGACTTCTGGCCGTATTACCCGGATGACTATTGAGTAAGTAGTCACGTGGTATTCTTAGTTATAATATAGCGAACTGGACTAACTTGTATACATGTATACTCGAAAATATACAATTCTTTGTAGTTGGCGGTCATACATTAATTTAGAAGTCGACCTACATTATTAGCCACCGTCTCCAGATGACTGAAATACTGTTGGTGGAACGATAAACCCAATAAACAAACAAATAAACATTATTAGCCAACCAGAAGTTAGGAAAATTCAAATTCCTCAGCGATTAATTTCAATAGAACTCCTTTCTATCAGGCGCGTATCTGGACCGTTTTTGAGGTTACGCACAATTACAAGGGAAATAACTTTTGTAGTAAGAATTTTGAATATATTCGGTTCTTTTTTTAATGAATAACAGGTAAAATGCGGACATGCGAGGAACTTAACGCAAAATATGAACGACTAAAATCCTGACGTGTATAAGTTTAATCATTTTAAACGTTTTCAACTTGATTGGTGTGGTAATAAGATTTTATAACATAGAAACTACGGAAATAAAATATATCATTCCTACCCCGTGTTAGGCATCGACTTTCTTAGTGTTTTTTGGTACTTTTAGATTTTCGATATTTTTCGAACGGAGGTTACGCACGTGCGTAAAGTGCGTAATGGCAGAAACGCGCCTGCTTTCTATTTTCGATTTTACAACGAACAAAATAGATCGAACTATTTTACTAAATGGTTTTATTTTAAACTGAGCATGTGCTACAAACCACGCATTCTAGTTTGAAGCCTCCAAATGTGATGACAAGTTTGAACACATCAAGATGATTGATAGTTTGAATGACAGTTTAATGGGGCGGATTACATGTCATTTTGGTAGAACAATTCGAAGTGAGGCGGGAGCCCGCACTCACTGCGCTCGTTTCGTCTTCTATTTAAAATATATTTTCTATGGAAACGTCTAAATAGACTCATACATACAGAAAGCCTACGAGGATTCCATGTTTAAGTGTTAAGATTATTCATGAATTCAAGTTTATCCGGACATATTAAATGTTCGATTTCCGCGACGATTGTATTTCCGTTGTTGAGCGAACACGGTGCGCATGCGCACATCTAACAGGAAATTGGACCACAACTTGGCAATGAAACAACATTATTTACAGACCAAATGTAAACGCGGAAAGCCAAATATAAGGTTATATGGTCATAATCATTGGGTCGTGATCATAAGATCATGATCACAGGGTCGTAATATTAAGGTCGTGATCATAAGGTCGTAATCATAGTGTCTTGTTCATAAGGTCGTGATCATAACGTCGTGATAATAAAGTCGTAATCATAGGGTTGTGATCATAAGGTCGTGATTATAGGGTCGTGCTCATAAGGTCGTGATCATAAGGTCGTGATAATAAAGTCGTAATCATAGGGTCGTGATCAAAGGCTCGTGATGGTAGGATCGGGATTACAGGGTCATGATCTTAGGTCTGTGATCATAGAGTCGGAATTGTACGGTCATGATAATAGGTACATAAGCACAAGGGTCGTAAACGCAGAGTCGTAAACACAGAGTTATAAACTCACAATCGTGAGCACAGAGTCAAAAACATAGAGTCGTAAACAATGAGAGGTAAACACAGAGTCGTAAAACACAGTCTTAAACACATAGATGTAAACAGAGAATGGTACAGAGTCGTAAACACAGAGTCGTGAACACATAGTCGTAAACACTGAGTCGTAAACAAAAAGTCGTAAACACACAGTAAAAAACACAGAGTCGTAAACACAGAGCCGTAAACATAGTCATAAACACAGAGTTGTAAACACACAGTCATAAACACAGAATGGTAAACACACAGTCGTAAACACACAGTCATAAACACAGAGTCGTAAACACAGAATGGTAAACACACAGTCGTAAACACACAGACGTAAACACACAGTCGTAACCAGAGTCATACACAAAGAATAGTAAATACAGAGTCGTAAACACACAGTCGTAAACACAGAATCGTAAACATAGAATCGTAAACATTGAGTCGTAAGCACAGAGTCGTAAACATACATTCGTTAACACACAGACGTAAACACAGAGTCGTAAACACAGAATGGTAAATACAGAATGGCAAACACAGAGTCATTCACATTTTGACGTAAACACAGAGTCGTAAACACAGAATCGTAAACATAGAATCGTAAACATTGAGTTGTAAGCACAGAGTCGTAAACACACAGTCGTAAGCATAGAGTCGTTATCATTGAGTTTGGATGGATCCAACGTTATGGCAGATTGTTTTTCCCTTGTTGATTTTTATTGACTGTTGTTTCTTAAAAAAGGACTGTTTTGAAAAAAAAATAGCATTTAATATTGATATAATTGTAATTGCCATGTTTATCCAGGAACTAACGCTTCCTAACAATACTATATAGGTGAGGGTCTTTCATAAGGTAAATACGGAACGAGGTTTTCGTAATAAATTTATATGAAGCTAGATTCATTTCTTAACAGGTTAAAATTTTAGATACTTTTGTAGCACTGTAATTTAGTGGAAGTTTTATGTTTTATGAAACACAGTAATCTTGGACATAGTAAAATTATGTAAAACAAAAAGATAATATACATTACGCTATTTCAATAGTCTACAAGACCAGCAAAGTTCTGCTTAAGAGAAAACTGGAACCTTTGAGGAAGCTTAAGTGCTTCTAACTCTCTACGTACTTAATGGAATACTTCATTAAGGAATTTCTTTCCGTTCAGATGTTAACAAACTCTTAACTAGTGTTGAGTGGTGGCCGTAGTTTTGTTCGCTAAAGGACATTTTGTGTTGAGCTCTTATAAACAACCCAGCTTTTAACCAGCAAACATGGCAAACATTTTGAAAGTCTTCGTTTTTCTTGTTTTCATGCTGTTTCCATGCATGTTTGATAAGTGTATGCTTGTATGCAGGGCAGACATGATGAAAAGAAGAACTCTCATAGAATTACGACAAGATGTGGACTTTTTGCGAAACCTCGCAATAGATTTCAGGGAGGAATTTGACAGAATTAACCTGTGGATGAAAGGTGCATCTGGAAATATCACGGAATTACTAAACACTGGGCTTAAAAGCTTAATCGGTGATAGCGAGGTTACAGATACACAAAATATTGCCATAGAAGAATCGCTAACCAATATGAAGCGACGGATGGATATTCTCACTAGCGCCTTTAGTGCAGAGAAAGCGACTCTGGCGGAGAGGACGCATGCCATGTCACAACAGATACAGGACGGTTCTTCTCAGCTTCTGTTCAAGATAGACCAGAACACACAGGACGGTGTCGCCTTAAAACTGTTCTGTAAAGATGAAAGCCTGACGTTAAAGTCGAATCTCTCCGACCTGAACGTCCACGTGGCGAGTATTGAAAGTCGCCTCTGGAAGAAAGTCGACGTTCTGTCACAGCAAATAAAGGACGGTGACTCACATGTTCTCTCAAACTTAGACCAGACTAACGAGAAAGTTGTCGCCCTTGAGTTGTTGTTTAAAGATAATCATCAAAAGTTGATTAGTGTTGAAAGTCGAGTATTGAAGAAAGTTGCCGATTTGGAGTCGCAAAGCATGACCAAGATAGACAAGCTAACGCAGATCAAAATGCGACTGGACCAAACTTCTTCTGACATGATCAACCGCATTAGCAACTTAGAACGTATGCACGAACTGCTTAATACTGGATGGGTTGTCAATGATTACTCTTTTTATAAACATTTTACAAATCGGATGAGTTTCGACTCAGCAGAGAAGACATGTGAAGTTCTCGGTTCATCCCTCGTATAAGGATATGACGACGATGAAATGAAGTTTCTTGTTAGCAAGTTTGGCTCAGACCCCTTCTGGCTCGTTGCTTCAGACAGGGAGGTTGAAGGAAAGTGGCGTTGGTTAAATGGAAGTCAAGTCACGGAGAGGAACTGGCTCAGGGGGCAGCCTGATGACTCGGGAAATAGGGAAGATTGTATGACCACTTATCATGGAACACGCTGGAATGACCTATTCTGTGGTGCCACACTTACCTTTGTTTGTAAAATCTAAAATCTCAGATCTCATATATTGTGTTATAATTAGAATTAACGTTCATACAACACTACCAAAATTAGTTCAGAGGGGTGAATCGTATCTCTGCATACGCAGCAACGTTGGATATATTTAGATCCACAAACCATAGTTTTGGTATATGTTGACCTGACGTGTAAATAACTTCGCCATATTATTAGTTACACATGCTTGTTTTAGGTAAACCGTGATAAATATAAAAAATGGTCCTTTAATTCTGTAATAGATAGATATGGTATCACGTCTTATTTAAAGTAAATAATTAGCTGTAAATGTCCTAGAGCATTTCAAGGGTAAGGTAATTAGGAATATACCGTCATGCACTACTTTCAATCCTTTTCAGGCCGCATTTTGTTTGTTTTAACTCATACATATTCTTTATCATTTTTTCTCACTTCAAAAATGCCACCACTAAATGCTTCAGTATAAGCAAACTACCCGAATAATTAAGCGTTATTAACGTTTTCTCAGAACGGGGCTTGTATATTCTTCATAAAATTGAAAAGGCAGTTCAAAGATGAATTGTTTTAAAATTTGTTTAACAGTAATATGTTCAGTCGAAAACATCAGAACCCAAGACTTCCATTAGGCTCGTGATTATAGTCTCATGATCATAGGCTCGTGATCATAGGCTCGTGATCATAGGTTCGTGATCATAGCCTCGTGATTATAGGCTCATGATCATAGGCTCGTGATCATAGGCTCGTGATTATAGGCTCGTGATTATAGTCTCATGATCATAGTCTCATGATCATAGGCTCGTGATCATAGGCTAATGATCGTAGTCTCATGATCATAGGCTTGTGATCATAGGCTCGTGATCATAGGTTCGTGATTATAGGCTCGTGATCATAGGCTCATGATCATAGGCTCGTGATCACAGGTTCGTGATCATAGGCTCGTGATCATAGGCTCGTGATTATAGGCTCGTGATTATAGGCTCGTGATCATAGGCTCGTGATTATAGGCTCGTGATCATAGGCTATTGTTTATAGGCTCGTGATCATAGGCTCGTGATTAAAGGTTCGTGATCATTGGCTCGTGATTATAGGCTCGTGATCATAGGCTTGTGATCATAGGCTCGTGATCATAGGCTCTTGATAATAGGCTCGTTATTATAGTCTCATGATCATAGTCTCGTGATCATAGGCTCGTGATCATAGTCTCATGATCATAGGCTCGTGGTCATAGGCTCGTGATCATAGTCTCATGATCATAGGCTCGTGATCATAGGCTCGTGATCATAGGCTCGTGATCATAGGCTCGTGATTATAGTCTCGTGATCATAGGCTCGTGATTATAGGCTCGTGATCATTGGCTCGTGATTATAGGCTCGTGATCATAGGCTCGTGATTATAGGCTCGTGATTATAGGCTAGTGATTATAGGCTCGTGATCATAGGCTCGTGATCATATGTTCGCGATTATAGGCTCGTGATTATAGGCTCGTGATCATAGGCTCGTGATTATAGGCTCGTGATCATAGGCTCGTGATTATAGGCTCGTGATCATAGGCTCGTGATCATAGTCTCCTGTTCGTAGGATCGTGATCGTAAGCTCGTTTTCTTAGGACCGTAATTTCAGTGTTTTTATCTTAGATTTGTGGTCATAGAGTCGGATTTATTAGGTCGTGATGAAAGGGTCATAAGTAAAGGGTCATAAAAATAGAGTCGTAAATATGAAGTTTTTCTCAATACTTAGTAATGGCAGACTTAAGCTTTTCTCGATACTGAGTAATGGCAGACTTATTTCGCTGTTAGCTTTCTTATTGAGGTTTGTGAAGTTGGCTGGGAATTGAGAACGTAGGTATTGGGTATTCAATACCCAGATACAACCGAATACCCAGCTAGCTAGGTATTGGGTATTTAACATCGAGCTAAACCGTATTCCCAGCCAGCTGGGTTTTGACGAATTCCGAGCTACAACCGAATACCAACCTAGCTAGGTATTGGGTATTCAATATAGAACTGCAATCAAATTCCCAGCCAATTCCCAGCTAGAAGCGAATACTAAACTACTCTAGCTAGGTATCGTGGTTATTTTAATATCGACCTACAACTGAATTCCAAGCCGGCTTGGAGTTAGGTATTTCGAAATATTTTTGTGAACGGACGACCAATAAACAGACTTTGAAAATCAAGGACATAAATGAATATACCCAACTATGTGCGAATTTGGAATTCATTATATGCTGGTATCCGGACAAATAGTATTGGAATTTGATTTCTCAGCTAGGACTGAATATCTAGCTGGCTGGGAACATGTATTCGAATTAATTTCTTATGCTAGACTACAAAAAGCGAAGGAAGAATCCGGTTAGACCTGAATATCCAGCCGGCCTGTAATTAGGTTTTCAGATTAAGTGTGGTCTAATGACAATTTATAGCGCAGTTTGAATACCCAGCTAGAACTAAATACCGACCTGGTTGTGAATTGGATATTCGAATTATTGCAATTCCCAGCCATCTGGCTAAACATGTCTATTCAAACTACGCATTAAATTGCCATCAAACTATACACAATATTAATATTAATATAGCTAGCTGGGTATTCAGGTCCAGCTCGATATTCAAACTCTGCTTCGATTTGTCCGTATATAAAAATATTTCTAATACTCAATGCCCAGCTAGCTGGGTATTCGAGCCTAGCTGGGTATTAAAACTTTGAATCGTCCGTTTTCAAAAATATTTCGAATACCCAATCGCCAGCCAGCTAGTTATTGAGGTTTAGCGCGATATTCAAACCCTACGACAAATAATCCCTTTACTGAAAATATTTCAAATACCCAACTCCCAGCTAGCTGGGTATTCAGGTTTAACTCGATATTCAAGCTCTGCTTTTAGTTGTCCGTACACAAAACTATTTCGGATATCCAATGCCAAACTAGCTCGGTATTCGACCCTAGCTGGGTATTCAACGTTTGCTTTAAATGGTCCATTTACTGAAAATATTTCGAATACCTAATTCCCTGCTAGCTGGGTATTCGGACTTAGCAGGGAATAAGCGAATACCCAATTCCAAGCTGGCTAGGAATACGGTTGCAGCACTGTATTGAATACCCAATACCTACATGTAGCTATCTGGGTCTTCGGTTGAGCTGGGAATTCGCTAATACCCAATTCCTAGCTAGCTGGGTATTCGGTTATATCTGGATATTGAATACCCAATATCCAATTCCCAATTCCCAAGTCAAATTAACAAACCTTTCTAATTTACAGTTTTTCTTAAAAAGGGAGTTTGATTTGCATAAAAATAATATTAGCATTTGAAATGACAAAATGATACTGACATGTTAATCCAGCGACATTCAAATGTTTTGTCGTATCCTAACAAAATAATATGGGTGAGGATGTTTTCTTTGCATTATAAGAAAAGTGGAATATTATAATAATTACTTATCAAGTGAAACTCATTTCTTAACAATTTTAGAATTTATATCTCCAGTAGTATTGTAATTCAGTAAAAGCTGTAAAGTTGGTATACGTTTGTAATGAAAGACAGTGACCAATAGCAAAAAGGTATCAAACAAGCACATAATGTTTTGCTATTTCAAATAGCAAACAAGTGTTGACGTTATATGGGACCAGACCAACAAAGTTCTACTAAAGAGAAACAGAGACCTTTAAAAGAGCTTAAGTGTTTCTAGCTCTCTCGCTACTTAACGAAGTACTTCATGCGGGGAATTACTTTCTGTTAAGTGTTAACAGGAAACCAAATCTTAACTAGCCTTGAGTGGAGGCCGCAGAATTGTTCACTACGGTACATTTTGTTGTGTGCTCTTACAAACAAACCAGCTGTTAACCAGCAAACATGGCAAACATTTTGAAATTCTTCACATTTCTTGCTTTCGTGCTGTGCCCATGCATGTTCCGTAAGTGTGTGTTCGTGTGCGGTGCTGACATGATGAACAGAAGAACTCTCATAGAATTGCGACAAGATGTGGACTTTTTGCGAAACCTCGCAATAGATTTCAGAGAGGAATTTGAAAGAATTAACCTGTGGATGAAAGGTGCATCTGAAAATATCACAGAATTACTAAAAGCGGGACATCAAAACTTAATCGGTGATAAGAAGGTTACAGATACACAAAAGAATGCCACGGTAAAATCGCTAATCAATATTGAACGACGGATGGATGTTCTCACTAGCTTTTTCATTGCAGAGAAAGCGACTCTGAGGGAGAGAACTCACGTCATGTCACAACAGATACAGGAAGGTGTTTCGCAGCTTCTCTCTAAATTTAACCAGACCACTCGGGACGTTGCCGCGCTGGAACTGCTCCGTAAAGATGAAAGCCGGGCGTTAAAGTCGAATCTCTCCGACCTGAACGTCCACGTGGCGAGTATTGAAAGTCGCCTCTGGAAGAAAGTCGACGTTCTGTCACAGCAAATAAAGGACGGTGACTCAAAGGTAGACCAGACTAATGAGAAAGTTTCCGATTTGGAGTCGCAAAATATCGCCAAGATAGACAAGCTAACGCAGTCTTTTGAACAGATTAAAGTGCGACTGGACCAAACGTCTGACATGTTCAACCGCATTAGCAACATACGACGTATGGGCGAACTGCTTAATACTGGATGGGTTATCAATGGTTTCTCTTTTTATAAACACTTTGCAAATAGAGTAAGTTTCGACGCAGCAGCAAATGCATGTGCAGCTTTGGGTTCATCCCTTGTACAGGGATATGATAAGGAAGAATTAGAGTTCCTTCTTAACAGATTTTGGCCTAACGATATATGGCTGGGTGCCACAGACAGGGGCATTGAGGGCGAGTGGCGTTGGTTGAATGGTAGATTTGTCACGGAGCAGAACTGGGACTTTGGGCAACCTGATAATGATGGGAATGTCGAACACTGTATGATGACGGGCTCACGTTTTGGAGCCTACTGGAATGACGATTACTGTGGTGACACACTTCCTTATGTTTGTAAAATATAAAACCATTAAAAGGTTCATATTTTGTGTTACAGTTCATCATTTGCAGTAACTGCACTTTTGCGAGACGTGTTATGACAACATACATATAAACTCATATAGTATAGGCTGGATATATTCGTACACTGAAATCAGTTGCTTTTGCACGGTTGAAACATATTTGCTGCTTTGTAACCAATTATCAAGTAAATGGATATTAAATAAACCGTTTATGCAAATAAAGCCATTATAACTATGGCCGACACATTGTCTTACCTTATACACTACTATTTTAAATGGTCTTTGGTTAAAAAAAACACATAAAAATCATAGGTCGATGAAATTTGATAGCACTTATAAAGTATCAAAACAGCACAAGCTAAACAAGAAAATGGTTGTTTTTGTTGGGTTCGTTGTCGGACCTCTTATTGTATTGCAGTCCAGCGCTTTACTGGCTGCATTGATGAGACTTCATACTTTCTTGTATAACGAACGTTTATTACAGATTATGACTGTTTAATATTGTTTAAATTCAAATTGAAACGTACGCTTTATTAAAAGATTAACTAGCATTTATTAGTTTGTTTTGGATAAAAGCCTTATAAAGAATGGCCCGATCGCCATTGTTTGAGATAAAAGCCTTATAAAGAATGGCCCAATCGCCATTGTTTGAGATAAAAGCCTTATAAAGAATGGCCTAATCGCCATTATTTGAGATAAAAGCCTTATAAAGAATGGCCCAATCGCCATTGTTTGAGATAAAACCTTATAAAGAATGACCCAATCGCCCTTGTTTGAGATAAAAGCCTTATAAAGAATGGCCCAATCGCCATTATTTGAAATAAAAGCCTTATAAAGAATGACCCAATCGCCATTGTTTTAGATGAAAGCCTTATAAAGAATGGCCCAATCGCCATTGTTTGAGATAAAAGCTTAATAAAGAATGGCCCAATCGCTATTGTTTTGGTTAAAAGCCTTTTAAAATAGGGTCCAATCGCTATTGTTTGAGATAAAAGCCTTTTAAAATAGGGCGCAATCGCTATTGTTTGAGATAAAAGCCTTTTAAAATGGGGCCCAATCGCTATTGTTTGAGATAAAAGCCTTTTAAAATAGGACGCAATCGCTATTGTTTGAGATAAAAGCCTTCTAAAATAGGGCTCAATCACTATAGTTTGAGATAAAAGCCTTTTAAAGAATGGCCCAATCGCCATTGTTTGAGATAAAAGCCTTTTAAAGAATGACCCGATCGCCATTGTTTGAGATAAAAGCCTTATAAAGAATGGCCCAATCGCCATTGTTTGAGATAAAAGCCTTTTAAAGAATGACCCAATCGCCATTGTTTGAGATAAAAGCCTTATAAAGAATGGCCCAATCGCCATTGTTTGAGATAAAAACCTTATAAAGAATGGCCCAATCGCCATTGTTTGAGTTAAAAGCCTTATGAAAAATGGCCCAATCGCCATTGTATGAGATAAAAGCCTTATAAAGAATGACCCAATCGCCATTGTTTGAGATAAAACCTTATAAAGAATGACGCAATCGCTATTGTTTTGGATAAAAGCCTTTTAAAATAGGGCGCAATCGCTGTGGTTCTACCGTTTGAGCCAACCGGACCACTTACACATTCTCTACCTATTACATGGCTACACCCTCACAGTGAGAGGCCAAGGATTTGTATGAGTCAGCAATCCTACCACTTTGCATCTTGCTGGTAAAAGCAATATGATAAAAAAATAGAATTGCAAAGAAATAGATCTACCTGTACATGTAGTGCTATTTGGCTCAGGTGTTAGCAGATCATGTTGGTGAAGTTTTGGACCAGAAGAGGATGTTGGGGTTTTAATTATCTGATGCAGAAACAACAAAAACTGCATAATGAGGTATTTCAGAAGAGTATCATATGAACATTTAGCTCATTAATTGATATGCTTAAATAATTTAGTTTATTACCTAGAATGTTGCTTATCAATAATCAAATTGTGGTGGAACATGAAGAGTATTTGATTTGCAGAAAAATGCGAACAAATGGATTATCTCTCAAAAAGTAGAGATATCCTTTGAATCCTAAACGTCGTATGGAATATTTTCTCTTCTGTATTATTATTTTCAAATCACAAGCACTCACAATATTTTTCTCTTCTGTATCATTATCATTAAAAGAAAAAAACACAATATTGACAATATAAAAACACAAATCCAGCAACAATAGTAATGAATGGAGGTCAACTTTGCTGACTTGATTCTTTATCACAACCTGTACTGATTTACAGATTTTTACCTTTTGTGTTTTAATGGCAAAGAAAACCATGGTTTTGGGGTGTCTGTCCTCTCCTACAGTTGTATTGTGTAGGTTCAGATGTAGACATCACTTTTCTTCTCTTTCTTCTTTCTTTGCTGGCCTGGCATCTTTCTTGAAGCTAAAAGACAGCAATACATATTTTATGAAGATTAACCATTGCCATCTCTAATTAGTAATATTAGATCAACTTTCATAAAACTGAATGATGTGACATCTCTGGGATGCAGGAAGTCCAATGCTTTTGAGTACCATTGTATTAGTGTCCCCACTTTAAGATGATGCATATCATCTACAATGTACCGGACCTGGTAGCAAAATCGGTAGAGCGTCGGCTCCAGATACGGGAGGTCCCGGATTCGATCACAGGCCGTGACATACCAAAGTTATTAAAAATGGTAGTGGCATAGCTCCCTTGCTACTGCTGCGGCAAATATAAGGGCAGTTCCATGACTGGTTGGCACAGTGTCTGGATAATGTGACTGGGTGTGGTGTCATGCCAGGTGTTCATGGCATGCTATACACAGTGACGGCAGCATCATATCTGCTTCAAGTGGACACCGTCTCCAGATAACTGAAATATTATTGGTGGGACGATAAACCCAATAAACAATAAACAAACATCTACAAAGTTGTATAGTGGGGTGTATGTAAATGGTGGTTCCTATCTTTTATCGTTCGTGTACAAAAATAGAATCAAATGATAGGTTATGGTCTATACTTTAGAAGAATTGAAAATAGTAGTTAGTAAGCACTTGTGTGTATTTTATTTTTTGAAAACATCTACACTTTGTCTGACCAAGTGGTACACTATGTCCTGGTTTGAAATTTACATGTCTGTTTGTGGCATATTTCTCAAAGAAACAAGCAAACACAATTTTTAGAATTGATTTCACTATAATGTTATTAGAAAAAGGGACACTGCAACATAAAGAGAATAAAAATAAATGAGGCAAACCAATAGGAAAAAAGAAATAGTTCAATTCAGCCAAGTTAACCTACTAATATAAATTCTATTAAAATAAGATTTAAACTACAATGTATATAAATATTTATAACTTTTTTGTGTTTAACTGGTGCAGCTGACCATGTTGTTAGAGTGTTTGTCCATTGCTGTTAAAGGCATCTCGAAAGGAATGTGGTATACCACTGAGCCAGGCCTCGACCTACTGAGACCAGACCTGCTAATTGCTGGTCATCACTGCAGGGAGTCTTTAGCCAACATAGTACTAATCTGTCACAGTAAAACCTCTGATGGATTAATGCAAAACTAAATTACCTGCTAGTATGGAAGTGCGACAGTAGGCTAGTTTTACACAAAGCCATAAACATTAATGTTAGTGATAATGTGGGTTGTTTACTGTATGATCCCTTACATATTCTTTATTGCATTAATTACTAGGAGTCAAATTTGTAAATACATGATTATGTATTTATTTCATAGTTAAATATTCGATTTTGAAAATACATGAGAGATACAAGTTTTAGTATTCAAAATGACTTAAAATGAGTCTGAAGGACATTATTCTGACAATGAATGACTTTTTAAATTGCTTTTGTTAGAAACGTTTCGTTACATTTTACAAATCAAAATATAACTTAAAATATATATAGGGGGGGGGGGGGGGGGGGGGGGGGGGGGGGGGGGTCACTTATACAAGGGTTTTGAGATGCCTTTATTATTTACTTTTTTATTCTTTTATATATATATATATATATATATATATATATATATATATATATATATATATATATATATATATATATATATATATATATATATATATATATATATATATATATATATATTATAAGAAATAAAACAGCATCACCTATTTTCTGATGTTTGTGTGAAACTTCAGTTTCCTATAGAATAAAGAACAATTTCCTTAAGTATTGGGTAACCTATAAAAGTCCGCAAAACAAACTTTCCCCGAGTGCAAATTTCGACGCATGTTGCGGTGTGGTTGCTGGAGAGATTATTTTATATTGGTATATTTAAAACTTTCATATAAGCTAGTTCATGGGTTATTGGTACTGAGGCAGAGCTCGCACGTTCCAGTGCTGTTCCATTGATTTAATTCATTGAGAATTGGCTTGCAAGTCCATGTTAAACCACTAAATCTTGCATAAGAGATGACACTCTTACTTGAACTGACTTTTAGCCTACTCTTTAATTAGTGTTTTCAGAACAAACAAGAATTAATGTGTTCTACTAATCATTTTAATCTTTTTCCATTTTGTTAACGTTAAGGTGTTTAAGCAAGAGTACAGCTATATAATGTACAGATGTTTTAAAGAAGCATGAACAAAGCACTTATGGCAAATAAATACAAACACATATAAATTTAAATATACAGATGATTATGCAACACACATCTTTTTAATAGAAAACAAAAGTCAAATAATTTATTAAAGGTCAAATAGTTTATTAAAGATATTTCTTATGAGTTGATCTTCTCTTGAAATATTAATATTTATACATATAACAACAGAACCTGTTTCATTCTCCTTACACCATATGATATAAATCGACTATGTGCAAGTACTCAATAACTGTGCAATTAAGAGGTTATTTGAAAGTTATAAACATGTGTGATTTAATCTCAGTAAAATACATTTTAAACTGTTGTTTTGATAACATTCAAAAACATGATTCTGCCTCCAATTACATATGGACAGTGAATTGGATTCTTCTATTATGTTCATGTTTGTTAATAGTCAAATTATTTTGTAGATTATATGGATAAATAAACAATATTCAACATAATCCTGCCTTGTGATGTGTTCAAAACAGTTTTATGAGCAGCAAAAGTTAAGAAATGGTATACCACTAAGAAAGCAATACTGAACCAAACTGAAATTTTGGAATCTTTTAATATTAAATCTCTTTCAAAGAACTGCAAAGAACTGATATTTTCTCTCTGCCTTCCTGACAGTTGTGCTTCTTTAGGCTGGCCCATGGCATTGAATTTAATGTTTAATTGTCTCTGAAGAAATGGTTCTTGTCATGGTAACTGAAAAAAATAAAGGTATGCTTTGAAGATTTCAACTGTATATGAAAAGTTCCAATAACCCACCGAATCTCTTTGGTTCCAGTCCTAGACTGGACAAATACATTTATTATCGACTGCCTTCATTCACCAATAATAATAAAACAAAACATACAATATAACAAAAAATTAAAATCTCGTTATAATCTAGATTTATGTGACAGTTGTCACACAAAAAAATCTTTTCAGGGTAAATCTTACCTATACTTATCACTTTTTGACAGTAAGGTTAATGGTGGTATCCAAAAGTTTAGACCATTTTTTATTCCTAAAACAACTAAATAAATTAATGTAACCTGAAAATATCCAGCAAATGCTGGTTACTGAAATCCTCTAGCCAGGTAAAAAGTGAAGCACAACATCCCATTCATCATCACAAACATGGATTTCGTACCAGAGAGACTGAATTTATTAACAGTTAAGGTAGTTTCAAAATTTGTCCTTATTTGGAATAAAGAGTGAGTTATCCATAAAGTTATGCCAAAATTCCCTCAAACGGTGGAGAGATATTATTACAATGTATTTGATTTAGACAAGTCGGATACCCCCTTTAATGTATAAACATCTGATATTTATACTATGCATAAATCTCATAAGTCCATTCTATATAAATTTATCTAAACTACCTTGCAGCACATTTCTTCATTGGTCTTAGTGAACAAGAATATCTCCCCTAGCCCTGTTTTGTTTTTCTAAATGCCTTGAATTGCTTCTCAGCCTCTAACCATGCATTCAAGTTTAGAAGAATTAAATTTTGCAGGAACTGTAAATAAAATTGCATATTATGTCAAAAATCATATAAATGACACATATATACTACTGTAACAACCTGAAATTGAATGATTTTGTAAGTCAAGGTAAGTATTGCTTTATTTGTGTCCAGCACATCCTCCCCAGAATGAGAGTGCTCCAAGTTAAAAGCTTGATTCTAAGATGTGACACTAAACAATGGTACATACATTGGTAGTTCGATTTCTTGACAACACTCAAACTGAATGTTAAACACTACCGATCTCAGAATAAAATAAGTGGGTTTAATTGATATGTCAGGTATTCATGGTATGAAATCACAGAAAAGGCAGCACTATATTTGTTTGAAATTATTTGATAACAATAGTAACAGAAGTATGTGTGTGTGTGTGTTGATTCTACAAATGGTTCTATTCCATAAATGATAAAAATGAATAGATTAGACCCCACCCCCTTCTGCCTGCTAAGCAAAATAATACTTTTTATCCACAGAATATAAAACAAAAATATATATGTACAAAGAAATAATAAACTTTTTTAAATTGCAGACATGATTTGTTGTTTAGGATAATCTAATCTAGAAGTTTAAAATGAACAGTTACTATTTATCACAATGGAAACTAAAAGTAGAATGTATTCTGACAACTGATATAGACATGTTGAATTTCGATATAGCTGTCTATTCAGCGGGAAAATAAACATAAAATGATTTATTATATATTAAGATAAACCATTGTCATCAGGTTGAAAAACAACAACAAACGAAAAAAGAAATAACTTACAATGACAGCAGGCTCGACGTGGGAAAAGCAGATGTGCGTCGTGTCTGGGTTAAGACTGAATGATTATCAACAAGACATAGTGTCCCCGCCACTCTATTTTGGTAAGTTATAATTGGAAGTTATAATTTCGCATCCTAGTACCCCCATTAACATGAGATTTACGTGTTTTTTTTCATCAATGTTAACACACCTTTAAGTTTTCCATCCAATGTATTGCAACGGATTCAACCTATTGATAAAGGGTATATAGCATGACGTCACCAATCATCGGTCACATTATTATATGTCTATGGTATTATACTATATCTAGAAAATGAAAAGGGCAATAACTCTGTGAAAAATCATTAAAACATTATGTGCTGACAATATGCACATCTGCACTTATTAACGAATCTTCCCATAAAATTTTCACTGAATTTCAAATAGCCCGGACCCAAACGGTTCTATATCACATTATACAGAAATTAAAAAGGTCAATAACTCTGTAAAAAATCATCTAAACTGAATGTGTTGATAATATGCACACTTCATTATTTTAGCTTCCCATAAAGTTTCATTGAACTAGTGCTGGCAGTTGCTGAGATATAGCCAAGACAAAAGCACAATGAACAGATGGACGAAACAGTGATTATATGCTCCCTAAAATTTTTGGGGAGAATAATAAATTAATTTAAGGATTTACCTTATATTAAATTTTTTATAGAATGAATCTATAAATAAATGTATTTGAAGGATTTATATAAAATTTATATAAAATAAATTGGTTGTAAATGATTTGTCTAAAAAATAAATGGATTAAATTGTTTATCTAAAAATAAATGGGCTGTAAAGGACTTATCTTCACATATTGGATTTTTTCAGGGTTTATCTTAAAATAAGGGGATTTAAAGGAATTATCTAAAATAAAAAGTGGTACAATTTATGTCTGGAAAGAAAGGATTGTTAAGAATTTAATAGAAAATTATGAAACTTTAAGGATTTATTTTTAAACAATGGAAGTTCAAAACAGTTTCACAAGAGAGCCAGAGTTACTCTAAATCAATTACTGTAGAGAGATATATTAAACAAATAAGAAAAAATACACTAGTATTCACATAATTATCATTTTTATCATTATATTCTTTATCATAACAAAATAATTAAGATACAATCATTCTTCAACGGTTTGTAAAACATTGTATTCTATAAAATATTGTTTAAATAACATACACAGAATATACACTTTCTGTCAAAAACATAGAAAAAAGTATTTGGCGTTTACCTTTTGAATAAGAAAAAACAGAAATAATTTAGCATTCATATAAACTCAATTTACAGATCCACTTTTAAAGGCATTGTAGCATCACTACACAGTTTTCTTGAGTTATTATTGTTTGTATCATATACTATTATGTTTATAATGTTAATGCCCAATTATTATGTTAACCAACAGTTTAATACTTAACAGTAAAAAGATAATTTACATCAAAATGACCTCTATACTGACTAGCAGTCTTTGCACCTATTTTTTTTCAATTAAAATCATGATCAACTATTTATTTGATCAACTATTTATTCCCATTAAATTTCTATGAGATATACATTGCTTGTCATAACTTGCTTATGAAAATGGCAGTGCTTGAACATTTTTTATTCAAATATATCAGTTTTCTTTTTATTGCTTGCCATTGAGAAACCCTTCAGGAAGTTGTAGTATACTTAAATATATATCATATTAAAGTTTTTTTAGGAACTAAGCAAATATTCCACCAGCTTCTAAACATCCACACACTTTTAACAATACGTCATGATCTGAATGATTTTGGCATATGACATCATTAAGTTCTCGACTAGGTCACTTATTCATGAGCCTTGCTTGTATCGTGTGACCATTTTGGTTTCCGTTTCTCTATGAATGCTTTGATTCCCTCTTGTCCATCGGTCAGAGACAGGTTTTCTACCATGACTTTCTCTGTCAGCCTGCAAAAAACAAAGTGTGTTATTCTTGCTTAAAAAGACTTATTCATGACTTTCTCTTTTAAGTATCTACCATGACTTTCTCTGTTAACCTGCACAAGTACAAAAGGAGTAATTCTCACTTAAAACATCTTGAATTAAAAGGAAAAAAAATTGACTAAGCTCAGCATACATCTGACGATTGTCTACAATGATCCCTATTTAGTCCATAAAATATTTGATAATGGGTCAAAATGTGTTATAAAACTTGGATGCAGAAAGTATAGTGGTATATGGTATTTGACCTTTTTCTGTAAGTAATCATACTTTTAAGTTGAATGACCTAGATGCAGGTATTTATTATACAAAATTATAATTATGCAACCACCCCCCTGCGGAAATTGTTTATGGTCAATCTCTGAAAATGTTTTATTTATTTGAATTCAATTGAAATGTATAGGCATCATTAAGCTGTTTATGTTTCATCACGTTTGTTTTTCTGTTTTGATATGAAAGACACATAGGATGTGATATCACACCCAGCAAACATTAAGTTAGTAAAGACCTCAGACAAAGACCTGATTGAGCCACTTATGTACATGAGGTCAGCTGGAAGAATGCAGCTTGTCTGGGTTGACAACTTATTAGTGACTCCCACTTTTTTCAATTTAACTGTTATATTACCAACCAATAAGCCTGTGTCCTGTCCAAATTGATCTGTGCATAGAATGTTGACTTGCCAAGAGCTACCACAGGTCCACTGGTCTCACAGATCTTTTTTGCAATCTTCATTGTCTGTCAAAAATAATTTTGTGTTTAGTTAATTTTGCATGTCTTAAATTGTTAACTACATGTAAGCGAGAGCTCAAACCCAAGATCTTCTGCTCCTGGATACTCCTAACTCTCCTAAGTTTTAAAGGCCGTTTTCATGCTACATTTGAAATTTAACAAATATTAACAATTTTCTTACCTAATGTCAACTACATGCAATGGTACTAATACCCATCAAAGGATACTTTGAAGCAAGCAGTGTAGATCCTATGTGCCAAGGTCTGATCAATTTGTGCTTAGCAAGCTAAGTGTTTGGTAAATAATTATTGTGTATTGAATTGTAAGAGCGAGCAGGATCAAAGCTATGGCTTTGATTGTGCTTCCTCCACCCACTGACCCCACAAAGTTCTAGTAGTCAAATGTTTTTGGAGCCTAACACAATATAAATAATGGTCCAATTGGCAATGCCTGACTATTATTGGTGAAGAATGATCCAAGCAAATGTCTAGCACACCACAGATCCACAAGAAAGTTTTCACCCCAACCAGGACTCAAAAGCAAGTGATGATAAGCTTGGTAGTTACAGGTCTTTGGCTCCACCCAGTGTGCCCAGACACCTCTTTTAAATGAAACGTTAAACAGAAATATGAGAATTTCTTCAACCACAAGTTATTATAAGAAAATCGAACAAAAGGAATGCTAATGCAATAAAACATAACCAACATACCTCTTCTTCTATTTTGTCTTCAGGTACTACCCTGCTTATCAAACCATGAAGCAGGGCCTCTATGAAAAGAAAATAATACTGCTTAAGTTAACAAATCAGTATGACACCTTACACAAATAGGTTAGAGCCGGCTACTTGTGACTCTGTAACCACTCGTCACTTGCATTCCAGATGCGGCAAAAATATGGTTGTTTGTCTGGTTGGGTTTATCATCCCACCAACTGTATTGCATTTATCTGGAAATGGCATCCACTTAAAGTAGATATAGTGCTACCTTCACTATGTATAGCCTACTGTTAACACCTGCCATGATACCACACCCAGTCACATTCATTCTGACACAGGGCAAACCAATTGTGGAACTTCCCTTATAGTTGCTTGAGTTTAGCAAGGGAGCAATACCACTAAGATTTTTAATGTCTTTGGTATGTTGTGGCTCGGGATCGAACCTGGGGCATCCCATACCTATGATGATCTACCAATTGCGTTACCAGGTCCAGTAAAATATGGTTGTATGTTTTTAGTTTTGAACTTAACCTTCAAAAAACTTATTTATATGATTCCAATTGTTTATAGATAACATTCATTTTATTTGAAGTAACTATCTGAAGTTACTCCAAAAATGTTTAATATATCACAAAATATTATTTCCAAAGTGCTACAACAGGCCAAATTGCATATGCTGGTCATGATAATGGACACTCTAAACAAACAAGACAAACATGTTGTCTTAACTAGCATAGTCATGAACGTTACCTACATAGAGATGCCTATTAGAGTCATAGTTGATATCCAATATTGACTTAACCTGTACAACGAGATAAACATGTGAATATTGGGGGTTTATTCCTTACAAAGCTCTATAAATTATAACAGCTAAATGAGTAAGTGATTGGTTGTAGAGAAACAAAGCCAGGTAGAAGTTTTCATAGATTAATTATGCAAGTGACCCTATTTGTGGGGGTCATCAAATAATATCATCTATTACTTGGAAAATACAGTGGTTTTGTCAAAAATGCTACAGTTTGTGCAGGAATAAATGTTCAATTGTGAGTTAAACTACACTTGCATAAATTGAAAAAGAAGCTTAATCTAAGGGTGTTGTCCAGCTGTGTTCCAATTCATCAGCGGTTCTACCCAGATATTTTTCCTCAACTATTTATAGATGGATGTCTGGATAATGACCTTTATATTGTCTGGGTTGCATATATGTTTAGCAAAAGATAAAAAAAGTGTGCCATCTTGAACCTTGAGCTGTGATTGGTTGCCCAGTAAATAACATCTCCATGGCAACCTTTCGAGGCACATTCCTTCCAACAGCCACTGCTGGTGTGGAGCAGAACAGACCAACATTTACCCTGAAACAAGCAAGATATTGAGTGATTCTTGTCTAGGAATAAGGACAATTCATGACAGATAAGATCCAGATAAGTAATGTACGGCCCCTGCAAAATCCTTCCTTTCTTCTCCCTACAAATCTGGTATTCATTAGAAGCCTTGCGATCAGTACTGGCAGTATTGGGTTGTGGGATATATGCATTGTTCTGGAGGAAGTTTTGATAAAAATGTGACATTTTCAAAATGTATTCCACATTGTTAAATTTTAATACTTTAATTCTAAGTAATGAATGCTGGATTTTAAACAAAATTTGAAACAGAATATTATAACTATGAACGTTGTAAAACATTTTCAGTTGTAAAAAGACTATTTTCTTTTTGATAATTATATTTACATTAATTTATTATTCTAAAATAGGTAAAGATCATGAATTCAAATGGATGTTGTAGAAAGTAGATGGTTGCAAGAAATGCTTTTAATTTAAAGAAACAATAAACATACAAGTGAACTCTCCGGATTTTGGAGGGAGACTCCCTCTTTAAAGGTTCAACAATATTTAAAAGTGAGGGGTGTTTTACACATTTTCAGAAATCTCCCTACTTGGAAACAGATAAAGTCCTTCTTTGTTTATACGAAAATAACAAATCTCACACTTTTCAAGTTAAAATCTCCCACTTTAGCTCTAAAAAAAGTTCACATGCATGAATAAAGGGGATCTCTTTTTAATATAAGGAGAAAAAGAGCATGGTTTGGTTAATAGGCCACTACAACCATAACTCACTTCATTTAAATGCAATTTTATTAAATAGATGTGCCAAAGGTGTCTGGTCATATTGAGAATTTGTCCCGTGAAACAAAGACCTAGTCACATTTTCATATTAACAAAGAGCCGTGCTATTTTAAAACAGAGGGCGATTTTGTCTGGCCAAACAATTTTTAGAATGTATAAGTTTTTTGAAAAACAAGATGAAAAGCAAACTTCATGCAATTTTGTTTGAAAACTTAGGATTTTGTTATAGAGTACAGTACAATTTATACATTGTCTTGTATACATTGCCACATATGCACAATACAGATATTTGAAGAAAACTAGAAGAAAATCAGTCATGTGTGAACTCACTTATACACACTTGCTTCATGGAAAAGACCAATATGAGTGAATAAAAGCAAAAAAGAAACAGTCCAATGTGTAACATGTACATGTAACAGATATGTTTCAAGAATTAATTGGCCTTACTACATACACAGCTATAGAGTATGAGTACTCTCGTAACATACAAATAACTTAATTAAAAAATTATTTGACCAAATAAAATTGAAGGAGACACAGCTAATTTTAACAAAAAGGTTAAGTGAAGCTAACAGGGATGCTGACCAGAGGTCTTGCAAATAAATCTTTTAATCTATCTCTGTCTTTCTGTCTGCCTTCCTATCTATCTATCTATCAGCTGATCTGCGGTGCACTAGTAGTTCTACCCAGACATAAGCCTCTGGGTCTTCATTCCAAAAAAAAATTAGCTGGATGTTGCCAATATAGCTATATTTGAGTTGGTGCTATGTAAAAAAATAAGAAAAAAACAAAAAAAAACAATAATATAAGTAGATAAAGAATAAGATTTTCTATACAAGAGGGCCATGATAGCCCTTAATCTCTCACCTGATGACACAGGCTTTTAGTAGGCTCAAATCTGGCATCAAGTTATTAAGAGTTATTTACTTTAGAAATCTTTGGTAAAGATTGGACCATTAGTGTGGCCACTGGGTTGATAAATGGTGAAGATTGGACTATAAATGTGGTCTCTAGTGTGTTCACAAACTTTTTTTCTAAAATTTGACCTAGTGACCTACTTTTTGACCCACGTGACCGAACTCATCCAAGATTTCATGTAGACAAACATTCTGACCAAGTTTGATTAAGATTGGCCTATAAATATGGCCTCTAAAAAATTGACCTAGTGACCTACTTTTTGACCCCAGGTGACCCAATAATAAACTCATCCAAGATTACATGCAGACAGCTGAATTATAGATATTACAGGGGACAGGCCTGAAAACATGTATATTGTAATCTGTAAATATAAATATAATTATTATTCTTGATTTTTTAAAATAAACATACTCTTAAACGGTCCTAGAAAGGTGCCTATAGCATCGGATAAAAAATACAACTATATGTTTTATCTTTTATTTTACCTGGATACTTTTTTTTGGTTTTTAAATTATTGTACTTTTTTATCAATATTATAAGTCCCAAATGAGGCACTGTATAACAGGCGAAATAATCTAGATTCAATGTTAATAGTGGACTGGAAACCAAATGTAATAAATGAAATAAGAAGTGTACACTGATATTTTAGACAAAACAAATTTTACCACACATTCACCACAGCACAAACATACAACAAAGATATTAAAACCACCCATACATTATACAAGCCTTCTGTCATAATCACCCTTATGTTATTAAATTTTTAATATTTTTAACCTACCAGACACTAGGCAACCCTCACGCCATTAATATAACGTTGTGATATTTCATTTTTAAACTCCCATACTTTAATGCTCGCCCTATAACAATAGTTAGGGCGAGGGTAAACAAGACCAAATATTGATTGATTGATTGACATGCAGACAAACATTCTGACCAAGTTTGATGAAGATTGGATAAAAACTGTGGCCTGTAGTGTTTTCACAAGCTAAAATGTTGACGGACGACGGACAAAGTATCACAATAAGCTCCCCTTGAGCACGTTGTGCTCAGGTGAGCTAAAAAAGCAATAACATGATTTAAATGTTTTATAATAATAATAAACAAATTATGTTATTAACCCAAGATTTACAAAAAGAAATAATTTAATTACACATAACATAACTTACCCTGGAGTAGCAAAGGCAGATTTTTCTGTTGCTATGGCAATATCACAGCTGGCAACCAGCTGGGCGCCTGCAGCAGTTGCTAGACCTAGTATAAAACAAGGAGTGTTGTTTCAGATCTCATATGATAAACTTTCATGTAAGGGTCTCTTATTTTCAGGAAATAATTTGTAATATTTTTATTTAAAAATCGCATTTTCACTTTTACACATCTGCAATTTTTACTTTATGGAAATCACTGCATGGGTAGGACAAATCATGCACTGCAACTGGTGACCATATTTACAATTGTTACATACAGACCAGAACCATGATATGCGTATCTCCTTATGGTATTTATGGTTCCCACATAAAATTTAATTGAAATCCAGTCATTAGTTGCCAACAAATAGCAAGAAAATTAAATTCGGATGGACAGAAGGATGGACGGTTGGATGGACGGACATCTTCAAAACAATGTCCCCCTCCTGATTCCATCGGTGGGGGACATTAATTGTCATACAGACCTACTTCAGTAAAAATTTATTAAAAAACCTATCAATTTTACAAATGAATTTAATTGGCAAACTTATGAAAATCCTTTAAAAAATATATATTGTTTGACATATATATGAAACAATTAGAAACTTTGTGATGGTAAACTCAAAATATTATATTTGTGCAGCATTCAATGTACCAAAATAATGAATTAATAATTAAAAATACAGATGGTAAAAAGTTATACCTGAAACTTGTGCTATAACAGGAACTGGAAGATCCTGAAACACAAATTACTTAACAAAAATACAACAAACAGCCTAATCCTTCTTCTCCTCCCTAATTAATAACATCACAGGAAGCTTAATGTCTCCATCAACATCCAGATAATTGTCCAGATCATCATTATCATCATAACTATTATAATCATCATAATTGCCATCATTATCATCATTATGGTCATCATCACCTTCATCATTATGATAACCCTCATCAACATCATAATTACTGTCATCATTATCATCATGTTAATCATAATTTTCATCATCATCATACTCATCACCATCACCACAATCATCAGCATCAGTAGCAGCAACAGCAGCATGAACATCAAAATCTTCATAGCTATGAACAACATTAGTCAGAGCTACGAAAAGTACTTACCTGAAGACCTGACATAACTTTAGTGCATTTAGAAAATACAGTCTCATGATATTTTCTTCCCTCCTTTGAAGTCTGAAATGAAAAGATAACATTATAAAATGCCCTCCTCACTGCCTAGTTTTAACCACTGACTCCAAAATCACAACAAAAATCACATAATGAAGTAGCACTTTATCATTGCAACCGATATACTGACTGAAAGCCATCTTCAAAACAATAACGGTATTACCCTATATAAAGGGGGTAGGCATAATAGCTACTTACTTAATAAAAGAAAATTTTAGACATTTTTTTTTTAATTTCTTAAAACACATGTGTTACAAGCATTCCAGCAGTTTTAAGAAATAGGAGCAAGGGGTGGGGGGGGGAGGGGGCAATATCAATGCAGGGGAGATAATTAGTAAATAAGCTAGAGTTACAGTCCTTTTGCACTTGTACAAGATATCCAAGTTCAAAGTTTGCAGTTCATCAATGCAGATGATTTGCTCCTGATAAATGTTACAACACTACCAATGACGAAACCAAATTTATCTCTATGTGTCTACCACTAATGATATATTTTTTTGATTGATTTTAAAGTTTAATTAACAATCTGTCAAAATGTTTCAAATGAAATTATCTATTCTACATGAATCAGAAAAGTGGTTGTGCCCTGTGGTAATGATGAATGCTGATGTTTGCTACTTTGCTGCTACACATACTTGCCTTTGCTGATTTAAAATTGTTTTTGTTTAATTATATTTCTGTTTTAATGATGGTGAGGATGACTGTGTTAATAGTGATTATTGTTCATGGTTAAAGTGACAATAATTAGTGGAAGTTGACTAACCAGCTCCTTAAGATCATGCCCGGCTGAGAAGACAGGTCCTGTATGTGTCAGTATAATCACCCTAAGACCTTCAGACTCTCTGTAGATATCTGCTTGTAGCTGCTGTAACATGGCCAGAGACAGGGCATTTCTGGGGAATAAATTAACAATTGTGAAGTGCACTTAAACTGTTGTAACATACCAGGGTTAAGGCATTTCTGGGGAATAAATTACCAATTGGTAACGTGCACTTAAACTATTGTAACATACCAGGGATAGGGCATTTCTGGGGAATAAATTATAAATTGCTGAAGTACAATATAGCTGTTGTAACATACCAGGGATAGGGCATATCTGGGGAATAAATTACAAATTGCTGAAGTACAATATAGCTGTTGTAACATTCCAGGGATAGGGCATATCTGGGGAATAAATTACCAATTGGTAACGTGCACTTAAACTGTTGTAACATACTAGGGATAGGGCATTTCTGGGGAATAAATTACAAATTGCTGAAGTACAATATAGCTGTTGTAACATACCAGGGTTAAGGCATTTCTGGGGAATAAATTACAAATTGCTGAAGTACAATATAGCTGTTGTAACATACCAGAGATAGGGCATTTCTGGGGAATAAATTACAAATTGCTGAAGTACAATATAGCTGTTGTAACATACCAGGGATAGGGCATATCTGGGGAATAAATTACAAATTGCTGAAGTACAATATAGCTGTTGTAACATACCAGGGATAGGGCATATCTGGGGAATAAATTACAAATTGCTGAAGTACAATATAGCTGTCGTAACATACCAGGGATAGGGCATATCTGGGGAATAAATTACAAATTGCTGAAGTACAATATAGCTGTTGTAACATACCAGGGATAGGGCATTTCTAGGGAATAAATTACAAATTGCTGAAGTACAATATAGCTGTTGTAACATACCAGGGATAGGGCATATCTGGGGAATAAATTACAAATTGCTGAAGTACAATATAGCTGTCGTAACATAGCAGGGATAGGGTATATCTGGGGAATAAATTACAAATTGTTGAAGTACAATATAGCTGTTGTAACATACCAGGGATAAGGCATATCTGGGGAATAAATTACAAATTGCTGAAGTAAAATATAGCTGTTGTAACATATCAGGTATAGGGCATTTCTGGGGAATACATCACAAATTGCTGAAGTACAATATAGCTGTTGTAACAGGGCAAGGAACTGGGTATTTCTTGGGACTACATCTTCTCTGTAAATAAATTACAAATTGCTGAAGTACAATATAGCTCTTGTAACATATCAGGGATAGGCATTTCTTGGAAATAAATTAAAATTGATGAAGTATAATATAGCTGTTTTAACATGGCCATAAACTGGGCATTTCTTGGGAATAATTAACAAATTGATGAAGTAAAATATAGCTGTTGTAACATGGCTAGGGACATGGCATTTCTTGGGACTACTAGTACATCTTGACTGTAATTAAATTTCAATTTGGTGAACAAATCTGTAGCTGACATAACATCACCCGGGACAGGGAATTTCTGGCAAATAAGATACAATTGGTAAAATTATATGTTGTATATTTCAATGCTTTTACTCATAACAGATTGAAATAACTAACCACACCAAAGCTAAAGATTGTATTAAATACATGCAAATTTTAGCCAATACCTTTATAGAAAATATAGTTTTCTTTACAATGACAGAATTATAAATGATTTGGAGTCAAAATCAAACACGAAGATGACATTTTTTTATAATCATGAACATTAGAAAAAGTCGCAATGAAATGCATAAACTTTAAGAGTATTAAGAGTAAACATTAATGCAAAAATGTAATCCTTGAAAAGAGTATGATACTATTAAATGAATAAAAAAGTTAACTTCAAGTCGTTCCACAACTTTTCTTTCAATCTGTCAGACAGATATTTCAACATTATACAATTTTATTTTTTTTAAACATTCCACACAATTATTTTCATTTCCAATACAATCCTTTTTTCTTTTTTTTCTACCTATGTTATATATCTATGTAAGTTATTTTTGTCACAAGCACAAAACTTATTCCTACCTCAGAATTTTCGTCTGCACAGCTGTAGACTTCTTCAGCGAGTGACTCACAGTGATGTCACTCACTGAAGAAGTCTACAGCTGTGCAGACGAAAATTCTGAGGTAGGAATAAGTTTTGTGCTTGTGACAAAATAACTTACATAGATTTAGTCAAACCAAGCTGATGAATCTGTTTGATTCTATGTTATATATATTTTAAATTATTTACAACAGAAAAAAGCATGCATAAAATGTGTTAAATAAAAATAAATGTTACTCTGTAGGAAACAAAAAGAAGCTAATAAAATGTGTAAAACAAAAACAATATATTCTTTTAATTATGATGTGCAATTATTTTTCGGTCATTTCCGTATTACAAACCTTTTCTTTGGATCATTCAGACATATTTTTCTAATGCCATTTTCCTCTGTTGTTATTGTGTATGGTGTCTTCACTTCTGTTGCTGCTAGCAGACCTCTACATGTGGAGAAGCCCCTTTCTTGTTGTTTTCCCTTTTGTATGAGAGCCTGAAATTTATCAAGTCAAAATGTTATTTTCAGTTCAGGAGAAAAGAAAAACAATAGAAAAAAATGTGAAGGAAGAGGCTTTTATTTTTAGTTTTCAGTTGATAAATTCTGCAAGCCATACAATTTTGAATTACAATTACAGGAGTCATAAAGAAAAAATGGTACTGAATGTCCAAGATAGCTGTACTGGTATCGTCTCATCATGCGGAACTCCTCGTCCATTTCTACGAAATAGACTCAGATGTAAGTAGTAGCCATACTGAAAATTGTTCCAAAATGGCTGACTCTATATGAAAGTTGTTTTGTCACTTGTATGTTTGAAACACATTTTCAATCCCCCTTTGATAACTTCATACACAAGAGTTAAAAATGTAATAAGTATGATACCACTGGCAGCCTGAATTTGAACAGTCTCGTGAGATCTCGATATATACAGAAAAATCTGCGAATCAAGGCTAGTTGTGAACTTAACTTGGGTAAATCAGCAACATTAACTACATTTTATTTGAAACTTTTATCAGAGTTTTCAAAGAGAGACAATCAGCCAATATATACAGAGCTTAAAACTATCTGAATATATCATACAACTCTCCAATGATCAGTTTTGTTTTTTATGTTGTTGTTTTTTAAAACCATTCACAGCAACACAATTATGGTCATGTATTATTTGTAGGCAAATTTCTGAAAAGAACCACCCCACACTACAGGTCAGAGGTAAGACCTACCCACATGAGTTGTTTCCCTTATCCAGTCAAATGAGATTCAAACCGATGTTGTCAGCCAACATGCAGCAAATAACCACTTAGCTACAAAAGATGATGATGTTGATGGTAAAAAAAGGTAAACTCATTGCGCTTCAGGGCTGGAAATTTTTTCTTTTTAATGACTAGTCCCAGATTATTAATCTGGACAAAAAAGACTTGTCCGAAAATGTGCGTTGTTTTCAATTAATGTCATATCTACAACTAATAAATATAGTCTTTGTCTAGAAGTGTTTTTGTATCACGCATCGTGACTGTTTTGGAGAGGTGTGTGCATTGTACATGTACCGCCTTTACATGTTGTTGATAAATGCTCCTGGCATAGAATTGTCTTAATTGCTAATAAGAAACTGCTGTTTCCACGTGTCCGACTGCCAATTTATGACTTGTCCAGGACTAATTTAATGATCAATGGCCAGTAGCCCGAAACTGCATTTTGACATGTCCAGGACGTCAGGCTACCGTATTTTTCCAGTCCTACACTTACAACTTTTGTTGACTAACGTTGAGCCATTTAAAAATGATAATTCTTTTATTTTATTGCAGGGCCATGGTTGAGAAGTAAGGACAGCCTGTGTGTGTGAATAATAACCTCTTTACATCAAGTCTGCAAAAGTCAATGGTGCCAACTTAAAGAGGAAGAAAACACAAGCAGACTATTCATAGAGTGAGAAAAAACAATGTAAATATGCCTTAACCTTTAAATGACAACATTCATGAATGCTTGTTACTTTTTTTCTTTGTTTAACCAGAAAAGGTAGGGAAAGAAATGTAATAATATTTGTAATATATTTCACCTTCTGGCATTTTTAAACTTTTATTTTTTTGTGTTATATGTGTGCATGTGAAAATAATGATCAATCGGCAATTAATTTTTATTTCAGGAGTTGGTTACAGAACTGATATGGACATAGAGGCCATTCTTCAACCTGCAGTAAAGTGCATCTTCAAACCTCTTCCAGAGATCATTGAGGGATCAGATACAGTGGTGGTTCATTTGGAAACTATAAATCTCATTAAGAAGATAATAATTGCTTTTCTTAGCCATATTTAGCCATATCTGTTTTCTTTTTCCTAACATAGTAATTGCTTTCTTTTTTCTGTTAAGTTTATTGAACAAAGGGGAAAACTATTCAGCAAGTCAGGGGCTCAAACTCAGGACACTGTACAACTGTGCTAACACATTTTTTATCATCCAGATACAATAAGCTGAAGAAACTGAAAGAAACAATTAAAAAGTTTATAAATGTATAATTTATCTGCCCTAATTTATAATATTTAAAATAAACAAACAAATGTAGACATAAATGTATATTACTCTCTTTCAGGAACAGACTTATAACACCTCTGACAACTCTGCCTGTCGCTGTGTAGCTTCTAGTCCCACTAGGGGCGATGGAGTTAATTTGGGAAGGTCTTCCAGCTGAACTGCAGTGCATTGTGGTTCTACCCAGACATTTGTCTGAGGTCTTCCTCCTCCAAAATAGCTGGGCATCGCTTTAATGACCATAACTGTGTTGCTGCGATTTAATTAATAAATTAAAAAACTTTCTATGCACATGAAGAATTTGAGAAGGGTATAATAGTGGGTAGGAGGAAATCATTTTTGGCAGTAGCAATAATTGAACCCAAGCCATCATATTGAATGCCACTTTCCTAACCACTGACCTGAAGAGTCAACTCCCTATGCATTTGTCAGTTTTTATGCACAGTGGTTAGTGATGCTGTTATCAAGATTCAAGTGAACTTATTTTTAATTGTCAATAATATTTTTATGTTACAGGTCTTTCAGTACTGGGTGGCCGGCTGTGAAAGAATATAGAACCAGTGGATGCTACAAAGATATTCGAAAAACTAGAGGATTTGTGTACACCTGGCTAGAAGTCATTAAATGAAATTAGAGTTAATCACAATGACAGTACTGCAGGCATATCAGCTATTTTCACATAGACATTATTCAGGTGTACTGATTTATCTGATTTATAATGCAAGATTTTCATGCTGAGTCCAACTGTTTTTATTAAGTGTCAATGAATAGCTGCTATTTCACGAAATAACCTTATTTCTAATAATTTATTTGGATCATCATTCTTTTTCTTCAAGCTATGATGTTAATTTTAAAGGTTATGTACATTTCATCTTCATTTTGGAGGTACTTATGTTTTAACACTAGGTGAGCATGTGAAAATGTAAGTGTGCCGGTGCAAAACAACCTAGTTCTGTTGAAATTAATAAGATAATTTACAAATAAAAGATCAACAAATATTTTCTGCTGTAATCTATTTATTTTTAACATACTAACAACTGTTCCAACTCTACATTTGTTTTTCCACCATACATTGGAAAAAAAATAAAGATAAACCGACTGTTTACTGTTTAATATAATGGATGCCAGATAGGATACCCTCCTGAACATGTATCAAACTCCTCCTCTTCTTTATAATTTTGACCAGTGCCTTTCAGGAGTAAGTTTTCAGGAGTTTTCATTACAAAACATCATGCTCAACTGTGAAATTAATTAGTAAAACAGACCAGTAACCTGATTAGCCTGCTGAAAAATACTAATGTGGATGTAGAATAGTTTTAAAAGTAAGACAACCAACACATTTATGAATAGAATTTCTCCAATTAAATTTGTTTCAATAAATATGACATTATTTTGACTAAGTGGTGCAATTGTTTTAAGTTTTAAATACATCTGCATTTAAATCTGTCAAGGCATGAAGTTTATCCTGAGAACTTTACCATAATTTTGCTTCTATACTCTTAATTATTTTATGTAGCCTAGGTATGAGTATGAAAATTAAAATGCCTTATCACATTTATCCTAATAACATCAAGCTCCTCCCATTGATATTTAAAAATATATAAAAAAATTTAGTAAAATTAATAAATATTTTACAAGTCAGCCAAAGCTTAATAATATAATAGGCATGTATTCAAATAAAGTATGCTGCAGTCACATTCTGTGATCAAACATTTTGAAGAAAACAATATACAGCAACCATGGTATTTCCTTGTGAACCTAAGAAATAGTGTGTAACCGAAAAAACAGTGTGTAACTACCAAAAAAGTAAATCGGTAAAATACAGGCTGGACATACATTTCTCATTTAAATAAGAAGCACATTAAATTCAACCACATATTATGCTAAATTATTTTACTAACTTCTTTGAATAAATAATGCTTTGATGATTTTCCAGCTATTGAACTATTCACCTAAGTTAATTATAAAAGAAAATTACTGTCTATAACAGACTGACAGAAGAAATAACTAACAGCATAAAGCCTGCATTCTTTTACTTAGAGCTTACTATGTGTTTAGTTTAACCATAAAAGAAGGAGTAGTTATTTTGACAATATTGTTTCATACAAAAATATATATTCAGCATCTTTCTGTGAAATATCCTGGTTAATGGTATTATTTTATAAAAGGAAAATGAACAAAAATGAGTTTAATGAATCAAGCTAATAAAATTACAGAATTTTACAAGCTTACACAGATTGTGTGAGTCCATTCATTTACAGCAGCTGTAAATCTCACAGAGATGTCAGTTCTTAGGTTCTATACATTATTACCTCATCTTGTAACTACCAGAGTACGGCTTCTGTTTAGAAGGCGAACTGTCAGCATGATTTAAGAAAGTAGAATAAACTTTGGTCACCATCATTTAACTACACATTTTAGGTACCAGTATACTACATTACCTTTAAAACAGATATCTTCATATTTGTTTTGTTTTTCTGCTTCATATTTGAAACTGTGAAAGAATGGTTTTAGCTTTGTGATTAAATTCCAGTTAAGAAACTAAAACTGGTAATTTTAACTAATACTACTGTTTAGATGTAATTAAGTTTAAATATAATTACTATGGATCTGTTGAGTGTTGTATAGTGTAAAAATTGCAAGATTTAGTTGTCAAAGATTTGTTAAAAATCTATCACAATATTTTTAAGGGCGGCACATGAAAGAGTTAATCTAAATGTTAAAAACGCCTATGACACTTTAAAGACATAGACGATGGGAATGGGTAGTGGGGTAGGGTGGTACTATCAGTCTGAACATAGCCTCAGGCTGCTGTGAGATTAGAAAAAGGGTGGGAATACGAGTATTGCTGGCCAATATCCCGTGCGCATCAAAAGTGAATAACTGTTTTACAATCTTTCATCTAAATGATTACATAAATAAAACGGTCATAATTGGTACGAATCTTAAAAGGACGAATTTAACAAAACACATCTAATTGAACTAGACATACGCTATATTAACATTTGACAGGAAAACGTCGTAAAATTACTTTAAACAAGAGTCTCGTGCCAGATCTTGACATTGTCATTCTTCGCAGCAGGAGTATTTATTATTTTTTTAAAACACTATAACAAATGTCAAAAAATAGTTGTACTGTGAGGGTGACGTCCCTTTGCATAGGAAACAAAAATATCAATCGGGACCACTCGGCGATTTCTTCGGTTATTTTCCGAAAGTTACGGAAATGGTCGAGTTGTTACGGTTGCAAACATATAAGGGAAGTTATCAATTCAAACAAAGACAATTTTGTTTAACCTTTTTAGGGCCTTATTAAAAATGTATCTTTTTAGGGGCCTCATATATTTTTAATAAGGCCCTAAAAAGATAGCCGTGTTGAAGAATCGGAATAGTTTTGTTTTATTATTTTAACAATTTTGTTTAACCTTCCCAATGAAGGGTGCAGGATAATATAGATTTTTTTAATTAAAACTAATCAACAGGCGATATTATGCATTATTTATTGTTAAGAAACCGGTGGTCCGGTAGGGAAAATCATGTAATTTGTAACTCTGCACCCTACACATATGTTAAATATTGACGATAAATAATGTGACGAACATATTTACAATTATAAACTATTAAAGCATCCATGAAAGTTGTTGTTGTTTTTAAATTATAATATCATACCTCATGCTCAATATCACCAAACCTCATTATCAAACTTAATTTGCTCGAAGCTAACCATCATTTTTAATAATAACATCATGATTTTTTAAGTCTATTTACAATTTTGTAACTAAAGCTCGCCAAATAATTTGTAATTAACGGCGGGGGTAAATAAGTCCAAATAGGTAAGCAAACAAAGACAGGTCCCCCACCCCCATTATATGGGAATTCACGATGAATTTATATAGTTGTTTTGTTGTTGTTGTTTTCTAATAAAATATGCCAATTTGAAGCCTGTACTGGTGCCACCAGCACAAATCCAGCATCAAGACCCATCAAGCAACCCAACATGGGTGTCTGTTTTTATATCGCGCACATGTAGGCATATGAAAAAAGCGCCTTTGTAAAAGAAATCTCCAAGTTCCTGTCATTATAATGCCAGTATTCACCAACCAAATGCTCAAGTAATGGATTTCAATCCACAATATCTTCATTTTGTATTTAGATAATGTCTGAACTTTGCATGACACTTTAACTTTGCAACTTTCAGTTAAACACATTGGAACATTGGAAATTCATAAATAAGCTTAAGAATTTTGGTGAATACGGGCCCAATTCTATGGGAGAAATTTGCATTTGCCATCATTTGCTTCTTCGCGATTGCTCAGCAAATACATTATGGGCATGCGAAAACTTGGTGTCTGTACAGAGTACGGACCCCGGGCAGAGACACTGGAAATTGTTTCCTTCTCGCGATAGGTCATGCGCAGCCGGAGCTGGAAAACGTGGCATATTTTAGACCAAGTGTTTGTACTGCCAACAAAGAGCTTTGCCGGAAAAAAGGAAGGAAGAGGAATACTTGTTTTTTTTGTATTTATTAAATTATTTAATAGTTATTACACCAACGGATCTAGATATAGCCATGTGCTTATAAATATATATTTCCTAATAATGCAGCCATGTACATATCAAAACATAGCATAGCAGGAGTACGTGAGTAAAGGTATTTGATTTAAATAAAATTAACTTAAAGTGACAGCTGATCGATGGTAAGTAGCGGGAACTTTTTATTTCAACATTCATTCAAAATTAAAAAAACTAAACTGCATAATTTAATAGTAGTTTTAATGATTTAGTAGGGATCTACCTTTTTCGTGTCTTTGTAGGCCTTTGTTTCATGTTGTTATCTGCTTCAAACTGGGGAACGAAAACGACATTGAACTAATCAAGAGTGTTATTGTTAATAAGGGTTCGGTTGATTAAACTTTTAAGCTAGTTTTACCACATTCAGGCCCGGGTCCAGGATATTTTAGCAGGGGTGGAGGCAGAAGACCGACTTGGACGGCAGACGGACAAAATCGCTCCCGAACAAAATCCCTTCCGGTCATTTGAACAACATAGGCGGGCAGAATCCCTTCCTTAAATTTTCAAAGGCGGATAAAATCCACCGCCCACCCACCAAACACCGCTCTCCCCAACTCCCGCCACACACACTCTTCGTAATTTTTCGATGGCGGACAACCCAAGACCCTGTAATTTTTTAAAGCAATAACTTGGTTAAAAATAACTTCAGCGGTCTATGGGAATCCGGGGACATGCTCCCCGATAAACAAAAATGTGTTTTAGAATGTCAGAGATGCATTTTAAAATGAATGAAAAATAAGCAGAATGTTTAATGGGTGTATTAACACTGAAATTTAACAAGGCGACAACATAAACCTTGAGCAACATGCCTTTGTTGTAACAGGTTCTATAAGAAAATTGTGTTGTTTTTTCTTTTCCAAATACCGTTAACTAGAATTTCGCGACTGTAAAATGTAACTAAACATTTTCAAATTTGTGCTGTTTTCCTCTAGACCAACCATTGGAGTTTCGGAACAAAACAATACTGAATTTAGTTTCCAAGCAAAACGTTTTCAAAGACTAAACGAAAATGAAACAGATTGTGTTCACACTGTCAAATTATCTTGTGTTTCCGTGCGCTTTGAAGTTTGAAAAAAAAAAAATCTTTTGTTTCCCGTGGCCAAGCGGTAAGAGTCGCCGACTGGTAACTGTTTATCACCTTTCCGCGTGGGTTCGTGCCCGGTTGGGGAGGGAACTTTTGGGTGTGGTAGGTCTTCCAGCGGTGCACGGTGGTTCTACCCAGATATATTTCTGGGGTCTAATCCACCAAAATAATCTTGACGTAGCAAGTGTTGGTGTGATATGATAAAAATAAACAAAACAACTAATACACATTTTATATAAATCATTTAGTGTAGTAAAATATATCAACGGTAAATATTGACATTCAAGCAACATTTTCTAGCATTCTCATATTATTCTTTGCATTCTAAGTCGGACAATATATAGTTAGATATTTTCAAATAAGGTCTTTCCCGGTTAAATTGTTGATGTTTTAGAAACATGACACTGGCAATATTTGTATGGCAACAAAAACTACAGATATTGTATATATGTTTACTATACATGGCGGTAAATCCTAGCCTGACAATTACAGAGGCGTGTATATATACTAATAAAATAACTTGAAAATTGGCAATAATCGTAAATACTTTTAGCAAAAATCACCAAAGCAACTGCTAATCCAATAAAAACTGGAAGATATTATGCACAATGATACTGTAACAAACAGTTAAAACCGCTAAAATAAGTCAACGTTGTAAGATAAACGGTTTGTCATTACTCGGCATCCTCCGGCAAAAATACGAGCATGTACGGAGTTTGACGAGTGTTGACAAAATGTTCGACATATATATTGCGGAGTGAGACCGTTGGACTAATGAACCGGAAGTTGCATTAGGGACACGTTTTGTTTTGAACAACTGTCAAAATACTTTTAGGTCTTTTGTTTCGAATCTCTTTATAAAAGAAGCCGCCGTGTTACATTTTGTCTAGATTAATGAACCATGGAATCTCTTTACCATCAAACTAACAAATTAATTCAAGAAGTACAGAATGATCTGGGGCGTTATGAAAGAACTACCGGTAAGTTTATAAGCTCCTTATGCTGTCATAATCTGTCTCATTAGCAAAATTAACAATAGTATTGGTAAAAAAAATTACAATAATAAAACACACTTACGTTTTTAAATGAAAATATTTTCATCGTTTATTTTATTAGAATAATTTGACAAATAAATCTTGTTTAATCATATAGTTAATGCTTTTGAGCCTTTACAAATTAACCTTCTGGTACTGTATACGATTTAATTACTTTGACAATGGCTTCTCAATTTGTGGGTTCAAATCCAGGTTTGGTATGTGTTCTTGTATGAAGTAAGGGGCGGTCCGGCCTTGGTCGTCCAGACATAATTACGCGGTTAAACAGGCACAGGACACCTAAGCACTTAAAAATCTATCCTCCCCCCCCCCCCACAACTACTAACAAAAAAAAGGAAATGAGTATCCATGGGTGGACCCCTTCCAGTAACAATTTCGTTTCAATAAGTTGGAAGATGTCGACCAAGTAACCAAGCCTTATAAAGACCAAACCAATAAAAATAAACACCCCACATTAGGGGTAAAAGAGGGGTCCTATGCCTTATAACCATAAAGTGAGCTTAAGTCAAAAAGTTAGGCAGTGAAATTCACATACTCAAACACTCACCTTATATAAGAACAAAAAATACTAAAATATCCACCATTCTAAGCTACTTAGCTATGTAAATAGGTAACCAAAAGTGGATACCTGATAGGAGCCCACAATTCGGCACATTGGTCACCAATCTTTAGGTCATGTCGGCAGCATGACGGGGTCACAATAAAATACGAATGTATGTGCTGACCCTTGAATAAAGTAGTTATCAGTCAGTCTTGTATGAAGAGAGATCTTCCAAATGACCTTCAGGATTTTAATTTTATATTCATCTGCGGTCTTTCCTCTGTATTTCTAATCTATGGTTGTTAAACCTCTGCCATATATGTAAAACTATTTCTTTTTAAATAATTTCTCTTACCTTAAACACTGTCATATTGTTGTCAAATATTAAGTAATATGACTGACTGGTGATTAGTTACCAGTTAAACATGATTCACAATTACTATTTTATTAAATCATGCATTTTGACATAGTAGTAGTACTTGTATAGATATTCGGTTGCAGGAGATTTTGTTGACTCCAGTTTGCAAACCTTGTCGCTATGCTTAAAATGGGTTGTTTTTTGTCAACCTGATTTCTAATGGGATAGATATACAAACATTTAAAAAAAACACATGTTGACTAGGGGTTAATTCATTTAAAATCTTCAGTTATTCCAAATAAATGCTTAGGAATTATTAGTTTTATTTTCATAAAATGCTACTATTGTAACCACACTATGAGCCCCAACCAAGTGATGACAATGATCACCATTAGAAAATAAGTAAGTTGAACCAGATACTCCTTTCTTCTTAAATATAAGGCAGACAAACCTGGAAGAAGATAAAATTCAGATATTCTGTTCAAATGTTGTTTCAGGGGAGCATGTTCATCTTGTCGAGAATGAGATTCAGGCTCATATAGACCACATCGTAAGTAACTGTGAGAGGCTGGACATTCTAGTTAACAAGGAGCCGCCACAACGTCGAAGTAATGCCAAAATGAAAGTAGACCAACTGAAATATGATTGTCAACATGTACAAGCTGCTCTCCGACAGCTGCAGCTGAAAAGGTGACATAATTCATTTATAAAAAAAATGGAGTAGTTAATAGATAATTCATTCTTAACTGTCATTTATTGACAGCAGTTTCATAACAAAACAACACATAAGCATGAGGTTAAGCATAAACATGCTAATATCTCAACAGGAAACCTTAATGTAAAATTCAGAAAAGATTCAAATTAGACATTTTGAACCCAGTCAGTGCCGCATGGGCCCCTGACTTAGTGGTATTAGCCCACTTGGAACACCTCTTAGCCTTTCACCATATTGTTTCCAGTCCCATTTGGGGCAAAGGACAATGTGGGAAGGTTGTCCAGCTGACCTGCAGTGTGCCTCTGGTTCTACCCAGATATTGCTAGGGTCTTCCTCCTCATAAGTATCTAATCACAATATGGACTTAAGTTTGCACTGCTTTACTGTATCATATATAATATATTTCACGTGGCCAGGTTTTGTAGCTGTCCTGCGAACCATTGCTGGATCTTCACTGACCTTTGACAGTCTTCCCCAACCATTAAGAGATTATATTTACTTCTTCCAATCTTGCAGACTTTAAAAAAATAAACTGGCATTACCTTTTTAAAGTAAGTTAACTGACCTCGGTAACTATGTAAGTTGTCCGTAGGTGCCAGTTATCTACTAACCACAGGCACATTTCTAGGCTTAAACAAAAGCTTTGTCAGGACATTGTGAGTAGGTGTTTGTGGCATGCTGTCCAAGAAAAGGCAGCATTATATCTGCCGATGCTACAGTCATTGAACACCATCATCAGATAATGGAAAGTTTGGAAAATTTAGTTTATCAACAAAGCTGGTGGAAGTTTTATCAAGTTGGCTCTGGTTAAGGAATATTGGTTTTGCAGCCATCGTACCAAAAAGTGGCCAATTGGTGAATAACTACTGCTGCCAAAAAAAAATACCTGCAGGAGTTCTGAGGTATTCCCACTGCTGCCCTGGAAAAAAATCCTGCAGGTGTTCTAAGGTTAGGTTACACTTCCATATAAAGATCTAATCTAGGCTGACAATGATTTCATCAAGCATTCCAAGACCTGACATCAATGTTGATGTATACTGAGCCAGTAAGTGGGGTGGGGTAGGGTTACAAGGGCTGAATGGTTGGAGTCACCAACTTGTAACTCCTTGACCACACTGTTAGGGATTAGCCGGCATTTTTGCCGATACTGCGCAGCGACATTTCTATCATTATAGCACAGGGGCACTTATGAGGTGCCCAGGGACTGAACCCGGCCGGTCCATTATACTGACACCGACGAGTCAGACGTAATGCTGTCCCCTTAGCCCCGAGCGTTAGGAGGGAAGCCACTACTACCAACTTTAAAGTCTTTGGTTAGACCCGGCCGGGGTTCGAACCAACGACCTCCCGATCCGCAAGCCGACGCTCTACCACCTGAGCTATTGCGGCCGGTCTGACCACACTGTATTGGTTTGAGTTCCTTCAGATTGAGACCTTGCATGTGTCAAGGTTTTCTAGCGGACATACTGAGCACCCCCCCCCCCCCCCCCCCAAATAATAGTTGGTTATCTTCAGTTTGACTATACATTGTGTGGAATAAAAGACCAAACATAAAACTGTTTAAAATGGTGGGCTTTTTTTGCTTGCTGTCTGGCGTAAGTGAGATTGATTGAAATAAAATGATTTTAGCAAAAATTTTCTTAGAAAACCCAAATAACATGCAAATGTTTAGTATTTATATTATATTTATGCATATGTAAATAGTTTTCCCTATGTTTATTCCTTTTCAATGCCATGTATACTTTACATGCTGGAGATTGCATTTAGGAGTTCCCTGCACTCACTTCTGACTACTTTGTAAGAAGCAAATTAATTGTCACTTTATAATTGGTTAAAATCAAATTGTTTAAAACAGTTCATAATTTTAGACTTAAAAAAGGCTGAGTTTGAAGCAAACTCAAGCCATAAGCTTGGTGAATTTCATGAGATATTGTTTAAGACTTGCACTTTGGTAAATTGTCATGCAATTTTTCTTCCTACAGGTCTTTTATTAGTAAATGATTGCTGATTGAAAATTACCATTAAAAATTCAGGTATCAGAAAGAGCAAGAGGAACTTGACAGAGAAGCTTTGCTAACTCGAAGATTCGAGAGAAATGATGCTGACACAGCAATTTCGATAGACAATGATCTGCATCACAACACAAAACTCAACGATGCTAATCGGGAAATGGATAATCTAATTGGACACGGGTCTGGCATTCTTGGTAACCTTCGCGATCAGCGTATGACTCTGAAAAATGCTCATAAAAAAGTTCTGGATATAGCTAACACATTAGGATTGTCCAATACAGTTATGCGATTCATAGAACGGCGGACAACACAGGACAAATATATTCTCTACTCAGGGATGATAGTTACTTGCATAATAATGTTCCTCGTTTGGAGGCATTTGACATGATGAAACTTTGAAAACAAGATGAATGTAGTGTAGTCTGTATGATGTATCATTTTTTGTATACTTGTTATTCTGTGGTTGTTATTGTGTTACATAGATGTCTCTACGGAATTGGAAGTATTGGTGAAATAAAAATTGTTACTTGTTAGATTATATTCAGAGTATTCAAAATAGTAGGTAGGTCTTACAATTCAGACTAAGTGGACTTTTTAGCCTGAGCTTTTGAAGATGGTGCCATTACCAAAAGTGAAATTGTTTTTCCCATATATATATCATATGATCTTTTTATCCTTTAAAATAATAAGAAGACATAGAGATGTTATTTTAATATATTTGTTAATGATACAAGTAGAAATTCAACATTCACTTCAAAATATGGCTCTTGTATATGAAGTTATAGGACTAGGTAATTGTGAAATATAATTTGTCAAAAACCATGATACACACCATTGACACTTTTATTTATTTACATTTTAGTTGTTATGTTAATCTACTTATTAAAGCAAACCTAGCAGATTTGACCAACAATATTTTTTTCACAAAAAAATGTGCAAATGAACTTCTTTCGTTTTGTAACATAAAAATGCAATGTCTGATTGCAGACTTTAAATATTACATTATTACATTACAAAATAACCTAAGATACATGACAATAATGTTGAAACACATGGAAAGATCAAATGTTAGTTCTTGTGGATTCAGGCTTGGTCTTTATTGTAAAATTTTAACAGTGCAATGTAAAATCATTTTCAGCAGTGCTTGATTGAGAAAACAATTTCAAATTTCAATGAAGTAAAATTGTGAAGGAATAAGCTGAAGTTGGATGTGAGTGAGTTTAATGAAACAGAGGAAGAGTGGTAATTAATTCTATGTGTTTTCTTGTACTATTATCTTGATAAAGCAATATACAATCTTTTGAGTGTTTGCGCTGAAAGATGTGAAGTAAAATTGTGTGTGTCAAAATTGTCTTGTAAATGAATGTCTTTGATGCAAATGGTAAATGTAAATTATTATCTAGTATTTTTGTGTGGTACAATATTGTGCATATTTAATACCATCCTTCTAGTCTTATTTACCTTTAAATATTATGAACTGTGCTAATGCTATTAATTATTTTCATGTACAATATTATTTTCATGCAAACTATGATGTTCATTAACCCTGATGTTCATGTAAACCTGACCTAGTGGGGCAATCTGTAGAGCCTCGTCTCCAGCCTCGGGAGGCCCCTGGTTCAATCCCACAGATCGTGACATACCAAAGTCTTTAAAAGGTAGTGGTTTAGTGCTCCTGCTAACACTCAAGCAAATACAATGGTAGTTCTACAACTGGCCCGGTGTCCGAGTCATGTGACTGGGTTTGGTTTTATGCCAGGTATTCACAGCATGCGATTCACAGTGAAGGCAGCACCATATCTGTTTTAGGTGAACACTGTCTCCAAGTACTGAAATACTGTTGGTGGGACAATAAATTCAACAATCATGAACACTGACATTCATGAACACTTTGATTTTAATTGACACTATGATGTCCATGAACACTGATGTCTATGTACACTTTAATGTTCATGTGCAGTATGATGTTCATGAATACCATGATGTTCATGTACATTATGATATTCATGGACACTATGATGTTCATGGACACACAACATTCATTACAGTATGATGTTCATGGACACTATGATGTTCATTACAGTATGATGTTCATGGACACTATGATGTTCATGGACACACAATGTTAATTACAGTATGATGTTCATGGACACTATGATGTTCATTACAGTATGATGTTCATGGACACTATGATGTTCATGGACACACAACGTTCATTACAGCATAATGTTCATGTACAATATGATGTTCATTACAGTATGATGTTCATGGACACTATGATGTTCATGGACACACAACGCTCATTACAGTATAATGTTCATGTACAATATGATGTACAAGGACACTGATGTTCATGTACAATTTGATGTTCCATACACTATGATTTTCATGTACGACATTTGTTCTGTACAATATCATGTTCAAACTTTGTATTCGGCATTGTATTACCTGTAAAGTGTTGGTGTGCCGTAAAACCCAAATTAATAAATAAATAACAATATTATGTTCATGTACATTTTGATGTTAATGCATGCCATTTTGGTTCATGTACATTATGCTGTTCATGTACACTACAATGCTTATGTACATTATGATCATGATAACTATGATGATCATGTATACTAAGTTATCATTTACCACATGATATTTATGTAAAAAATAATGTTCTTGTACACTATGATGACTTTGTACAATTTGATTTATGATTGTGTACAATATTACATTCATTTTCATTCTCTGTATTATGGAATAAAAAAAAAATCTACCATATTTGGTATATTTAATAAGTATGACAACAAAAAGAAAAATTATGTGTTTTCATGATTTTTGTCTATGTTATTTCACTCATTGTAACAGCTCAATCATGCAAGAAAGATTTATTTTCTTATTGTAAATGTTGTACATGATTAAGTAATAAATAAATATGAATATCAAGCTTTTGAAATTAACGTCCCTGTATTACAATACCCTGTTATTAGTTAATGAGTTGCCATGCGAGCAGATTTAGCATTAAATGCTAACTTGCACTCTTCAGGTAGTTGCATGCACATGACTAGCATTACAGGAAGCATGAGTGTCGGCAAAGTATTCAATCCTTAAATGATCAGTCTTTGTGTGACTCAAATTCAGTGAAATTTATTTAACTGAACTTATATTGCACCTGCAATTGATGTTATTTTTGGATTGGATTATGGGTTGAAAAATTGACTTAAAAATGCTGGAATTTGTCATTGGTTGCTATTTACTGCAAATATCTATCGAGAAGTAATGCATGTTACAATCCATCTATGTAAAATATGATGCTTTTAATTTATCCAAGAGAGTTGTTAAATCTAACAAACCATGCAATGTTAGTTATTGCGTATGCATGCAGGTACTTGTAATTAGATTGCTAGACATAGTAAAAGATCTGGATCAGAAATTCAACCCTGCTCAATTTGTGTTTTAATGAGGTACATTGCTGAAATGGAAATTGTCTCCCTTGATAGTTAATATCAGAGGTATTCCAAATAGTAGGTAGGTCCTTGTAGTTGAAATTCTTGGACTTTATCGCCTGTTCTTTTGTAGATATTGCAATAACAAACAGTGAATTTCTTACTTTTGCATAAATATAAGCTTAAAATTAATTTAAATACTTATAGAGATATGTTATTTAAAAAAGAAAATGGACATGTTTATTGATGATGGTTAACCTGTGTATCATAAGAAAGGCAGAAAAGTCAACATACGGTACACTCCAAAGAGCACAAGCATAAAAACAGAGTAAAACAAATGAAAGGACCTACTATGGCGTACATTTAGGGTCTTTATTGCATGACCCTGTATCATGCTAAAACATTCAGCATCATGCTTAAACTTTTAGCATGATACAGGGTCATGACAATTGATTTTTTAGGCTCATGCTAAAACCATGAGTATTATGCTGCAACAGGCTTAAAGATACTTTCAACCTTTTGGTGCGGAGTTGCACGACCCTGCATCAGACAAATGCAATTTAAGTATCAGTCTAAATCTTTTAGCATGAGTCTGGAAATAAAATGCATGATACAGGGTCACGCAAATTCCGATTGGTCGTTTCAGCATGATGGTGGAATATATTGCATGACCCAGGGTCGTGTAAAATACGATTGGTTTCGTTTAAGCATAAGGCTAAATAAGAGTTGCACTACCCAGGGTCATGCAAATTCCGATTGGCCCGTTTTAGCATGATGTTAAAAGATTAATGCACTACCCAGGGTCATGCAAATTCCGATTGGTCAGTTTTAGCATGATACTAAATAATAACTGCATTACTCAGGGTCATGTAAATTCCGATTGGTTCGTTTTAGCATGATACTTAAATATAATTGCACTACCCAGGGTCATGCTAATTCCGATTGGTCCGTTTTAGCATGAGGCTAAATAAGAGTTGCACTATCCAGGGTCATGCAAATTCCGATAGGTCGGTTTTAGCCTGAGGCTAAAATGAGTTAAAGTATGTGGGTAAATCATTAGCCTTGGGTTAAATAAATTTTATTGCACAGTGCCTCTGTATTAGTTTCTCCAAATTTAATTCGTCTGCAGTTTTTTAGATGGGCAGTGCATTGTGGTAATGATATCTTAGCCTCATGCTAAAAGGAACCAAACAGAACTTGCATGACCCAGGGTGATGCAATTATTATTTAGCATCATGCTAAAACGGACCAATAAGAATTTACATGACCCTGGGTAGTGCAGTTATCTTTTAGCATCATGCTAAAACGAACCAATCGGAATTTGCATGACCCTGGGTGATGCATTTATTATTCAGTATCATGCTAAAACTGACCAATGGGAATAAGCATGACCCTGAGTCATGCACTGAATTTCAGCCTCATGCTAAAACGAACCAATCGTAATTTGCATGACCCTGGGTAGTGCATTTATAACTAAGTACCATGCTAAAACGGACCAATTGGAATTTACACGACCCTGGGTCATGAAATATTTTTAGTACCATGCTAAAACTATATTTTTTAGATGCAGGGTCGTACACTTACGCACCAAAAGGTCTAAATTATTTTTAAGCATGATACAGCATGTACCTGAAAAATCAATTGCCATGACCCTGTATCGTGCTAAAAGTTTAAGCATGATGCTGAATATTTTAGCATGATACAGGGTCATGCAATAAGGACCCTAAAGGAATGCCATAACCTACTTGCATTTAGGGATTATTCAGGGGAGACTATTCATTAATGTCTCATTGGTTTTGGGGCAAGTAAGGTACAGGGGAAGTAAATGCGGATGAGTAAGTGAATATGTCTAGAAGAGTTATTTTTCTTACCTCTTTCAGGCGGAAGAGGAAAATGAATTTGAGAATGACAGCTGCAACTAGAGTGAGGCATCGCTGTTTGTCTGCAATAATTGCCTACTTTTCAATTAGATATATGACGTAAATGGTAAAGAAATGGACACTGTATTCGTTTTCTGCTAGATCCAGGCGGCGAGATCATCACTATTTCAGGAGATGTCAAGATTTACATTCTAAAAGAGACCGTATAAATTGTTTTGCAAATTTTAAACAACAATGCTTCTTAATATTGTCTTCATTCAATTAAATATCGAGAAAATGTACACAATATTATTTTGTTTACGTAGATCTCCGCAATTATGTCTGTTTACGTAGATCTCTGCAATTACATCTCGGATTTACAAGCTGAATGAACAATAACCCATCTGCGTTGTTCTTGAACTTCAATAATATTTTCGCCTTCACAAAAGTGTTTGTTTATACGAAGGAACGTGTTTTGATAGTAACGAATAATGAATGATATCATGACCTTGGGGTAAATTTAGTGGTATGCAATAACAGTCAATGTTATTCGCTGCTGCGCATGCGCACATGTTGTTTACATGCATGCCAAACCACGTGACCTGTTTATTGAAAATGGCTACCTCGTCGTGTACGATCAGTACACAAATTACAAATATTTTTACTTTTCTCAGGTGTTCTATTCAAAGATCAAGCAATATTCGCAGACACTTTCATTGAACTGGCAGTCTGGTTGCCGACGGAGTGATGGAAAATTCTACTAACTCGTCGCTTGCAGTAGTATGCATTGTTTGTTAAATGACATAACCCAATATAATTGTTTTTCTAATTAAGACGTGTCAAAGTGAACGTTCGCGATCGTGGTTAAAATATTTACCGTGTAATGGGGTTAGAAACTTTGAGGCTTATAAAGTGTTAACTCCGATGGTGATGTTTGAATCCTGAATTTGGCAGACCTTGGATGGCATTTTATTAAAATTATTTGTGAGAGTGGGGTCTTGAAATTGTGTTTCACTGCATTAATCAGTCAGAGAATGTTACATAAAATGTTGATTTAGAATGCTTCACAAACTCCAGGACAGCAGGTAAAATGAATAATTCTTTCAATTATTTTCGTTTGATGATTTTATTGAACATAGTTTAATGAGTTGACATCCAGCTGTTTATCTTATTTTAGATAAAATATATCACCATGCAACAGTTAACTTTTGTCGGGTTATATTGCATTTGAGAGTTCTTATCACATCTAGAGAACAAAGTCTGAATTGCGACTACTGTTATGCCTTTGACTTTGGTATAATTTGATCTGCACTTTAAATGACAGGACAAATCACAATGTCATGTCGTGTGCTAAGATTAATTAATGAACAAACCTTTTAATTTGTATTAAGTTCCTTGAGGTGATGTCTGACAGTTTGGACCAGAAATATTTTCATTATCACTGTTTTTCACTAAACAGGTCCAACTGGGCTAATATATATGGTCAAAATTAATTTTTGCACATTAAAATGAGACTCGTTAATTTATAACTAAGCATGTTTTAAAAGTAAGAATCCAAAATTTTGGATGCTTTGCTTTCAGGGTTAGGAAAATATCAAACATTTTGGTATAGTGGGTAAAGGTTCTATTTTTCTTGTAAAAAATCTTTGTTATTCACTTATTGATATACTAATAAGAGAACGACAATAGTTTAAGTATGTTTTGTAGACTTAGCTAATAATTTTGCTGAAAACTGTCAAGTACTTGTATTTCTGATGACTGTTAACAAGCAAACGTCTCTTAAGGTAAATGTCTGCATCATGTGTACTTAATAAAACAACATTGTTCACAATCAATTTTTTTTAACAAGAAAATTAAATAGTAAGCTCAGACTCCGTATAATTTGTATGAACTACTTTGAATTACATTAACAAAACCATTTTTAATTTTATATCATTATGGTTATATATTAAAAACTCAATTTAAATATAGAAGTTTTCCATCATACTATAATATAACAATATTATCGAAATATTAACACCAAAATATATGGGTTTTTTTATTTAACCTAATGTTATAAATATTATTGTACTCAACATTATTTAAATATTACGTATTTGATACAAAACTAAATGATTTATTGCAGATATTCTCATATCATTATCAGGGCATTCGGTAGACTCTGAGCTTCAAGGGTCATTGACCCTCAGTCAAAATTTTCAGGGATCAAATTTAAATATCTGAGGGTCATATCTGTGTGTCATGTATCACATCATGAAGCGCAACTGTGCTGTTATAGCAATGTTAATTGTGTTTTACTATTTACACTTAGTTAATTTGTTTATTTAGAATTTAGGTTTTTCTTCAGATCTTTATCTTTTTCTCCTTGAAACATCTAATTCATATTTTTTTTTGTATAATTATAATTGTATATATAATTATGTCATTGACGACCATATTTCATATAAATAAGCCTTGATGGGAATTATTAATACTTCTTATAAACAGAATATTGCTTAATAGTGTTTTTTTTCTGCATCTCAGTTATGACAATAAAAAAAAATACAACATAACAATTAACATTGTTACCTACTTCCCCAGACATAATTATGTTCTTTTGAATTTGAAGACAATCCAAAACACTTAAAACAATGCTTAGCTACAATGATTTTGCTTTCATCTGCAAACCTATTTTCTTGTTTTAAATAACATAAGAAACATTGAAATAAATAGCAAAGCAAATTGGAACCTGAAAGCACTGCAGTAATAATAATAATAATACATAATAATAATACATAATAATAAATATAATTTATGGAAGTTAGCTATTTTTAATGTTCATGCAGAATCTCGTTTTAGGAACAAAAGAAGCCAAATGCAATCTGGGCTTTTTACTGCTGAAATTTACATAACGTTAAAAAAATATCGCTTTTCAAAACTTCAAATTTCAAGAAATACACTGTATGTTATATGCAAATATCAGTAATACTTACTTTGGCAGCACAAACAAACATATTTCCTGTCTGAGTCACACTGCACAGTTAGCTATTTATAAACCAAGAAAACCATGTGACCACGTCATCTGCTGTGATGTAAATGTCTAGTTTATCAGGAATTCCAACATTCCTATTTACAGATATTGTTACATATTTAAATATGGAAGAACTGTTGGATACCACCTTTAAAGAACAACTTATTAAGTCAAAGTTTAGATACATTTTGGAATCAAAATGTTGACAACCAATATTCTCTAATATGTTCAAACCTAAAAGCTTGCAATGATAGTAGTTTTTCTCTTTTGCGGACTGAAATAATAGAAAACACCTTTAACATGTTTGTATTCTAAATAGTAACTCTTTAAAATATGAATAAATACATGTAATCATGTTTCTAAGATATTATGAAGGTCTATATATTTACGAATAGTATAACATTTTGTTGGCATAACCACTAACATAAGCCGTTTGAGAAGTGTGACATAAAAGACACTATAAATATCACATCCCAAATCCCACAGAAGGTGATAGAATGGAATGTTCACCAGAGACAAGTAATGTCAACCAAGGGTGAACTTTTTGTTTTATCATCTGTGGGATGTGATTTTTTCTTTATTATCGCGAACACCAATCAAAGCAACCAGGAACATTTTATTCAGCCTTAAGAATAAACAACTGCAGGTAACAAAATAGCTGGGGCTGTCATTTGTTAAACAATACAAGCTCAAGAAGGGATCAGTAGTATATAAGTTTTTTCTTTATCACTTCAAGAATAGAAACAAATGTAACTGTTCAATACTGTTTTTTTAATATTAGTCAATAATCTCCCAGCCAGTTTTTTTTAGGGATTGGGGATGTGTCCCTAGCCTATCAGGAGGGGAAAATAATGACATAAATATCCAGTTTTGGGGAAAATTTTGGACTTTGTTGTCTTTTTTGGGGGACTATTATTGCTATGATTTTAACACATAAAATTATTAAAAACTAACAAAAAACCAGCAAATCTTAACAAAGATTAACATTTTATATGGGCATCACTGGAATGATCTCATTTTTTCAGAAACAATTCACACAAATATAGATCATATTATTCATGTCTATTTAAAATAAAGATACTTTTATATAGAGATGTACTGTTTTAAGCTGACAAACTCCAAAACAATGTCTTCATTGATGTATTAGGTTTTTAGCAGAAAAATCATTTCTAAAGTTATGTCATTTTCTTAACCTGCATTTCACAGCATTGACATAGTTCTTAACGTTGTAAACTAGGAAGATGGCAAATTTAACACAATTTTTCGATTTGAAAACCATTACAGTCAACTTTTTTCATGCACAAAGGACGAAATTTAAATCGCCACACCATTTCTATCCTGTTTTGACTGCCTGAATATTAAAAAACCCCAAGTAATTTGGTGAAAATAAGGCACATGGTATACGTCACAGTGACATATGTGTAGCTACACACTTAGTAATGATTTTTTTACTTGATTGTCAATTTATGGGGAACTTTTTAGCTGACTTTAGCCATTTTTCGTCGAGAGATGCTTGATAATCCCATCTATTAGAGTCAATTAGCACACAACTGAGCTACACGCTCATTTATGCTCCACCCACAAACACTGTCATTGGTTTATCGGCCAAACATCTGCCTATCATATTGACTTAACACATGCCGTCCTTCTTTTGGAACACGATGTGTATTGCTGATTGACGCATGGGCTGAAATGATTTTGCATCAGGAAAACTTGCGGACTGAGTTTCGGTTTCGTAAAAAGTGGACAAATGGCAATTTGCTTGCATCCAAACACAGGATTTCACATCTTTTGAAATCTCTGGGGATGAATGTTAATAAGCACTCACTGGCTTAGACTGTATGCATTAGGCAGTTAGGTCTCTTGATTACTTGATTGAGATAAATTTGAATTCTATTTTTAGCCCCACATGATAATTTCGTATTGGTCATAACAAATTGTTGAATGGCATGCATATGGCAATTTTATTAAGAAAATTCACAGTAGGTATTATAAAAGTTCTTCACCCACTTACACCTCATTATTTTTACTAGAGCTGTAACTGTTTACTCCATGATACATATCCCCAGCTTATATGTTGAGTCCACATTTTACAATACAATACAATTAGAAAATGACATACTTAAAAAAGTCTGTTTACTGTTTTGTGTAACTTAACAGGATGATTAAAAGCATTAATGTTTATAAATAAACAAGTTCCACAACAAAAAATTAACTAATTTTATTGAAACAACAAACATCTTTATAATCATACTAACAATCCATAGTAACAACTAGGGAAAGGTTTTTTTATGAATAGTAGAAATAGAAAATTAAATCATCAAAAGAATAAGAAACAGTAATAATTATGACTAGACAATAACATTTCATTTTAATATGATAAATGTCATGAAAAATTACTTGTTGGTCTAAATATTAAACTGCATTAATGTAGCCAACATTTTATGCTACAGCATTGCCGGGTATCATGTTTTTTGGTGCAACAGGGTAAATCGTTACAGTGCTATTCTCTACTTTTATTAGCACCAGGTGGTGACTGTCCTTTACTGTAAATTGTCAGTTAAGAAAATATTGCTTTGCAATCAATGCCACATTGCAGTGGATTCAAATGAAAAATAAGTAACAAATGAAATATAGTAATATATAATTTAATACTGATGTTTTCTTTCCACAGTTGCTAAAGAAAAGGTTCTTCCTGTGTTCTACCAGCAGCAATGGCCTAGTCTTCCTTGATTATTTTGACAGCGGGAAAAGTTTTGAGCAAACAACGGTCATAGGAGGTCCCTTTCTCTATATCACTGACTAACACCAATAAACACTAGGATGGTAGACACTTTCTTGGAATAACATAACTTTAGTTCTCAAGATGGATAGTTTTTGTATGGTTGCCATTTCACTAGCGGAAGAAGACTGGCTAAACTACCTCTTGAAATACCAGAATGAATATAACACTGTGAAGTAGGACCTTTTAACGATGGACCAAGTTTCACTTGGAAGGAACCGGCCCCGTGTTGGAGTCTACAGGGAGAAACCGGGATCCGACATAATAAAGCAAGGCGTGTTGAAGAAAGCAAAAAAAGTTCAGCTTCAAATTATGGTGAGTTTTCATATACTTACGTCACAATATTAAATACACTAAATTTGAATCCTGGACAAACCCCCCCAATTCTGTTACAGTCAATTGTACAACAGAAACAGTCTTGCTTGATTGACAGCTTACTTGTTACTAATTAATGCGGGTGATTATGCAATGCCACTGTTAAATGCTACTGCAATCAGCTTTAATTAATTTGCGACTCAAATAACTGAAATACTGCTGTATGTTGCAGTGCTTTTATTGAAGAGGCCAAACATAATGTCGGTTGGAACACAGAGTGTGCCAGTAGAATTGGCATTATTTTTTGTTAAATGAACATGAGTGAATTTACATTATAGTGAAGTTAGTCCATAACAAAATGCAATAAATATTGAACGATTTCAAGCCCACATGCTTATAACATTGCAGAAATTAACATAATTTATGATAACATCATTTACCGTACTTTCTCACTTATAAGACTATTCGCTCATAAGATGGGCCCCCTACTTCACCTGTGACATTGCCGGTTTCTGCTTCAACCTTTATAAAATGAGGCGAAAGAATTACCGTAAAGTTTTTTAGATAAGACGCAGTTTTTTGCCCAAAAGTATGATAAAAAAGTAGGGGATGCGTCTTATCCATGCGAATTTAAGTTTTCCCCTTTTTTCCCAGACCAAAATTGACCCATAGACTAATCCGACCGCAGAGAATATCGCCGATAGTATCGACCGTAGACAACTGTATTGTGCTACATTAAGGGAAAAGTTACGTTGTTTTTACCTAAATTTTGACATTAAACATAAATAGAGACGTTTGAATTTGTTTCTGTATAAATAAAAACAACAATATGCAATAAATATTTGCATAAATATCAATTTATTCTAACAAAATCGGCGAAGTTTCATAATCCAGAAACGGTTATTGAGTTTTAGTGGAATGGACATATTCATTGACGACGCTGCTATTATCATCGTCTAAGTAATAATGGTATTATTCAATTGATCAATTTTGATTTGAAATTTGTTTTATTTTGAATGTTTGAACTACGAATAAATTTTAAGTTGAAATTAAAAACCCACTTAACAACCATAAAATGTGCAGACAAGTTTTCACACCTCTTTTGATGTGAATAGATCGTCCATCATCCGTAAGTAATAACAAAGGTGCATAGAACTAATTTGTTGGTAAGCGGTCACTTAAATAACATGGTGTGAAAATGAACATTTAAAAGCCTTTAGTTGTTATTTTAAATGTCATTTGTGTGTTTGTCCCATGTGTCGAGAACTTAATTATAGGCCGAGAACTTAATTGTTTTCATGACATACTGTCGCGTGAAACAGGATGTTCTCTCATGTGTAGGGCTGGGATAGCCGCGAGAAGATCCTGTCTGGCGTGTAAACAATATACTGGGGTAGAGTGTCATAACGTAACACAATACACACAGTCTCACCAGGCAAACAGTCACGACCTATTATTCAAGACACTTAGAGAATAATAAGCACTCGGCGCGAACACCGATTTACGGAACAATTGGAACATGTTCCATCGAGTCAAATCGAGCGATGCGGCGACGCGGGAATTTCGTAATGGCGACCAGATGGATAAGTAAATCGGGGATGCGTCTTGTCTTTGAGAATTTGCTTTTTTCCTTGGTTCTAGACCTCGAAGCAGGGGTGCGTCTTATCTTTGTGTGCGTCTTATCTATAAAACTTTACGGTAACAGGAGCATCGACCAGTCATGCTGTCTCAACAAAATGGTTAATTGGTATAGTGACTGTAATAATCACATGTTGCAGAATGTATCTATCTTCAACTTCATGAACATCCTGTAGCGCGTGGCGGCATGACATTAATTTCTTCGATCTTCATCACCAGGTTTGGCATTACAGTACACAATATATCGGGGAACAGTGCACTGTCTTTGTGTACATGCTGCCAATCAATAATTTCATGAAGAAATGTAATTGGCAGATGCTTATAAAAACACATCGATTAAGACTTTAAAGTTGGTAGTAGTGGCTTCCCCATCTAACGCTCAGGGCTAAGGGGACAACATTAAGCCTGTCAGTGTCAGTATAATGGACTGGCCGGGTTCAGTTCCTGAGCACCTCATAAGTGCCCCTGGGCTATAATGATAGAAATGTCGTTGCACAGTATTGGCAAAAATGCCAGCAAATCCCATCCCAATTGATATCACCTTGACAACAGCTTATCTTGGAGTCAGTCAACTTGACCTATTAAATGAGGCAAGTCTACACAGAAACACCAAGTAAATTACAGCTTGGTGTATCTTGCAGACTGAAAGTTTGTTTCAGTGTTTACTAATGGATAATAATACGTGTTTCATTCAGAACACATGAAATTTTTAGGACAAATACCATTCTTATAAGTGAGAAAATACGGTATATATTGTGAAGATTTTTACTTCTTCAATCATAGTTTACTGTCAAGGACATATTTCTATCAAAAATTAAACAAAAACCAAGTATTCTGGTAATATTAAATTGTAATTCTGATCGTTTAAACAACTTTATGTCAACTGTAATATATTGATAACCCATTTGTAATTAGTTTTTGCCGTTATTACCAAACTATCATGAATAAACTGTGCTTTAAATTTGAGTCACAGTCAGATGGTTGAAATAAGACAATAATAGCATTTTTTGTCTAACTTAAATCTCACAATTACATCATATCAAACTTTTTTTATTTTTAAATTGTTGAAATAACGTTTCAAAGAAGAACTACCCACCGAATCACCTGAGATTAAACTCATTTTTATTGAGTCTCTTAGTGTCTTGACAGACCTGACACCACCAAAAGCAATGATTTTGTACTTTTGTAGAGGGAGACCCTAGACAAATGTCTGGGTAGAACCTCTGGCACATTACAGCAGAAAGAGATCCCCTACATAAGGTCCTTCATATTATTAATTCGAACCCACAAAGTGAGAGACTATGGAATCAGTGATGCTTTGGCATCGAAGACACCTTTGACCCCTTAAAAAGTCAATAAAAAAAAGAGGAAAAAGTCACTGACTTTCAACCCCTCAGCCCCTCGCCCCATTGGTTTAAGTAAAGACTAGGTACTTTAAGTGGGAAGGTTTTCCAGTCTTCTAACAGGGTGATGTTGGTTCTACCTGAACTTTCATCCTGGATCTTCTACTATTGCTCAAAAACTAGTCAATCAGAAATGATGTACTGAAATTGATAACATATAACCACCATAATAATATTATTGATAAAATAAACAACAAATAAAAGAAATGGCCACTGTTATATTGAAATATACTTAACAGTTTTGAATATTGTTTTTCTTATTGTTTTGAGGAAATTATGAGGTTCAATATGTTGTATTTACTTTCAAACAAGGAAACCAATAAAAGGATGATAATTAGATATGCAGTGGGTGTAAATTTCTATCAAAGTCATATTTGACAAGTTCATTAAAATATATTAATAGACAAATTATCACATGTTTCCTGATAACAATTTCATTCTATATTTAGGGCTTCTAATTAAGTTATACCTATTAGTGTATCTGATAATAGTTGAATAGTTTGTGTTATAGTATTTACATACCCCCTCATGAGTCCTTATGCTCTTGAATTGTACTTCTACTTAATCAATGTCACCAACAGTGACGTTTATGTTCAAAACAAATAGTCCTTGGTAGTATTGTATAAGCTTGTTGTCTGTAATGAGATATGGAAGATGCTAATGGTGTACAATTTTGAAGCAAGGGTACATTACATGAAGAGTATTTTTTATGAAAACAAACTTGGGGATGAATAATATTTAGAAATTACATGACCAAAAACAAATGAGAGGACATACTAATTTACATAAAAATGTTCTTCATGTTATGATGTACTAGTTAAAACTCGAAAACAACCTCAGGGGTTATTTACATAGAAAGTGCTGTTAAAAGACAGAAATGAAATCTCCACAACACATCTTAAAGGTGATATCAGACAGTTATATATGTAATATATATAATAACTTAACCCTGTCTGACAACTTTTTACCTTGTTAGATGACAGATTTTTTTTTAAAATTTGTTGCGAAAAAAATTGCTAAAAGAAATTGGTCCATTCTGTCCAAAATTGTCTTTAGCAACTCTTTACTGTATACGTTTCATTTTTACTCTGGTCCTTCTTACATCATGTAAGGTGATACCAAAAGTAAGTGGTCATGTGGTCTTTTGAGTTTTAGAATAGCTAACTGTGCAGTATACCTTGAATAGCGAATATATTTTTTTGTAATGACAAATGGGAAGTTATGCCTTACTTTTCACATGAATGTAAGGCACCAATAAAAAGCATTTAGCAGGATCTTTTCAGGTAACAATACTCTATATGGTTGCTTGAGACAAAGAAACATGGTGCACAATGTCGGACACCACCTTAGTACACACCTGTCAAGTTATATGATAAAGGTGGATCCACAACTGGTCGGCTTGGTGTTAGGATGATTGACTGGGTACTGCACATAGTGAATGCAGCAATACATGCTTCAAGTGGACACCATCTGCTGATAACTGAAAGCTTTCTGTGGGACGATGGACCCAACAAAACAAACATCCAATAAAATCTTTTTAAAATGAACAAGACATTTATTTGTTGTTGTTTCAATTATTAGCTGTACTTAGTAGTCAGGGTCCTGTGTTGATCTGTTACTATCAGGTCTCGTGAAATGCTGTTTATTGGTGCGCTAAATCCATGTCAAAAGTAAAGCATAACACTCTACTAAGTATTTTATACTGCAATATTACCCAAATTTCAAAGATGAAGGGCATGATGTTATTAAATGTATTAGATATTGACAAATGTTAGATGCCACCTTTAAAACTAGTCTGCATATTGCGACTATAAAATGAGTCAACCACCAATATAACTCCTTAGAGTTACTACCTGAGCACTGGTTCTACCTAGGAAGTTGGCAGTAAAGAAGTGGAAAAAAAAGTTCATAAAAATATCTTCAACTATTTCTCCAACTTATAATACGACATTATTTTCTTGTATATCTTGCAAGTAAAGGAAAGTATATGTTCTACTATTTAAATATTTTACAATAGCTTTCTAGTTATAGTAAGAAATCAACTGTAAATAATAAAATAGCTATAAAATAATAATACTTAGACTAATTGTATAAAAATAAGGTGTTGTTTTTTTTCCCCAGTTGCTGAAGAAGAAGTACTTTGTTTTGAGGTCTACAAGCAGCAGTGGTCCTGCGAGGCTAGATTATTTTGACAGCGAGGAAAAGTTTCGATCAAACAAAGGCCCAAGGAAGTCCATTTCTTTACATCACTGTTTTAACATAAATAAACGCAAGGATGCTAAACACCTTTTTGGAATAACCTTATTTCTTGATAAGGATAGTTTTTGCATGATTGCCGATTCACAAGCAGAACAAGAGTCCTGGCTAAACAATCTCTTGGAATACCAGAATGAATATCTTTTGGATGGAGAGGCACCCCGAGTGCATTATGGTGAGTGTTTTTCCTTTTCCTAAAACTTTGTTTTTTAAATACATCACACCCACGCAGATATGGCCGTTACAGTACAGTGATGCCAAGTTTTTCCTGGCGATTCCAGACCACTAGCACAAAGCATGTCAGCTGGAAAAAAACTCTGTAATAGTTTTCACCTGTCTGATGGGATTTGAACCTGTGCAGCAACTGGTGGTTTAGTAAGAAAATTTCAAAGACGCCTTTTTATTGCTATGGATGTCTTGTTTTTTCTATTGCTTCAGGGTTTGCAGTCCATCATGGCATCACTGTCTGTTTAAAGATTCCTGTTTTCTGTCCCAGTGGTTACAGTTACATTTTACAACTTAATGAATAAATCTAAAATGATTTTAATCAGTATAAAGCTTCTGATTGGATGGTTTTTTTTATTCTAGCCAATCGGAATGTTTTAAATGATCCCAGTCTAGGGGCTCAAACTTTTATGATCACTTACCCTGGTTGGGGTGAACATTTAATATGTGGTGGTCTACCAGCTTATATGTAGTGTTTGGGTTGTCATTCTTCCTACATACTTGGTGGTGGTCTACCAGCTTATATGTAGTGTTTGGGTTGTCATTCTTCCTGCATACTTAGTGATGGTCTACCAGCTTATATGTAGTGTTTGGGTTGTCATTCTTTCCACATATATGGTGGTGGTCTACCAGCTTATATGTAGTGTTTGGGTTGTCATTCTTCCCACATACTTGGTGGTGGTCCAGGGCTTTTTCAGGGGGTTTTGGGAAAAAGGCCCCAGCCCAAATTGGGAATTTTTGACGCGGTAAATAGTCCAATTTGGGAAAAAAAGTCTCGACAAATCAAACCAATTGGGAAATTTCAACGTTTATTTTTCTGCATTAAAGCTTAATCTGCCTTGCTTTTGTGTCCCTGAAAGTGTTACAGAGCTCTTCCAGAGTTTGTTCATAAAGCTCTGTAGGGCCTTCAATACAGATTCTCATTAAATTGGAGAGTTTTTCCTGGCCAAGGGAGCTTCTCAAAGAAGTGCATAGTAGGTTCATGGTGCTGAACCCTCTCTCCACAGCTTTTGTGCTGGATGGTATTATGGTCATCATCTACAGAAGTTGGTAGATTCTAGATCGCGTAGAATTTACTCTTGTACGACATTTTTCGTCACTATATTTTGCGGGTCAGTATAAAAGCCGGTACTGAATGTACCGTTTTTGCTTCATTACTCCTTTCAGTTTTATACGCAGTCAAACAGTTATGGTGAAAATACTTTTGTTTATGAAATAAAAAATAATTCCTGTTAATTTTCAAACCATATATTGATTACAGTACTGAAAATCATGAAATTGACAATTTTCCCGTTTCCACTCCGTTTCGTTTCCATTTCAGTTGGAAGCGTTTGCCGCTCCGTTTCCATTCCGCTTCCGTTGCGTTTCCGTTTCGTTTTATTCGCTTCCAGCGCTGCATTTCAAACGCTTCCAGCGTTTCTATCGTTTCTTCCGTTTCTACCGTTTCAAGCGTTCCGTTTCGCTCCGTTCCGATTTTGACTAAAAATTTCGTTTAATAAATTTCTAAAGGTAAACTACTTCCGGTGTGTTTGCAAAATGACGAAAGAAGTAAACATTCTAGGGAGAGGCAAAAGTCTTCCATCACATATAAAGGAATCGGCAGTAGATTGTTTGCGACGAGGATATTCAGTGTCAGTCACCCGTAGGGAAATTGCAGACAAAAAATACCCTTAACAACCAGCACCTGCAAATAATCCTCAAAATTCGGGGAGTGCAGTATTGAGAAGATGCCTACCTACTTGTCTTCGCCAGACGTCATATCCCGGAATAAACAAACAAGAAATAACTTTCAAATATGGTCCACACACACCCAGTATCCTAAAAAGTTACTTCTCTGTGACGTGTAAATCCGCAAAAAAGCGTAATGGTGATCCGACCTTAAAATAAGACGATATCACACACATTTTTTTTAAAACTTGCCCAAGGACGTTTGCCCCCCGCCCCTATAAGTGCAGACCGGACGTTTGCCACCCCCTCTCCCCTTCAAATAAAAAGGTCCTTCAAATAAAAAGGCCCAGCGTTTACCCCCATCCCCACTGCCAAAATAAAAAGGCGAATGTTTGTCCCTTTCCGATATTTGTTATATGGCGGACTTTAGATTTAACGTCTCGCTGATAGTAACGTGTAATATCCAATAATTTTAGATAAGTATTACTCACTACAGTCACATTTCATAGTTAAAATGATTATCTCATATAAACATGAACATGTTGTTTTGTCGAAAACAGGCACATACATAAAGTCTCATAGAACAAACAACTTTCTTAGAAACAAGTGTGTGTTGTTGTGTTTGCACATATTAGCGCCAATAAACGGCTGTTAACAATATTGTTCACGCACTTATAACATGAAGTCGCTAATTATATCAATGTGATTTTAATTTCTCCAAGGTTGTAACAAATAAATGCGGTGAACAAATAAATCATTAGATGCGGTGTAATTTCTTTCTGGAGAGGAGGGCTCTCTGGCGAACACTGCAACATCAAAGAATATTCTGGGAAACAATCGCCGGTCACTATCATTTGAAGTCGCCGAAAAGATTTTTTTTTGTTTCAAATTGACCGACCTATTAATTCTCTCAATACTGTGCAACAACATGATATCAATCGATAATTGTCTTCAAGCTGCCATTTAGAAGAGAGAGAGGGTGTGAACGCTGGGTACTGTTTAGGGATTAAAAATGGTAAGTACGCGTGAACGGCGTGTGCTATGAAAAAATATGCAACGTTATTGACGATTTACCTTCGCGGCATAAATATAAGTTCTAAAGGAATGATAGTGGAGGGAGGAAACTGTACTATGTAGTAATATTTCAGACAGCGCATGTTTTTACTTATATAAATGTCCTTACAAAGACTTTTTAGTCCTTTGAATGATCATAAACACTTTTATAAAGGTATTATTTATATTTAAGGTATGGATTAACTACAAAAGAATAGGCGAGCCATTGAAATAATACATTTGCAATAAACACGAGATGAAAATATACATTAGACTGTTCCTTGATGTGTCTTCTCTTGATAACATTATTTACAAAAACACGACAATTAATGTAGTATTTACTATAAGAAATCCCCAATCCCCACATCCACGTTTCCTCTTCTTAAACTAAAAAATAGTGGGTGGGGAAAGGGTGCACCATTGTGGGTACTACTAAATATAGCGTTAGGTCCTTTTATGAGCCAAAAAAATATATCGTGCACCTTAGTGTTTTGTCCTTTTTGTTGTCCTCGCGTAAGTCAATGCATATTGCTCTTTAAAAGGTGAAGGTCATAAACCACGCGACTGCCATAAGGTGACATTTTCAAACACAGCTGCATAGAGGATGCATGTGTTCTTGCGAAGTGGATAAGACGCCAAAACACGGTCACACTTCCTGTCCACTAGACAAACAAGGTGTCATAAAACTGCCAATTAGCTTAATTAGTTGGGGTGTCCGCTCATGTCTTAAAATTAGGGATTCAATTAGAGTAGAACTTTATGATGGCATGAACCCTACCCACGCGCATGGAGAAACATAATATCAATTTACAAAACGATATATTTTAAATTAATATATTTCTATCTTTAAATGGGTACAAAAATTAAGTACCCGGTAGGGCCCTCATTAGACCACATTTTGGCATAGAACATTCAAGACATGAATGGGAAAATGGGCCGTAGCCTGGCCTCATTCAAATAGTTGCAAGTCAAGTAAAGTCAAAAGTTGTATGCAGATTCTTAATCGCGGTCCACGAATTCCGATTAATCCTATATATGTAACAGCGCATTATGGGAACTATGCATTTAGAAATAGGAATTTTGATACTATTGTCCAAATTTACAACATTGTTCATTATAAGATATATAACAATTAAGATTAGATGCAGAAGAAACTTTGCTTGACAAAGAGGCAATATAAAATAAAATACATATCCATACCCCTGTAACTAAAGTAATGATGATGTAAATGACGGTGCTGCTGCTGCTACTGCTGCTTCTGCTGATAATGATGACGGTGATACCGATGCTGTTTATGATTATAATGTAAATGGTAATAACGGTAACGGTGATGCTGATGCTCATGACGATTATGATGTAGATCGTGATGCCGGTGATGCTGCTTTTGATGATGATTAGTGGTGATTATATAAGTAATATGGGATCCTGATGATGATCATGTGTGATCAGGTGAATTTAATGGCGGTTATGATTATTATGTCTTTAATATTTATCGTGATGTAAGTTTTTATCACGGTTGTTTCATTTAACTGTCAATCGATGATTGTATACGTGCACTATTTGGCAATCTATGGTTATTTAGACGTTGAACTTTAGGATCATACTTGTCATTGGCTCTAAGTGCCGGGGGGGATGTTATTGGTTCTTGATTGGGTCACACCTTGCAATAATACATAGCATTGTTTTATGTGTAGTTGTTTTATGTTTTTTTTGTGTTATATGAGATGTGTTACCTTCTTTTGGTTGAGGTTTAATTTCATTAAGTAACTTTATTTTGTACCACGCAATGCATTCTTTGTAAATGAAAAATACTTTAAGCAAGTATGTTCACACAAAAATGATTGGCGTAGTTGATCCGGGAACGGACCATGCAGCTACAAAGTAATTAGCGAAAATTCAAACTCGGGAAATGCTGCGACATTGCGCGCGCATACGTGTAATGACAGCTGTGTACACACTTTCTTCATATGCCAAACAATGAAGACTAAGAATGTCGATCCAAGGCGGATGTTAAGCTATTCATTGGAATTAATTAAATCATCAGTTTCGACAGAAACGCAATATTATAGTTAAATTGCGTGTTTAATCGTGCGGAGTGATTTTTAGTGCAGTTTCTGTTTTAACGGTACACGATGACTTGGACAACTCGTGCGGTTTCGGAACTGTAATGTACAAGTTTGATAAATACGATTTTTTGATAATAATTTATGTTATTTCTTTCTGCAGAGTACATATAAAAGCGCGTTTGTGTTGATAAATTGAAGCCAGTTATTGTGTTCGTTTAAATTTATTTCGTACCAAGAAACGGTTGAAATGTTACTATAAATAATCGGGTGACCTAGAAACGTTTGAAGCGGTAGTGAAAATAACTCTACCGTTACGAGCATTCCGATTTTTCCGTTTCTACCGTTTCTAGCGTTCCAAGCGCTCCGGTTATAGCGTTTATACCGTTTACACCGTTTCAAGCGTTTGTAGCGCTCCGTTGCATTTCCATTTCCACTCCGTTCCATTTCCGTTTCAACAGGAAACGAAAAACGTTTCATTTCCATTTCCACTCCGTTCCGTTTGTCAATTTCATGATTTTCAGTACTGTATGTTATCTGGAATGGCTCCGTGACGCATCTTCAACTTGCGTTACGGTATACGGCTGGGTAAGAGTCTATGTTTTCCTCGGTCGCATTCATACATAAATTCACGGAAAGTAGTTTTTACAGATCACCGATCAAAAGTAAACAAACAATTCGCTTAATTGGAAAAGTCTCTTGATTTTATGGTTTCTTGGTTATTTATTTTTTAAAGGTAAAAGGCATTTCGTTTCAAATGGGAATTAATTTATGAGATTGGGAATTTCTTTTCTTGAAATTGGGAAAAATGGTCGCTATTTGGCATTGGGAACGGGGCCGAATATCGGCCCTGTGAGACAGGCTGAAAAAGCCCTGTGGTCTACCAGCTTATATGTAGTGTTTGGGTTGTCATTCTTCCTGCATACTTGGTGGTGGTCTACCAGCTTATATGTAGTGTTTGGGTTGTCATTCTTCCCACATACTTGGTGGTGGTCTACCAGCTTATATGTAGTGTTTGGGTTGTCATTCTTCCCACATACTTGGTGGTGGTCTACCAGCTTATATGTAGTGTTTGGGTTGTCATTCTTCCCACATACTTGGTGGTGGTCTACCAGCTTATATGTAGTGTTTGGGTTGTCATTCTTCCCACATACTTGGTGGTGGTCTACCAGCTTATATGTAGTGTTTGGGTTGTCATTCTTCCCACATACTTGGTGGTGGTCTACCAGCTTATATGTAGTGTTTGGGTTGTCATTCTTCCTGCATACTTGGTGGTGGTCTACCAGCTTATATGTAGTGTTTGGGTTGACATTCTTCCCACATACTTGGTGGTGGTCTACCAGCTTATATGTAGTGTTTGGGTTGTCATTCTTCCTGCATACTTGGTGGTGGTCTACCAGCTTATATGTAGTGTTTGGTTTGTCATTCTTCCTGCATACTTGGTGGTGGTCTACCAGCTTATATGTAGTGTTTGGGTTGTCATTCTTCCCACATACTTGGTGGTGGTCTACCAGCTTATATGTAGTGTTTGGGTTGTCATTCTTCCTGCATACTTGGTGGTGGTCTACCAGCTTATATGAAGTGTTTGGGTTGTCATTCTTCCCACATACTAGGTGGTGGTCTACCAGCTTATATGTAGTGTTTGGGTTGTCATTCTTCCTGCATACTTGGTGGTGGTCTACCAGCTTATGTGTAGTGTTTGGGTTGTCATTCTTCCCACATACTTGGTGGTGGTCTACCAGCTTATATGTAGTGTTTGGGTTGTCATTCTTCCTGCATACTTGGTGGTGGTCTACCAGCTTATATGTAGTGTTTGGGTTGTCATTCTTCCTGCATACTTGGTGGTGGTCTACCAGCTTATATGTAGTGTTTGGGTTGTCATTCTTCCTGCATACTTGGTGGTGGTCTACCAGCTTATATGTAGTGTTTTGGTTGTCATTCTTCCTGCATACTTGGTGGTGGTCTACCAGCTTATATGAAGTGTTTGGGTTGTCATTCTTCCCACATACTTGGTGGTGGTCTACCAGCTTATATGTAGTGTTTGGGTTGTCATTCTTCCCACATACTTGGTAGTGGTCTACCAGCTTATATGTAGTGTGTGGGTTGTCATTCTTCCTGCATACTTGGTGGTGGTCTACCAGCTTATATGTAGTGTTTGGGTTGTCATTCTCCCCACATACTTGGTGGTGGTTTACCAGCTTATATGTAGTGTTTGGGTTGTCATTCTTCCTGCATACTTGGTGGTGGTCTACCAGCTTATATGTAGTGTTTGGGTTGTCATTCTTCCTGCATACTTGGTGGTGGTCTACCAGCTTATATGAAGTGTTTGGGTTGTCATTCTTCCCACATACTTGGTGGTGGTCTACCAGCTTATCTGTAGTGTTTGGGTTGTCATTCTTTCTACATACTTGGTGGTGGTCTACCAGCTTATATGTAGTGTTTGGGTTGTCATTCTTCCCACATACTTGGTGGTGGTCTACCAGCTTATATGTAGTGTTTGGGTTGTCATTCTTCCCACATACTTGGTGGTGGTCTACCAGCTTATATGTAGTGTTTGGGTTGTCATTCTTCCCACATACTTGGTGATGGTCTACCAGATTATATGTAGTGTTTGGGTTGTCATTCTTCCTACATACTTGGTGGTGGTCTACCAGCTTATATGTAGTGTTTGGGTTGTCATTCTTCCCACATACTTGGTGGTGGTCTTCACCTTCAATAATATCTGAACATTGGTAATATGATAATCATGATCTGTGTATTTGAAACACTAAACAAAGAACCATTTATCTATCCAGCAACATTCTTATTTTGAAGCATTAATTGCTCCAAACTGTCCCTCCTCCTTGAGAATTGATATCTTGATACCTGAATTTAACTGGCCTTATCAGTTTAAAAAGTAATGTGTTTTAAACAGGAAGGAACCTGCTAGTAATTGCTCTGACTTGAAACTTGGTACCCTTGTTCATATAATTGGTGTTACACAATGTATTCTCTATTAAAAGGTGAAATCCGACAGTTTGCCTATATCAGATACATGTAATGATATCTTAAGACTATTTCTTTAAAATACATGAAACAAAATCTTACCACTTCTTTTTAGCTCACCTGAGCTTATACTATTGTGATTGCCCACTGTCCGTCAACATTTTTTAACATCTTCTCTGAAACTGCTGGACCAAATTCAGCCAAACTTTCAGAACCTTAAGCATGCAGGGGGAACAAAAAGTTGATCTAAGAATTTTGATCTGTCAAAAAACATAGATGCCAATGGCATGGCTTTTTTCCTTATATGGCTATATAGGGAAACTTAGAAACACTTTGTGTCAGAAACCACTTGAGTTTGAGCTTTGATGGTTTATGTTTGCCTTTGGTATCCACATATCATGCCTAGACTTTGGAATACCACCTATAAAGACATGTATCATCTTTGATTACAAATGCTGTGTTGAGGTTTTATTTTGGACTTATAAATATATAAACCTTGAACCTTTGAGTCTTCAACATGATATCATATTATTAGAATAATATAGGTCATGATATTAACTGAATAAAGAATATTGCTTAATTTAATTTTGCTTATTTCCAGACTGGGTATGGCAGGGAACGGTAAAACACAAAACCCCGAGTGCAATAACATCAATTCTTGGACCCTATAGATTGTGCCTTCTAGAATCTGAGAAGAGTGTGTCCCTGGTAAAATTATCAGAGGTTTCCCCAGCATATACCTTCCAGGTAAATATTTATACCCGCAGATACAGAGTAGGTGGAGTGGGAGTAATATTATTACATTTATGACCAGTGTAAAAATACTTCTAAGTGTCAAAGCATAGTTTAATTGTTAAGCAAAAACATCTTATAATCATATAATCTAACACAGCTAAACAGCTTTAAACAATAGTCAAAACTGGTTATTCTGAAAGTTCTGAAAGGCTTAATTTCTAACCACATATTTTCAGTTATGTTATATTTGTGTTAATTGTATAAAGTATGTGAACAAGTTTATTTAATCTACCATAGATCAAGATTTGGGACAGAACACAAAACAAACATTTTTATATTTTCAAGGGACGTAATGCATAATTTCTAAGAAATGTAACTTAGTCTCGGGTAAAGCCTGTTGAGCTAATCTACAATATGCGACAACCCTTACTTTTACTAAACTATGGCTTTAAAATGAAAATGGATTCACAGATTTCTCTTATATATTGATGGTTTTACTGAAGAGTGTTGTTGCTGTTAGTTTAGGCATCGTCCTGGATTGTATGTTCAGCTTTCAAGAATGTGTCAATGATAAGTTGTATATGAAGAAGATCAAAAAAGAGAGTACATTAAACAGGATTACTCAATATTCACCTACAGCGTGTTTCTTTACATGACATTTTTACAAAGGCTAAGGTGTTTAACACTCTGGTTGGCATTTATAACCTGAACAGGTCAGGTAGCGCAGTTGGGTACAAAGATCGGTGTCAAAGTGCTGAAAAGCACTGGTTAGTGTAAGTTTTACCTTGTTAGTGATAAAAAGTATGCAAATAATGGTCACTTTCATCTGTAGTTACTCGATTGTGCAACACATTAGAAAGCAAGGAAGTCTTTAGCTGCAAAACAATCACCTTACATTTGACTATAGAAATTATTTTTTTAATCAATAAATTCCAAATGATTGCATTTTAACTAAACTTAGTTATAAAAAAAACAGATCAGTCTACTGGACTTGACCCATAATACACTGTGTTTAAAATAATGTATTAACAGGCCTCTACAAAGATTTTCAAATGATTCATATTAAGAATTGTCAGTGTAAAAAGTTTGTGACCTTGTGAAGAGTTCATTTTTACAACATTTCAATTATTTTGTGATTTGAGCTGGTTCTCCCTTTAATATCAACAGCAAATCTACTGTAAATAAATAATACTTTTTTCCTGCTTAATTCTTTAAATGCCGATATTGTGTTACTCACCCATGTATTATAATAAGAGATCGATCTACCAAGATTCTGCAGTTTATAAAAAATAAATGTCCTTTCAACCACTTGAAGCACAACTGTTATGACATGTAAACATAAATATATGTTTGGTGATTAAGCTTTACTTAAATTGTTTCTTAGACTTTTCCTTAAAGATAAAGAGTTACAAATAAACATTGCCTGATTATGCCCATCATTTGTCAGATCAGGTTTATCGAGCTTTACAGCTTTAAAATTATTCATGTCTGTTTCTGCAAAACTACATTAATTATGGATTAAACTGGAAAACAGTTTTAAATTAATACTAATGCCCAAGTAATGTTCAACAGAACTGGTCATATTATTAAATTTCAAACTTCATTACACAAGTAAAGGACTAGGTTCACCAATTTGTATTTAACCTTCAGTTTCACTCTCAAGAAAGTAGAACACAAATTCTAACACTATACATAAGGTATGCAATGAAAACATAAAATGAGTGTATGCTCTTTAATCATGTTAAGCTAGTTTTCAAAAACAATTTTGAATACCACAAACTGTTATTTGTCTGACCTAGAAGTTAATTTAGAGTTTTAATACTTAAAGGGTGGATCTATTCTTTCTAACATTATACAATCTGATTTAATTAAGACACAGGCATTATAAGCTGAAAACTTGCATCGGATGTAGCCGACAACTGTTATATATTCACCTAACGTGAAGATTTGCTCATAAAAAATGTCCAGTGCTATTCCAGGTGATAAAATGCATAGTAAAACCTACAATTAACTCCTGTGTCTTTAATAAAATTTTCAACCTTGATCCACTTTTGTATAAATACTCTTTCATTCAAATTTATATCATGCTGATGCTTTAAGACTTAACACTACTTTTTACCTTCTTTATATAATATAAGGTTGTTTGTTTACTATGGTGTTTCAAAAGCAAATTATAAAAACAGTGAATGATTTCATATATTTATTGATCACATCATAAATTCAGATGTAAATTTTTTAATTTGATTTCTGTCATTACGCAATGCCGTGCATTATTCTGGGATATTCTTTTGAATACTATTGTTTGTTTGTTCTCCATAGTTTATAACCTACCAGTACTTAGGGTATACTGGTATTGGATATTTACTTTACTAACAAAGATGCATAATATAGAAACCTTAACTTCTAAATTATTTGTTCCCAGTGATATGCTGAGAATATTTTAATGCTCTTCCCTTAGCCCACTACTATCAATGAAAATTTGCAGCCATTTCAACTTTTTCAATTTGGGAGGAAAAACCATGAATTCTTATTGTTGATGTAGAAGCTTGTTCATCTAAGTAGTTTGTTAAACTGATGGACAAAAACATGACATTGCATTCTTTTTCCCAGTATAAAGCCTTCATTTATAAATTAGTAAACAAATTCTTCTGAAAAGAGCATTTTTAATGTCCTTGGTTTCTTCTCTTTGTTAATTAATCACTATTAGTGGACTGTTCATTCTTATTTTCATCTTTCTATATGAACTGCATCTGTACCTGACAACTTATCACTGCTGGCATCATGATTTGTTTCAGAAGCTGGCAATGACAGCAACTTTCATTTTTTTTGTCAATAGACTTTTATTTGAAAGATAGATTAAAATAATCCATGAAAGTTTTGCATTTAGATACTAATTGATTGTTTCTGTTTGCCACAAATGGGTCATTTACAGGAAATGGTATGATTTAAGACTTAAAAATATCACAATAAAAACATACTTATCATCAGCCACCTATTTAAAAAACTGGATGTTTATGTTGTAAATTTTACTGGATGTTAATGTTGTAAATTTTCATGTGGTTTCATGTGAGAAATTGAAATTGGTAAATATTATTTAGTAAGCCTCTAGAGAATATCTGCATAAAATATATTCACCAATGAGACCTAAAGATTATAGTACTGATCAGTGTAACTCTATGTAAAATCCACATAACTCTTTCTACGTAGTTTTACTTTTTATAGCTTTTGATGAATTTTGTTGCATCCATTGGCTCGTATATGGTCATTTTTGTGCACCATAATTTATTAATGCAATTGGTGCAAAAGTATATCCATGGCAGAACTTTGACTCCAAAAGAAAATAGTTTTTGTATTCTCTGAAATATGTTATGAACAAATCGCTTGCCTTGGCTTTGATGTGTTTACAATATGAAGTTTTGTTAATATAAAACTAATATGCCCTCAGACACAATATGAAGTTTTGTTAATATAAAACTTATATGCCCCCTGAACATTAAAAATATTAATATTTCCATCCATTCTGTGGTGTTAACATTGTAAATGAGTTTAAATTGCATTTGATATGACAAAACAAATCATTTTTCATATGTCCCTGATTAGAAATTAATCAAATAAAAAATATCACAACTGTGAACAGAACTCTTTCTTAGTCGTTATTTACCATGTTTTAATTAAGAAAATAATTTAAATTTCATTTTAATATTATATTTTGCTTTCTTCTTTCAAATTTTGTATTCTTGCACCTTTGGGGATAAGGAAAGCTTCTTTATGTTAAATAATTACTGAATTTCTGTACATAATATTTGATCTTTTAAAATTTCAAGTATTATAACACAATTTCATTTAGTGTTTTGCATTTATCTCTGGTCACTTGTACAGTTTTTTCTTAATACTTATTAAAGTTAATTTTCTCTACTGTTTTTTTCTTGTAGTTTTCAAGTATTCGCCTATGCGGTCACAAAGACAGCTTCTTCTTTATGGAGGTGGGACGATCAGCCGTAACAGGAAGTGGCGAAATCTCCATGCTCATGGAAGATAACTATACAGCCCAGAGTATGCATGAAATAGTCATGGAGTGAGTTGTCTTTCTTATCTGTATCATATCAAAAATATGTTCATGCCAAAGCAATCAGAATTGTCAAAGGTTTGATCAATTTTGTTTTTGTCATACAGAATGTAGTCTCAACACTGTAAGGAACATGTTTTTTTTATTTTCAGACTATTCTCTTCACTTTTAGTTCACCTGAGAACAGTGTGCTCAAGATGAGCTTTTCTGATACTCCTTCATCCGTCGTCCTTCGTAGTCAGCAATTTACAGTTTTTATCCAATTCTCACCAAACTTAATCAGAATCTTTAAGAAATTTTTGATGAGTTGTAGCTGGGTCATGTCGGGTCAAAAGCTAGATCACTAGGTCAAACTTTAGAAAACAACTTATGAACACTCCAGTTGCAACTTTTTTGTTAAGAAAATACATTGAGTGACCTCTAGTCATTTTTATATAGAAATTATGTTGACTGACACCTAATTTTGAAGTGAAATGAAGTAGAAATTTACCTGTAGTGCCTTGTAGGGCTGTCGCGGTATACCTGCATATTGTGATACTGGGTTAAGTCAAAACAGTTCCTTAATACACAATGAACCAGAGCACTAGACAACTTTAGGGGACAGGTACCCATATACTCAGGAATGGGAATTTTGCATTGTTTTAAGATGAAAAGGTGAATTTTCAGTCATACACATATGTTGTGACTTTGAAGTGTCACTCTTACCCATAACACTGTTTTCTACCACTGATTATACTAGCTCGTATATTTTGTGACTACAGACTTACAAATATGGGAAATATACACAGTTGTCTCACCAGTTATTGTACTACTGTATATAAATTCACAATATATGCAGCAGTAACCTCCCTTAGCTGCACTTTAGTACAGCCATTTGATTGTATTTTCATATCTTATTGTATCCAATAGTCCATTGTCAGGCACCATTACATAGGCTTTTCTATACGCCCATCGAAGATGGGGCGTGTTATGGGATCACCCTTGGCGGGTGGGCCTATGGACGGGCAACGTCCAGATATTTGTCCGGAGCATAACTCGGACAATATGAAAGCTATTGACTATTGAAACTTCCTAGGTGGATAGATCTCATTTAGATGGAGTGCAGTGCACAAGAACAATCATTCTGCACTTCCTCTTTGTTTAATTTTCTTGTCCGGAGCATAACTCACACATTATCAAAGCTGTTGACTTGAAACTTGATACATATATAGGTCTTAATGAAACAAAGTGCTATGCACAGGAACCATAACTCTGTACTTCATGATTTTGAGTTATGCCCCTTTGTTTAATTTTCTTTTCTGGAGCATAACTCCTATGTTATCAAAGCTATTGATTTGAAACTTCACAGGTGGATAGATCTCATTTAGACTGAGTACAGTGCTTAAGAACTGTTACTGTACACTTCATGATTTTGGAGTTTTTACCCTTAGTTCAATTTTTGTACTGTAGGTTTGTCTGGCCTACATTATGAAAGCCATTGACTTAAAACAGCATACATGGATAGATGTTATTGAAACAGAGTGCAGTGCACAAGAGCCGTCACTGTCCTCTTCTTACTTTTTGAGTAATGCCCATTGCTGCACAGATTGCAGTCCACAATCATGCCATAGTGCATTGCATAACAGTGCACAGCAGTTTTACAGATTGAAGATATTTTTATGTTATTCTACTTTAATTTCAGTTTTTCTTGCAATAATTCAGAGTGCAGTCCAAAACCTTGCCAGACTGCATTGCACAAGATAGCAGTTTGTTTCAAATTGCTCTATTGACTGGTGTATTTAGTTCACACTTGTTACTACTTGTAGCTAAGTCAGACCAATTGTTGGACTCGCAGTCTGAATCAGTACTGACAGTAGAAAACTATCATCAGCTTTACATTTTTCAGAACTTGAACTGGGCTCTTCACTTACATGATTTTCAATAGATATAGGTGATTAGATTAGAGATCGAAGACAGTTTTTGCTGTTTGAACAGAAAATCAATTTTTTGGCAACTTTCTGAAGTTTTTAAAGTGATCTTTTAGGTAGTGCTTTTGATTGTGCAACATTTAAGTTTTGCAATGGTGATATCCAAAAACTCCAAATATATCTGTACCTGATCTGCTACAAGAGATTTCATTGGACAATATTTGTTACGAGAGATTTCATTGGACAGTACATAAGGGGAGGTTACTAGTAAAGGAATGTTTTTAAATAGGTATAGTTGGGAGGGAAAAAAAACTTTTTGAGAGGGGAATGGGGACAATATTTGGCCCCTAAAACGGCCAAACAAGTGCCCTGAGAACATACCAGTTTTTTATGATTTTTTGTAAACTTTGCTGCCACCACTTTGTGCATCCAAAGTCAAAGATGCTCATAATAATGAAAAGCGATCGCTGATAACTGGCTGAAAATGTAGTCTTATGTCAAATTAGTCAGACCACATGGTAGGGGAATTTATTCTAAACCGCTCGGTAAATGCGGCGTACTCAATTTGCCTTTGCGGTATTCCTTTCTGTAAGAGTTTAAAACTAGATTTTGTCTTGATTTAAGAAAAATGAATGTTGCATTGAAACATGAATCTTTTAGAATTAAAATTTACTAAAAGTAGACATTGAAATAGGATAGTCTGTTGCAGAATACTATAATTGACTTTTATTTGGCAGTTCAGTTGAAACAAGGATTGCAAATTGTAACCATTATGACCGAGCTGATAGATTTTTCGAAAGGACACCGATTGAATCACAGATTGTGCTGGACCACTTCTAGGTTAAGGATGACAGATCAAGAACGAAAATTGTTGAAGGTGTCACACTTTTAAACATTTTGATGCACATGTAATATACAGTGCAGGTACAACCAACCTAAATACATTAATGAATCGTCATCATCCACTGAATTAACTGGGTGCATCGTACTACACTGTTGTGATTGTTTGCAGTTAATTTGTTGTTGATTGTTTTTACTTTACTACCTTCAAGCCCTATAACTTTCTTGTCTCTGTGTTTACCTGTTATAAAGTTTATAAAGCTATGTCATATTACACACAGGCATTTGTAGTTCATTCTGTTCATTGTAATTTGGTGAAAAGCTCCTTAAAATTGTTTGATCAAATAAGCAATATATTGTTGTACATATTGCAATACGCTCTATATGTATTGTAATATATTGTGGTATGCTTCAAGAGTATGGTGACACCCCTAATGAGTTCAATCCCCATTTTCTCCATGCAGTGAAATGGCTGCCAGCAGAAGTTCTCAGGAACATTTCCGTCGCCGTAGCAACACAAATTCCTCCACCCACAACCAGCATCGGAACACAGTCCTGGGAGATGAACCTTTCCATAGGAAGAGGGCCCAGAGTGAGACTAAGCCTAAAGGGTAATAAGAATAAAGTTTTGTGCATATTTACTTTTCAAGATCATTTTTAAATTACAGATTGTAGTTTGGATCAATACCGGCCGCAATAGCTCAGATGGTAGAGCGTCGGCTTGCGGATCGGGAGGTCGTGGGTTCGAACCCCGGCCGGGTCATACCAAAGACTTTAAAGTTGGTAGTAGTGGCTTCCCTCCTAACGCTCGGGGCTACGGGGACAGCATTACGCCTGACTCATCGGTGTCAGTATAATGGACCGGCCGGGTTCAGTCCCTGGGCACCTCATAAGTGCCCCTGTGCTGTAATGATAGAAATGTCGCTGCGCAGTATCGGCAAAAATGCCGGCTAATCCCATTTGGATCAATAACTTTCTTAAATCGTAAGGTTTATTTTGTGCTGCATTAGTCTGGGGTATTCCTTCGTCAATAATTAGCTATACCAATATGACCATAATTCTGTTTGTGGAATGTATAAAAAAAATCGAAGCAATTCTTTTATCGGTCACGTGATCGCACCTCAGTGCCAATGGGCTCTCTGAACCATATCAGTGTGCATACCAAGTTTCATTCGACTGAAACAGCATTCTTCGTGTTCAGTCCGATATATTAAAATCATTGGATCGGGGTGGTGCAGCTGTTTTGACTAGGCTCAACTTATCAGCAGCCTTGGAAAGTATTTTCAGTGTAGCCTTGGAGTGGTTCACTTAATACCTTAGGAATCGTAATCAGTCATATCAGGGCATAGCAGGCATATCAGGCAACTGCTAAAAGTCCCATGAGCTCAGATTTGGTGTACTCCAGGGGTCTATTTTATGGCCTAAACTCTACACCCTGTACACACGTGCTCTTGTTGATCTGATCAGGCATCATGGCCTGAACTACCACATGTATGCTGATGATACACAGTTGTGCGTCTTCTAGAGACCACTTTTATAACTCAATCATCTCCAAACTTGGTCATAATGTTTCACATGAAATCGTGGTTATGTTCCTTATTGGGTCAAGTGGGGTCAAAAAGTAGGTCACTAGGTCAAATCTTAGAAAAAGCTTGTGAACACACCAGATACCACAATAAAGCCCAGTCTTCACCAAACATGGTCAGAATGTTTGTCTGCATGAAATATTTGATGCGTTTATAACTGATTTAAGTAGGGTCAAAAAGTAGGTCACTAGATCAAATCTAAGAATAAGCTTTTGAACACATTAGAGGCCCCATTTATGGCCCTATTTTCACCAAACTTGATCAAAATGACTGCGTGCATGAAATCTTGGATGAGTTTATAACTGGTTCATGTGGGGTCAAAACGTAGGTCACTAGGTCAAATCTTTAAAAGAAGTTTGTGAACACAATAGAGACAACATTTATAGCCCAATCTTCAACAAATTTGGTCAGAATGTTATTATTGGGTCACATGGGGTCAAAAAGTCGATCACTAGGTCAAATCTTAGAAAAAGCTTGTGAACACACTAGAGGCCACATTTACAGGCCAAACTTCACCAAACCTGGTCAGACTGTTTGCCTGTATATAATCTTAGATATGTTTTGAACTGGGTAATATGGATTCAGTAGGTCACTTGGTAAAATTCTACACTAATGGTCCAATCTTCATCAAAGATTTCTAATGTTAATAACTATTTATTAATTGATGCCAGATGTGAGCCTTGTGTACTGTCGGGAGTGATTAAAGGCCATCATGGCCCTCTTGTATTAATGCTCACTTTCACTAATTTCTTTTATATTCTTATCTAAATGTTTTAACGATCATTGCCTATTGCTACACATGTTTTATTTCTTAGCAATGTTTTTAGTTACAATTTTATATTTTGTTTGGTGCCTTTAAGCACTCTTGTGATAAAGGCACCTTAATATATGGTTATAATAATAATAATCATAATTAGACAATTATTAATTAATAATGTAAATGTTGCTAACTCCTGCATATCAAGTGTGTTAGAATGTGAGTAATGATTTTAAGTAAGCTAGATCAAATGCCAAATATGATTTTTTAGAGTTCAGATGCTTCATTACTTAATTTACTCAGTCCTACAACCTTTGTAATCAAATTCCTGTGCATCTTAACTCAAAACAGTAACATATTTTGCATGCAATAATGATTTAAAAATGTGTTCCCTAAAAATATTTGTGAATATTTTTCGCCATTTTCTTTTTTTCTGAGCAGCAGCCCTCGTCACAACCGAAGTATCACTATGATTGGACAGCCGTCCCAACAACAGAGACCCAAGTCAACGGTAGTGATCATGCCACATCCTAGTATGCCTGAAAATGCTTCAGCAAGCTCCAGTCCACTTAGGTAACTAAATTACTATGTAAACAGTTTTTATATTTATTTGTAATAGAAATACTAGTTCTTGTCAGACAACCTTGGTGTACATGAAATGGCCCTCCATGCTTTTAATTTATTACCTATGGAAGCATGTTATTTAATTCATTAATAGTCATAGTAGAAATAATGGTAGAAGCCGCAGCAACAGACCCAAGTCAACCTTGCTGTACATGAATCAACCATCCGTGCTTGATAATGGGTCAGCAAGCTACAGTTGCTTAGGTAACTATGGAAACAGCTTACTATATTCACTTGTGTAGAAGTAGTTGTAACAGAGGTAGTGGTAGAGCAACAACAGACCTAAGTCACCCTTGGTGTACATAAATTTGTTCTCCATGTTTGATAGAAAACTGAAAGTTTTCCACAACAAACATTCATTCATTCATGTAATATAATATTATCATGATAATTAGTTTTCTGTTAAATAATAATTGGTTATAATTGGCTAGTTAAAGACATCATGCCATTTAATTAAACTGAGTGCATAAAGTTTACTTAAAGCCTGAAAAAAAATGACATGATTAATAATCAAAACAAGGAAATATACTATGACACACAGAAAAGTAGTTAAATGGCAATAGAGAGGCATGATTCAGGGCCATGATTGATGCATACGTCAAAATATAGGCGGGAAGCGTGGGTTGGGCACTGTAGGAATGACACAATTGTCAAAAATATATGCGAGCTCAGTTCGGATGAGCAGTTTTTTATATATTTAAGGAGTGAAGAATAAGGAAAGGAATTGGGATGAGCTAGGGAGAATAGTTTCGATTTGAATGCGTTAGAGAGAGGTATTAATACCTCACTGTTGTTAGATTGTAATATGCAACTTTCATTAATAAAATTGTAATCATGGAATGATGTTGTATTCGACTATGGAGCCCAGATACATCACAGCCATCCTTCTTAGTAGAATAGTGAATATTTACTTTTTTGTATAGGTAGTTACATTTTTGCCAAGTTAAAATGCAATCTCAATAGTCAACTGTTTAATCTCAATGAATACAAAAATGTATCATTATTATATGGTGTAGTAGAAGTAGTCTGGTTTGGTATTTTTTACTACTCTATCACACCAACACAACTGTAATCATATTGGCAATGTCCAGCTATTGCTGAAGAAAAGTCCCAGACAGTTGACTTGGGGAAACCACTGGCACAACGCTGTTCAACTGAAAGACCTCATCACCTGAAAGTTTTCACAGTGACCAGATCTACTATCCAAAGTTTATTCTTTTATTATATTTTTCAGTCTACCTGAGAGCTATTTGAAGTGTTCTCGAAATCGAACCGGCAGTGTTGGGTCTCGTACATCTGACATGAGTCATCACTCTGACAACATCGATGGGATTTACTACCAAAACACTGGGGTGATGACCCCAGAAAACTCCTTCTCGTGAGTGTATTATTAGAAGCATAGGAAAATAGTTCAGAATACCAACATAAGAAGAATTTTAACCTGCAATAGACATACACACATGCAAATTTATAGAAAAAATGAGCTCCTGTACATGCTTGGTACCATCAAACATGCTCCTGTACATACTTGGTACCATCAGGCATGCTTCTTTATATACTTGATACTATCAAACATGCTCCTGTTCATATTTGGTACCATCACACATGCTCCTGTACATACTTGGTACCATCAGGCATGCTTCTTTATATACTTGATACTATCAAACATGCTCCTGTTCATATTTGGTACCATCACACATGCTCCTGTACATACTTGGTACCATCAAACATGCTCCTGTACATACTTGGTACCATCAGGCATGCTTCTTTATATACTTGATACTATCAAACATGCTCTTGTACGTACTTGGTACCATCAGACATGCTCCTGTATGTACTTGGTACCATCAAACATACTCCTGCACATACTTGATACCATCAGACCTGCTCCTGTATATACTTGGTACCATCACACATGCTCCTGTACATACTTGATACCATCACACATGCTCCTGTACATACTTGGTACCATCACACATGCTCCTGTACATACTTGATACCATCAAACATGCTCCTGTACATACTTGATACCATCACACATGCTCCTGTACATACTTGGTACCATCACACATGCTCCTGTATATACTTGATACTATCAGACCTGCTCCTGTACATACTTGGTACCATCAAACATGCTCCTGTACATACTTGATACCATCAGGCATGCTCCTGTACATACTTGATACCATCAGACCTGCTTCTGTATATACTTGGTACCATCAGACCTGCTCCTGTACATACTTGGTACCATCGGACCTGCTCCTCTATGTACTTGGTACCCTCAGACATGCTCCTGTATATACTTGGTACCATCAGACATGCTCCTGTACATACTCGGTACCAACAGACATGCTCCTGTACATACTTGATACCATCAGACATGCTCCTGTACATACTTGGTACCATCAGACATGCTCCTGTACATACTTGATACCATCAGCCATGCTCCTGTACATACTTGGTACCATCAGACCTGCTCCTGTACATACTTGATACCATCAGACATGCCCCTGTACGTACTTGGTACCATCAGACCTGCTCCTGTACGTACTTGGTACCATCAGACATGCCCTTGTACATACTTGGTACCATTATACATGCCCCTGTACGTACTTGGTACCATCAGACATGCTCCTGTACATACTTGGTACTATCAGACGTACTTGTGTACATACTTGGTACCATAAGACCTGCTCCTGTATGTACTTGGTTACAATGGACTTTCTTCCTCTCCATGAATAGTACTTCTGATTTTTTAGAATGATGTGGTGACTGCTTTATTGGATAGCACTATGTATTAGCTTTTTGTAGTGCCTTTATTGGTAAAAATTCTTACATAACTTGGAGATTATCAATTATTATCTAAATATAAAAACAATACAAAGTCTGTTAAAGAAAAAGATGAAGCTAAAAAAATTTGACACTCTTGGTATATGCATCCCATTATTTTCTCCTCAGCTCGAAATAAAATGTCCGTAAAAATCTTTAGTTAATGGTTCCTCTTTGATCTTTTCACCAGACTTATTCTAATGAGTACTCACACAGAACATTTTTATGTGTTCTGAAGAAAATAGATAATAGATACGTATGATTTTAGATGTAACAGCAAAGGTTATACCCTATTGTAAGATAAAGATTAGCGTACCAATACACCGTCTTTGTATTTTATCTCATATATCAATAGTAGATGAGGTTATGGTAATAGAAGCAGAATCAGCAGCTGCAGAGACCGTAGTCAACCAAAGCATATTTGCGTCATTTCCGTCTTATGCAAAGCTCTGTCACATGTTGGGTAGAATTGAGGATGATCTTGAATATGTCATGCACAGTTTATTTATAATTCAAAGAAAACCACTGTTGATTTCATAATCCTTCCATTTTTTTTATTCAAGGCTGACTTTCCTAAATCTTCAACCCTTCTATCCTTAACAGGAGTCTGCGATCCATGACTCCTGAACCAAAGTCTGAGTGCATCTATGATGACGAGGAAGAAGAGAGTGATAATGAGATTGAGAGTAATGATTATATTGCCATGACACCAGGTCAAAACTCAAAGACACCATCACCAACCAACTCGCAAGCAGAGCGTCCTGGTCAGGGAAGTGATTATTTACCCATGACACCCACAGGTCACTCCGGTGCTTCTTCACCCACACGGTTTATGGACAGACCAGGCAAGTGAAGTTTACCTTTCATTCTGCAGTTTCTTCTAGTTCCTTTTTTATAATATTAAACTGTCTGTCAAATTTTGTATGGCATTAATTGCACTCACGCTAGCACTGCCACTGAACCTGTCTCCTGGCTGCACAGATGCACAAATAATAACTACATTGAGATGACCCCTGGAATTATGAATAAAATATTGGGAAAAAAAGTTTCCCAGCACCAAATTGTATTTTTTGGACAAAACTTTAAGCTACACAGGCTGTTAGGGTATAATGTATACACTGAGATGACTCCTAGAATGAGAAAAAAAAATAAGACAAAAACAGTGTTAACAGCACTGATTCTAATTCTTTGAACATGGCTGCCGGTTGCATCATCACCTCAGGGGACCTCTGGCATTGTATTTATTGGCAACTTCCAGCTGTCGTTAGCAGCAGAAGGCCCAGACAAAATACCTGAGTAGAACCCACATATTGTCTCAGGTGAGCTTGACAGTCTCACTTGAATGATTATCTCACAAATAGGGATTTAAACCATTATAGAAACAGTCATGTAGTATTGTAACAAGAACCATCAATATGATTATAAATGTAACCTTGTCAATTGTTTGTTTGGGGGCACTTGTGGCTTAGTGGTAGAGTCACTGACTTTTAACTCTGACCACTTAGCCTCACCGTGTAGCTTCGAGTCCCGATCGAGGCAAATGGCTTAATGTGGGAAGGGTGACCTGCTGTGTGCCAAGGGTTCTACCCAGACTTTTGTTTCGGGTCTTCTTTCTGTATTCATCCTTACTGTTCATTTATCTGAAAAGACAAATCTCATCATTTAATTACAATCATTAAATAATTTTTCAATTTTTATTTAGTCTTCATCACTGTTATTAAATTGCAATACACAATTCTTAGCCTGAAGGCATTCCTTAAAAACTCCATACATTGATTATTTCCTTTATGCACGAAGTGTTTGATGACCTTTGAGGCCAGAAGGAAAACTCATAATGGAAGAGGTGTTTCAAAAATGTTGTAAAAGAGAAATGTGAAAAAAGAAGCACATCTTGACCATTACTTGTATTTTAGGTTCGTCTTGTTCGGATGGCTATGAGATGCACTCTGCATCAGAAGGTTACATGGACATGCAGCCTGGCAGTCAGGTGAACAGTCCTTCCTCGGTTGCCTGCTATTTAGATATGACTCCTGGCTACACAGGCACCTCAGGGGATAATGGATACATGGAGATGACCCCTGGAATGAGAGGTAATATGAAGGGAAATACAGCTCAAAAGCTGTAGGTTGCACTGCAGTGTAGCTCTAGGATACATAACACTAAATTTTATTTTGGACATGACCCTTGACAGAATAGGCACCTCAGATGGTGAATGAGAGGTAAATGCATGATGCTACATCTAGCAATCAAAGCTTAAACACCACTTATAAATAAGCCACACTACACATAATTTGATGTGATAATGTTTTTTAACCCTGATATTAAAAACCTGGAAGAATATGTTTGCCTTCTGATAAAGACAGTTGCACTTCCACCTTGTTGAACTTTGACCTGTTTAACTTGACCCACTTAAATCTCCTTCTAGGGGTTATTCCATCTTGGAAACAATCTCCTGTCTTGTATGTATCTTGTGAGAGGATATGTACAGAATTGCAACCTTTCACTCACCAGGAAAAAGAATATGCATTCAAAACAAAACAAGGATCTTCTAAGATATAGACAGTCTAATGTATAGGCTGGAGCACATGTAATAAATGTGATACATTATATAAGGCTTTACTTTTTATAACAGCCCACCAGAACTTTTTTTTACTTTTAGAAAATACAACTAGATCACTGTCAAGAAAACTTTAATTGCAGTTTCTTTCTGTTTTTGTCCTTCTACTTTTTTGTTATTTTATTCCTATACAATATCACGACATCTGCTACTTTCTGTCACTGCAATCTTCTGCTCTGTGTTTTACCTATGTTTTTTCTGGATGACAAGTTCAAATTTACAGATTTTTTAGTTGTTCATCACAGGTTGACTTAACATGCCTAAACATCATTAGCTTACAATTTGTAAATATATATACATGTATTACGAAATGTCCCTAATTGACATGTTATGGTTTCCGATTAATGTCCAGGCAATACTCCCTTAATAATCAGCCAATCACAATCAAAACCCTCAACTGGCTGTAAACTTGAACGATTTCCCTAAATCAAACCTGCCTTGTATTAAAGTCATTCCAGTATCACCTGCATCTGGTCCTTCTAAATATACCTTGATTACATATTAATGTAGTTTATAAGATCAGTTCATAGAACTTTGTTGACATTGTTGTGTTTAGTAGAGTAAAATATTAAATTTGTGAACTATTTTCTATTTGTTTTACAATTTCGTACAATAAAATTATTATATGGTCTTACTAAATCGTACGTTATCACTAATAGAAGCTTAAGAAGCTCCTTTAGCTTACCAAGTGATATATAACACAAAGCAGTCATTATACATTTATGCAAAATGTCTTTAAACTGTAAATGTTTTTGTTTGGAGAAATAACACAGAACAAAAAAGACTCTTTAAGTTTAAGGTGACAATTTAATTATGTGTAAATTATAGGGGGCTTTGCAAGTCATCTTAATGTTGACTGTTTATTGTATAGTTTTGTCATAAGAGTTCAAATGTTCTTATCAATACACATTGTTAAGAAACAATGACATGGTTCATACATTTACTAGCATTCTTCATTGACCTTATTCTCTTGCAAATTACTGCTGACCGAGTGAAAAGACATCACTTCAGGTCTATGCAAAAGAAGGAATCCTTTTAAAACCAAATCTATGCTAAAATATAAAAAAAAATCTACTGCCACTTCTGCATAAAGTATGGCTAGTCTTTTCATTTATTGCAGAAATAAAACATTTTAGAATAAGTAAATACACTTATCGTTATGACAAATTATCTTGTTATATGCCACTCTGATATAAATTTGTTCCGAATATTCAAGTATGATTCAAATATACTTAACAAATTAATGTACATTTTTTTACTTACCTTGTGTGTTGTGTGACTTTCCTTTGACTTGTTACTTATTCCTTTGCATCATAATCTTTTATTTATCTGTATCTGCTTTTACTTTGCTTTCTTGTTATTAACTCTGCAACTGGCTCTTTTATCCTTAAAACTTTTATCTTTGGCCTTTTACCCATGACCTTTAACCCTTAATATTTTTAGCTCACCTGAGCACTACGTGCTCAAGGTGAGCTTTTCTGATACCACTGCATCTGGCTTCTGTCTTCCGTCATGGGGCATCAACAATTTAGCTTGTGATCATGCTAGAGGCTACAGTTATTATCTAATCTTCATCAAACTTGGTCAGAATGTTTATTTGCATTGAGTTCGTTAGTGGGTCAAAAGGTAGGTCACTAGGTCAAATTTTAGAAAAAGTTTGTTAACTCACTAAAGACCTCAATTATGACCCAATCTTCATCAAATTTTATCAGAATGTTTGGCTGCATGAAATCTTGGATGAGTTCATAACTGGATCAAGTGAGGTAAAAAGTAGGTTACTAGGTCAAATCTTGGAAAAAAGCTTGCAAACACACTAGTGGTCACATTTATTTATTGACCAATCTTCACCAAACTTGGTCAGAATGTTTGTCTGTATGAAATCTTGGATGAGTCCGTCATTGGGTCACGTGGGGTCAAAAGTAGGTCACTAGATCACATCTTAGAAAAAAGCTTGTGAACACACTAGAGACCACATTGATAGCCCAATCTTCAAAATTGGTTAGAATGTTTGTCTGCATGAAATCTTGGATAAGTGTATAAACAATACATTACAGACCACCCTAATGGCCCAATCTACACTAAATTTAGCCAGAATGTTTGCCTGTAAGAAGTCTTGGGTTAGTTTTTAACAAGGTCACGTGGGGTCAAAAACTAGGACACTAGGTTAGATTTTAGAAAAACCTTTTGAAAATGCTTAGAGGCCAAATTGATGGCCCAATCTTCACAAAGTTGGCAAGAATGTTTTTCAGTATGAAATCTTAGATATGTTTTGAAGTGGGTCGCATGGATTCAGTAGGTCACTAGGTAAAATGCTAGAAAATGTTATCAGCCCAGTGGCCACACTAATGGTCCAATCTTCACCAAAAAATTCTAAGTTAAATATCTCTTAATAAATATCTGTCAATTACTTAACTCCTGATATGAGCCAAGTAAAAGACTGTTTCTTCAGGTGAGCGATTAATGGCCATCATGGCTCTTGTTTTCTGTTACCTTTCCTGTATGGCTTTCCCTGTGTGTCTTTTACTCTTCATTTTTTAAATTTGTGGCCTTTTATCTTTGATCTTAAATTTGACTCCTTTGTGATTTTTTTCCAATGAACTTTGTCTCTGTGACCTATTACCGTTGAACAAATTCATTGTTCACTCTGTCAGTATCCACACTATAACTTTGTTACAGTAACTGCTGACCCGGGGCCTGGCTACGTGCCAATGGATGGAGCTTGGACTAGGTCTCCTGCGGCTCCAATTCCATGCCGATCAGGAAAGGATGCTTCGTATCTGGACATGGGTGTCATGTGTCCATCCAGCCAGACTCTACCCACTGTCAAGGAAGGAGGAAGTGAGTATTTACCATTTATAGCTTGGGTAATAGTGACCTAGGAGTTTCGTCACAGGCTTGCGACTCCTCTGACTTCATGGCCCATCACGGCATGGGTTTGAGTTAAATTCATTCAATTTTACACCTTAACAGGAAACTGGAAACATGACATAGCCATTTACAGAGGATATATTAGACAGCAAGTTCATTAATGTCCAAATTCTGTATAAAGGTCAAGGTCACTGTTACTAAAGGTAGTTTTTTCATTTCTGTCAGATAGCTGATAGGTTTGATGTAGGATGATTAGATAAGTATGTAGATTTCCTTACGGGAAGAGGAAGATTTAAGACTGATTTACAGCTAAATTGGGTCAAGGTGATTGTTACTAATATTAAGTTTAATGCTTTTCTGAGAGTGAAAAACCTGGTTTTTCCTTTGTTTTTGATGCTCTTCTGTACTAGTAGCATGGTGAAAACTTACAGCTATATGACAATATTTCCTTTACCTTCCTTATTACCTTTCAATTTCAGGTGGAGAAGCGTACCTGCCAATGTCACCATCAGGCCAAAGCCCTGTGTCCAGTGCTGGGCTTAAACCTGCCAAAGTTTTCAGTTACCTCTCTGATGATTCTATGTCTGGAGAATTTCCCAAACGAGCATACTCCGTTGGAAGTCGTCCAACTACTAAACAGATCCATAGGACCCATCCCCCCCATGAGCCACTTAGAAAACAACCACTTGATAGCAATAAGAGCTCGAGTGCTCCACATTTGATTGTTCAGAAGAATCGATCAATGCAGATTGATCACCCATCTAGTCGAAGTCAATACCTAGATGCATACAGTAACATGAGTCCTCTTAGTCAGTCAATGAAATCAGACGATGCAGATAGTTTTGCTGAGATGGATTTCTACAGACCTAGGACAGCTAGTGATAGCTATGGTTGTCGTCCACGATCTTCAAGTTTTGGAAAACAGTTCATGCATGTTCAAGGTCATAGGCCAAGGTCGTCAAGTCACGGTCAAGCATCTAAGTATGAACGAAAGATGAGCAAGCTGGCTGTAGGATTAAAAACCGATTCATTTGACTCTGTAAAAACCACTTCACAGTCTGATGTTACAAGCAAGAGCAAGCGTTCGCAAGAATCTCTAGGAAAGTTTTCAACCTCCTCTAGAAATTCTTCCAGTGAATCACTAAAGCGTGAAAGTGAGGTAAAAAAAAACTCCATTAGTGGGACTGATTATATGGACATGGGTTTTGAGAAGAGAAAAACTCCTTCCCCTAATATACACGGAATGTCTACCCCGAGTGCAGATCCTATAGGTTACGTAGATATGACACTAGGTTCAAGCGTGCCAAAATCATTAAGCCGAGGAATCTCCCCCAGTTCCTCTTCTCAAAGTATTAGTCTGGGGTCTTCACCTGCCAGTATTAACTTCCCAATGCAGGTAGAAAAATCAAGTAAAAATGAGGCAAAAGTGATAAAAGCCTCTGGAAAAGTGATCCAGAAACAAGTTTTCATGACTCCTTCACCTAGCAACCAGGGAAACAACCATTTAAAGGTTACCTCCTTAACCCGTGTGAAAAAGGCTGGTCGTTCTCCAGTTGGATCAGGAAAAGAATCCGAGGACGAGAGTTATGTCCCTTTCCAACCAGGTGGTGCTGGTGGTGGTGGGAGCGGTCTGGATGAATCACATCGGACGTATGGTGCGTCCCATGAAGCCTTGCACAGAGGCCATGCTGGCATTAAAGTACAACATGGATATAGTAAGTCACTAGATGCATCTTTTAAAACATCAGAAACAGAAAAAATGAGAGCAAGGGTTGACAGCAAGTCTGGACGAGGGAAGAAAGATGAAAAATTAAAGCAAAAAAGTGATGATGAGCAAAAATTGTCAAAGTCAGGAAAGTCTCGAAAAGATAGCCAAAAGAAGAGCCCAAAAAACAAATCTAAGTCTAAAAAAAATGAGTCACCAGTTTGCTCGCCAGAGGAAAAACAACTCGCTAAAACATTGGCAAATGAATGCGGCCCATCTCTGGAACAAATTGAACAAATACCTGAAAATGATTTATTTTCTGATAAATATTTAGTTGACTCTATCTCAGAAAGCTATACCTGCACTACAAGTGACAAAGGGGCAATTGGTGGCAGTGGTCAAACTAAAGAAGATGGTTACATGGATTACTGTCCTGGCATTGATATGCCCTTATCACCAACAATAAAACCTCAGTTCAACAATCAAATCTCTTCTTCAACTCCTAAAACTTCAACTGCCTTTTTCGGTACACAGGCAAAAGAACCAGAGAAAGGGCTATGCAAGGAGCCTGAAAATGACTATTTTGAAATAGACTGCTCACCAGTTACTATGCCTGTTATGTCTGCAGCACCAAGAATTGCTGAATCCAAAGCTATGGATGAATCGGATTATATGGAAGCTGATCCGGCAACATTATTCCCAAGTGATGTTGCTATTTCAACAGTACCTCATGAGGATGACTCTAACTTTTCATACATGGATTTTAACCCTGCAGATCCAAGCACTATGACTGGTGCTGGGAGTAACACACTTGATGTAAAAGCTCCACATCGTGTAAAGTCTTACCTTTCACACAGCCCAGAATCCGAATCTCTAGCTGTGGTCAATCCAGATCCAAAGGTTAAAGGTCAAAACCCAGTCTCTGAAAAGGTCAAACCTAAGAAGGAGACTGGTAAATGTGAGGATAAATCTGGTTGTGAAAGTGGTTGTGAGGGGCTTAAAAGTAAGGGAGGGAAAATGAAAAAATCTGAACTAAGCATTATGGAATGTAATACCACAACTCCTTCTACTAGAGAAAGGAAAGTAAGCAGTGGTAATGTTGGAGGAAAACCAAGCAAAGTTGACATCAAAAGTGATAGAAAGCAAGTTGCTGGTGAGACTGAAAGCATTGTTAATGAAAACAAAGCACCTGCTAAGTTCCTTATTAAGCACACACTTACCGTTCATGCAGAGCCTGTTCAAGATGAAGGATATTGTGACCTTGACTTCTCAGAACCACCGCCAACAAGGAAACACAACCGGTCCGGGAGTTCATCTAGCACTAGCAGTGAGCGTAGTCGGAAGTTTATCCTTGAGAATACAACCCCTATGCCAGAAGATGATATCCCATGTCCTGAGACACCCGTTAGTTACATTTGTGATGATTCTGATGTGTCAGTGACTTCTGACCCATTAGGAAAGCTGGATTCTAATTCCTCAATGAAGCAGTCCGGGAATCGATCCCAAGCGACATCGAAGAATAGTTCTGTCAGCTCCCTTAGTGGTGGCAGCACGGGGCAATTAAATGAGGATCCAAGAAAACCACTGCAGTCACCCCGCTCTGGACAGATGAACATGCAATTCTACGATGCTCAAAACCAGAGTGCTGTCTCCAGGCAATGTAGCGTTCCAGGCAACGCATCTGTCTTCTCCCCAAAACCAGGCAACGATCGTTGCCGCAAGGCCAGTGGACCGGCAGGGTTTCCCATGAGTGGTAATGGAAAATCAGGAAATGGTTTAAGTCAAAGTATAGGCAGTCAGGTATCGAAGAGACCAGCTCTTGACCCTGTGGTTGCTCCTTCACAAGAGTTAATGAAACAGAAGAGTATGCCTTGCATGAATGTTCAAAACTTTAATACTGCCAGAGCAAATCCACTTCCTTCAGAGTGTTTGATTAAAGAGAATGTACAGAGCAGGCATAGTTTTTCAGACCTATCACAGTATGAAGAGATGAGTTTTCCTGGACAGAATATTGAAGGAGGGTCGAGAGAAAAGTCAAGCTCACAACAGCAGCTTGGTGAGACAGTATGCGAGACCAAGCTAAATTATGCAGAGCTGGATATTGGTGGTTCTACAGAGAATGTGGATGAAAAGTCCCCACGGGTGACTAAAAGTCGTCACCCATCTTCAATTGATGACTTAACTCAGTCAACACCACCAGTTTCTTATGCAGAAATAGATTATGAAAAAACTGCGGAAAGTCTTAAAGGTTCAAACAAAGACGTCAAGTTTCAACTTTAAAAAATCCATAGCATATTGAATAAAAAAAGTAATATTTGGATAAAAAAGTAGCTTATTAAGGATATGGTTAAAAAATAAGCAAACAAAAAATGTTTTAAAGGTGGTATCTGATAGTTTTGACCTCTCTTTTCTCTCGTGCAACATAATAGACCATAATTGCCTGAAAAGATTCTGTTAAATGCTGGTAATTGGCATCCTACATTTATGTGACAAGTAAAGCATATCTCACCACTTGTCAGTACACATGTATTTCCTGTCTGTTCAAAGCTGTACAGTTAGTGGGGTATTTTTTTCAACTGAGAAAACCTCATGATCACTTACTTTTCACATCACATTGAATGATTATCTAAGTATTCAGCTTGGACGTTGATATTTCTTTTCAACTGAAATCCCGATCATGCTTATTTATAGATTTGGAAATGATGGACATTTAAAGCAATATATTTATGATTTGTACTGTCTAACAATTGAGAAAATACTTATAGTATAAGTTTACACTGGAATTATGAAGAAAGGTCATAGAACAGGGGTAACATGTTGTTACATGTATTATATAAAGATAAACTATGGGATACCACCTTTGATTGTTTGTTAGTATTGTCAGGCAAAGATAGATATGTGATTTTGCTAAGGCTTGAAAATTTAAAGATCTGTTAAGCAAGTCATTGTGCTTTTAATCCTAATATGGAAAATGTGTTTAAAGAACTATTAGATAAAATGCTCATGAAGGTTCCTAAAAAGAATAATTATATCGAGCTTTGTTAATAACTGAAATTTAAATTGATGTCAAACTGATAAATTGCTATTTCAAAACATTCAGAATCTTCAAATATCTTTTACTTTCTTATTGTATTTTGCATCTTTTTAATGAATTTTAATTTTAAAAGATAAAGTGCAGCAAGAAAAATATGAATGCTAGGTGCCTGCTAAGCTAATCTTAAATTTTTGTATAACCACTTTTTTTTATAAAAGTTGAATTAGTGTCTGGACTCTCATCGGTATGTTCAACTTTTATGTTACAGTGTAGCACTGAGAAAAGTGAAGTGTGCCCTCAACTGATTGCCCATGTTTTTGTTTAATATAGTTTTCAACATGTTAAGATTTCAGAGCTGCAGTTAAAGCCTTAACATAGATTAAACTTTTTAAACAAAATTTGCTGCACACATGAATACAGAATTGTTTAGCAAAAAAAAGGTATAAAAGAAAGTGGATGTTAACAGTTAACAAATTAAATTCTCTTTTTTTATGAGAATTCTTGTTTTAAAATTGTCTTTTTAAAACTTATTTTAATGTTTCTTATTCATTGCGTATTTGTATTTACATTTTCTTTTAGAAAATATTGTATGCATTTTGCTCATATTTGTTTTTCAGATAATTGAATGGGGATTTTTTTTTAAGATTAAGAAATATGTTAACACTCTAATAGAGCTGTTTTTAATTTTACCATTTTGTGTTTAACCTTGTGTTCACAATATTGAGGAAAAAGTCATAGGTTATATCACTACTTGTTTACAGACATTGTAACAGTAGAAAAGCACATGTATTATCCACTGCTTATCTGAAAGAAAACTTTTTATGTTATATTTTGACATGTGTTTGTTAAATATATCACAAAGATGACAGTATAATAGTTCATGGTCCTGCTGGGAGCTGACTGCTTGTGATCTACACTATTATCGTTGTGTCGTGTAAACATTGCTTAAAGGGGAAAAAAAATCTTTTTAGCACCTTGTTCCCAATTTTTTGTAGTTACATGACACTTTCATAAAACAACAAGATCCACACTTCATATGTATTATTAACTTTCTTCTCACTACCATTGACCTATTTATGATTGATGTATAACTATGATGTATATTTTCGCATGTGCAGTTCAATAATATGCGATGCTTGTAGTTCTCCCAACCTATAGACAACTTTTTTTTGGAAGAGGGCATGTTGACTTACAATCTAGTGACAGGTACTATTTTAATCAATTGTTTGATGTGGTTTAGTAAAGTGTTATGAGCGAAAAAATGCAAATTCATCTAACTGTGGACTATTTTCTGTATGTAGAAACTTACTAAACAACAAAACAAAAACACTTTGAGCAGGATTAGTATGAAAATGGTAATTTATTGAGTTAAAATGTCATTTCATTCAGAAAATATGTTCATTTTGTGAAATTTGAATACAAAAAAGACAGTTGTATTTATTTGGCGGGCCTATCCTTTTAGCTTTTTGAATACAAACATGTGAAGCAGAGATATTGGCACAGATGAGGTAGGGTGGTGGTAGGGTTGTATCTGTTCATGCAGCCACTTGGAATTTCTGAAATCGAGCCTTTTTTAAACTTTTTTTTCTTCTCAGCATGTTTTATCTTGTGACTTTGTATAAGAGCACCAGATTACATGGATTCTTATATGGTCACTAGATAATTTTGGTGTCTTTATTTTGTCATTTTTTAGCTGTTTTTGTTAAAGTACCAAGACTAAACTTCATTGTCTTATTTCTTGCCTGTCTGGTATTATGCTCAGTAAAATGGTTGTTGCTATATTATTTTTTCTGATTCTTTACATATAATTATAAATTTTCATTTGACATGCTATTTGATCTTAAAAAATTAACATTTTAGAGAACTGTTGTAATTTTCTTTGTTTTTAGTATCCCATGGGCATAATTTTATTATCAAATTGTATCAGTTTTATTGATTTGTTATATTTTTAACATTATGATATACTTTGCTCATGTTTATAGTTGTAGAAACCCATTTATAATACTACTAATATTTACATATTTACTTTTATAGAAGTAAAATTCTCAAATAAATTGAATTTCGAACTGTGTGACCTATTCAAGTGTTGGTGTGTTTTAAAATTTAACTTAAAAAAAATATATACATTGTTATTCTATAATATGAGTATAAATAAATACAAATATTACAATAATGCTATTAAGACTTTGTGGTTTCCATACATGCTGAATATATTTTATATTTTTCCACAGATTCATTTGATTAATTTTGCTACATTATAGATACCTGTTATTCTGACCATAATCTTTATTATATATGAGAAATGTTGAGCATTTTAAAATATATGAGCCATGTCAAGCAGTTTATTATTTATGGGCTGTGTCAAGTGATTTTGGTGCTTGTGCAAATAAATATAACAAAAACTATCTGTGGTATTAGTTAAGGTGATGTATTGAGGATGGGAGGAACTATATTTTGAGTTCCAGACTGTGTATAAATGTTATTTACTGCACACAGTCCCAGGTAGTTACTACCAAAGTACTGTTCCTATCCAGGAAGTGGTTTAAAAGGACTACAATGAAAATAAGGGGTTTGTGCTCTGTAATATGTTATCTGCGGGCAGGATGTGGGGTGTCTTTACTTGTTGCATGTAGGATCTTCATCATATTATTATGTGTTGTATATATAAAGGATGGAAACTTGCACAAAGTGACCTTAATCCTAATCTCACTAAAGTCAGATCTTACAAAATGTAAGATCTGATTACAGCCCGCAAATACCGTCTGTAAACAATGGTTTTCCATGATTACTCTTTTTAAAACGGCCTATCAGAGAGTGTAATGCATAACGCTTTCGGTAAGAACTGCAAAATAGCCGCTATTGATGATGCAGTAGAAAAGTGTTTAACAAAATTTGAATTTTGCTTATTAAAACCAATTCAGAAGCAAATTCTTGATTGCATTATGCACAAGGAGGACTGTATGACAATATTACCGACAGGATATGGAAAGACACTACCATATCAGTTGTTTCTTTGTAAATGAGCACAGCCATTAGAATGATGCGTTAGGAATGCTTCGGATCATTATTTACTTCTGCCATTTTGTAGGCGACAATCCAATTGGATGGGAAGGTTTTATTGACTCATCGTCAGATCCTGATAGCGGAGCGGTTTTCAGGAGATGATTTTAATCAGATCGCCTTAATCCTACATTTTAATTACATCTTTTGTCAGTTTATTATTTGTGAGATCAAATATGTGTTGGGTAAATTGTCTAGGGTCATACCATTTCCAGAAATTGACTCAATATTGATCACTTAACTACACACCAAGAACTAAAATGATTTAAAAAATGACTCATTTGATTCTGCTAAAGCATTTAAATAAAAATTTTGTCACAAGGACCAAAATTATTTGACACTATTCATATGCACACACACACATGCATGCACACACACACTCACATACACATTTTTAATTTACACTTCTGCCATATTACTAATTAAGGAAGGCCCTTTGTAAAAATGCATTGAGAACTACATCTATTTTATATCTTTATTGTCATGTTTTCTTTATTGCCCTCAAAGTAACAAAATATTTTTTTTCTGTTTTAAGTTTACAATATTAGTGCTATGTGAATGATTATCATAATTATAATCATCATAATTAGTTATAATTCATCATAATATAATTAATCATTATTAATCATAACCAATTGTTTATATAACATCATGTGTAGAGTAAGCTATTTAAGAAGATTTACATACACTTATATACATGCATGTAAAACATCCCTTAGTTGTGCTTTTTTGTCTTGCTGTGTGGGCTCTTATAAGAATTTTCCCAACTTTTGTGAGTATTATAAAAATAGAAAGGGATGTTTCTGTCTGATTGGTCGAGTCAGGGACGTGTAACTCTCCTGTCTTCTTGGTGTCACTCTGTATAGGTTTGAGATCTGGTTGAGGCCAGAAACTTAACGTGAGGTTTTAAAGCCAACCTGTGGTGAACCAGAGATTCAACCTAGACTATCGTCTTGGGCCTCCACCTGTACAGCTGGACGTCACTATTATGACAATATTATGGTAACTGCAATGTATTTCTATAAAACAAAATAACTATTTATGGAGCAATATTTGATCTTTTTCTAAACCAGATCAGATATTATCTCTTTTTATGTAGTGTAATGTGTAAATAAATACTAGTTAACTATATATAATACATTATATTGTGGCAAATTTTTTTATAACCTTGTTTTGAATTATTGTATTTAACATAATATGATCCTAAATGCCTGTTTTCTATTGAAAATAGGGAGTCATGAAAATTCAGCTGTGTTATTGGCATTTTTACAAAGTTTGTATATATATATATATCGTGTACATTTATGATTGTTGTTGAGTTTCATACAGAAATTCTGTTTAATAAGGGTATTGTGTTATGGTGAAGATTAATAGTTATGAAATAATAATTGTGAACATAAAGAAAAGTTATTAAAGATAGAGCACAGTTGTTTGTGAATGCAGCTGCATTGTTGTTGTTGTTTTTAGTGAATGCGGCATACTTGTTTGTGTTTGTTTTTGGCTGTTTTACAATACATGTACTGGTATAGAAATGTGTATTGGTATAGAAATGTGTACCTCTTTTATTCTTGTTTAAGATGTTTATGTGTTATATGGAAAAGTTCATGTATACACAGGAAAAATAAACACCCTTATCTATCATTATTCTTGTGCAGTTTTTTCCATCCATTTCTATCCAGCACTCACACACACACCAAAAAGTAAATAACATTTTTTTAAAGACAAAAATAAAAAAGCCATCTCTTTGGGGTATTTTTTATTATATATTTCAGAAGAAAATTATTTTTAGCTTAAGTTTTCGAAGAAAAAAGGATGAAGCTATTGTTGTAATTATTTGGTCTGCATCGAAATCGTGGTTGGTTAACCTTTTGTTTAGGTCACTTTCCTGTGAAAACTTTGAGATATTCTGGTCAACTTGGATTACTTGTTTACTATCAAAGGGAAAGCCCATTTGAAAAGGACAAGTAACACTGAACTAAATTTTAGCAGAGTAAGGCTCCTTTCTCGTTATACGCCCTAAGAAACGTGGATCGAGCTGCTCTTGTTTTAATTTCTTTTTATACCAGTACTGACATGTTTTAGGCATTGCACACCACATATTTTAACCCACCAACAAGGGAGATAACAACGTAATTTTAAAAGCTAGAGTAATACCCCTTATGAAAAAGTCTGCTGTTATGTTTTATACTGAGCGATCATAATATTTCCAGTTAAGTTAAAACATTTAATTATGTTATTGTCTTTCCTTTTTTCTTCATTGTTTGGCAATCTGTCTTCAACGTTTTCATTAATAGTAAAAGGTGTTAGGAAATCAGTTATCTTTTGCATGCAAAAATAACTTTAAATTATTTTTAAAGAGAAATAAAATATAATACTTTAATTATATTAAATAGCACTACAACAATGTACTTGTTGAATGAAGCTGATGAAAACCTTTACAAAACAGAAAAGGAAAATGATGTAAAAGCAACCTGGACACATTTTCTGTAGGTACATGCCACTAAGTACCGCATGATTCGCATTTCGTCTTAAGTCATTGCGTAACTTTCGAGCAGTTAGGTACGTATATTACATCGTGCGCAGTTTTGAGATATACTTTGTTGTTTAACTAAAACTGCTAAAATAGTTGTAAAGCGTCACAACAGTCTTGAACTAGTTAAAGGTATCTGAAGCCTCAAAATGTTATGAACCGCCGAACTACAATGTAAAGCATGCGTGAATTCATATGTTTATACACTTGTGAGTCATACGCCTCACTTTTCTGATTGGCTCAATATTGACGCAGATCGTGCAGTACCTATGCGTCACGTTCAAACGTCAGCAAGTGGACTCTTCGGTTCGTAATGCTGCATTTGACAAATCGGGAAGTGTTGGCCGTCTTTTTTCATGGCGTCAAAGGAAAAATTTCTAACTTTTTTAAAAAAAAATATTAGTTTGGATTTACGGCTGCCTTTGAAACTCTCCACATCTGTCATTGGTATGCTGCGACTGACAAATGGCCAACGTTAGTTTAGTTACAATTAAAGCATGCTTAATTAAATAACGTCATAAATATTACAAAATAATACACGATACTTAATAATTTCACAAAAGGGTGAGCTTTTCAAAAAACTTAGATGCGCTTCTTTTTTGTGACAATAAGGAATAAAAATGTATTGCAAAGTCCGTTGAGAATAAAAATATATGTGAACAATTTAACTACGTGTATTACCAGACCAATATATAAACAACATGGTCTGTACGTACATATATCTTACCATAAAACTATCGCCAACGCTCGATTCACTTCGAATATTTTCTACACATCTTTCAGGCGCGTAGCTGCCTGTACGCAGAATACGCAGCTGCGTACACATTGTCTCCAGAGAATAAAAAAATAAAACAATAAAATCTGCAATAAAAATCTTACGCTAGAAGGGGAATATGTTTATTTATTGAAATCAAATTGTACCGCTATGTGAACTGTGAAAATTATGTTATATTGCTAAATCGATTTAGCAACATTTCTTTTGTTCCTGGTATGGGACAAATTAAAGACTGTTATATATCCAATCAGAAATTCTCAGATAATTCCGTCCTCATGACGATCACACATTATATTTTACTTAAAATCTAGTTATTTCTTGATATCAAAACCTCCCCAGAAGACACCATGCACGACAAACATAAAGTTTTCCGGGGGGGGGGGGGGGGCGTTATGCCCCCGGGCCCCGTAGGGACCATGCGTACACATAATATCCGGCCTAGCTACGTCCCTGTCTCTTATAATGCTCGGTAGCTATTTCGTGCAAATGCATACATAATTAAGCGCACGTACTTACTATTTTCGTCTATGTTTACTTTCAACCTTTATTTTTGTCCTATCTTTTCTCCATTTCGTCGAAGTGCAGAATTTTCCTATTTTTAAATTTCATTTGTTACTTTTAGTTTTTCTTTTTTTTGTATTTTACTGAAAATATGCAATATTATAAGATTACAGATTACAAATAAGAAAACAAGCCATAAATTTTGTTATTAAGTCTGAGTTTACCGAAAAATGTTATTACGATTTTCACGATTGGCATTTGTTCGTTCTCTCCATAAGTAGGTGCAGACGGACATTCTTTTGCACGTTTAAGTATATCAGCAATATGTCTAATCATATTTTTTCAGAATCAGAATAAAACTTTAATGTGGCATCTGACGGTTTGATATTCTATATCAAATACATACAACAATATCTTACCATTGCTTTCAGCCTTTGGAAATTTTGGCATAATTTCTGGATAAACTAATACTTAAGTCTAAGTAAAGAAGGTTGGGAACACTACATATATTGTTAGACGGTGCAGTTCATTCTCTCACCAGAGGACGTGCTACACAAGTTTCGCTTACACCTCTGTCAACGCCCGGTGTACAAGATTCTTGTACAAAATATAAATAATGAATAAAATGCTCGTGAGATTATTTTGATCTCTGTATATTTTACTTAAAATGAAAATGGGTATTTTTAATTTTTTAGAACAATGTTTAAGATATATTTTAACCCAAATTTTCGGGGAACTATTTTGCGACATGTGACGATAGAATGATAGAGCAGCATTTTGCAGGAAATCTTTAGATAAAAATTGACTTCATTGGTAATGCTGGATAAAACGGTCCAAACTGTCGGATTCACCCTTTAAAGAAAACTTAATAGTAAATTTCGATAGATTTCTTTCAATTCAGCTAGAAACAGCTGTAAATTCTTTGATTTTGCAAACTTATTTCTTTCGGCGTGTGTGTGTTGTTGTTGCTGTTTTAATTGTTGTTGTTGTTTTTAATTATCTAACAGAGCTGTTCGAAGATTTATCCATTTATTGTTAAAGTACCGTGTAGCAGTAGGTATAAGTATTGAAATGTGTCAATACAAGTGGTAGAGCGTCGTCACAATAAAATGTCAATCCGAGGAATGTTAAAATCTGTATTATTGTAATTAATGGTCTAACTGCTTATGATAAGTATGTTCTGTTTTTCAGGTATTGGTATAGCATGACTTGGGATGGTAGAAATATGTATCCTATTTAGTCTTACCTGCAATGATTATGTGATTCTGTATGCATAAAAAGATTGAAGTATGACACAAAATATAAATAATAAATCACAGTTTACTCTCAGACTTACACTTACCTACGCCATTTTCTCCATTTCGTATACCAATATTATGTAATATTTATAACTATTCTGAAGTAAGGTTAACTGACAATAAATACCAGTCAATAAGACTAACGATGCCTACAATACATTCCAGCTGTACAAATTATATCATTTACCTAAGAACTATCTCTATCGTTAATTTGCGAATCATATTAAATCAATTCTATGAACATATTCTATTGATGAATCTACTGCCACAATGATAACTTTATATTAATAATAATATTAATAAACGTAAAGCTGTTAAATGTATAGAACCAAAGGAATATAAGAAATCAAAAGGTCGACACATTTTTTTATTATTATTATTTTTTACTTTTGAGCTCACCTGAGCACAATGTAAGAGTTCGTAACTGGCTCACGATGGATCAAAAAGTAGGTCACTTCGTCAAAGATAATAAAAATCTTGTGAACACACTAGAGACCATGTTTATAGCCCAGTCTTCACCAAACTTGGACAGAATATTTGCCTGCATAAAATCTTAAATAAGTTAATAACTGGGTCGCGGGGGGTCAAAAAGTAGGACACTAGGTAAAATATTAGAAGACTTTGTGAACACACTAGAGACCACATTTAAATTCTATTCTTCTCCGAACTTGGTCAGAATGTTAGTCTCCATGAAATCTTGGATGTGTTCATTATTGGGTCTCGAGGGGTTAACAATTAGGTCACTAGGTCAAATCTTAGAAAAGGCTTATGAACACACTAGAGGCCACATTTATAGCCCAAACTTCTCTATCCCGTTGTTGTTGTTTTTTGTAGAATATTTTATACAGTATATAACGTAATATAATACAAAATCCTCATTTGAGATGATAACACGGCTCCAGTGTTGTAGGAGGGGTGGGTGAGATTAAATAAGGCTTTGAAAATTCACAAGTAACATCGCCCATCCTTCAAAGAGGGTCTAAAACAGAAAATTTGCTCTCACACTTCGATGTAAATGGGTACATCAACCAGTTACACCATAAGTGCCATACACCATAAGTGCCCACTTAAGATCATACTTCAGGCATACAACCGTTAAGACATGCATTGGCAACATGGCTGGTACACGATAAAATCCGAGATGATGCGCTGACCCTAATAAAACTAGTTTCAACAACAACAACTTTGTCAGAATGCTACATGAAGTCTTAGATGAGTTCGTAACTTAGATGAGTTCGTAACTGGGTCACGAGAGGTCAAAAAGTAGGTCGCTATGTCAAATCTTTAGAAAAACTTTGGTGAACACATTTGCGGCCACGTTTAGGGTCCAATCTTCACCAAACGTGTTCAGAATGTGTGCCAGTATGAAATGGTAGATATGTTTTGAAGAGGGTCTCATGGATTTAGTAGGTTACTGGGTAAAATTCTAGAAAATGTTATCAGCCCAGTGACCGCACTAATGGTCCAATCTTCACAAATGATGTCTAAAGTAAATAGATTAAAGTAAAATAAATTACTTGACACCAGATATGAGCCTATGTCCTCGGGTAAGCATTAAGGGCCATAATGGCGCTCTTACATGCATTTAGCATGACATATCTAACATATATTTAAATAAGAAAAAATAAATTGATATTTCTTTCAAACTATGTAGTGACTGTAACACAAACTAGAAACAAAAAACTTGACTCTATGAGGACACAATCTGTAGTTTCAAAGAAGTTGACAACTCTTTTAGCCTGTTTTAAGCTCTATTTTATTGGAGATCCTACATTGTATTTCCTCTACCCTAAATACATCTGAATGCAGATCACGTTCTATATGTCATTGCACATATGCAGTAACTAATGAAGTCTTAAGTCACTATATATTTTATCCTGCTATAAGGACCTTTTTATATGGTTAATGCAAATACTAAGGGTCCAGCTCAGACCGTGGAGCTGTCTGATCACGATTTACAGTATTTGCTGCTGAGTCTCTTGCATTTGTATATAGATGTGAGACGATAACTAAGGCATGGTATGGGCTTTAAACAAATTTAGCAAGATAATGGACATGTTTCTACCTTAACAAGTATAGGTTGCCATACAGACCTTTGCTAATTTCTTATCTATATAGTTTACTTGAAAGTAATAACAGAAGACGTTTGGCTTTAGATTTTTTTCACCTTATACTTTACATCTTTATTTAAGGACGCACGAACACGTAGTCAAAATCCAGGCTTTCGATTGGCTAATAAAATCTATCTGTCAATGTGCTTGTTCGAGTGTAAGAGGGCATTCAGTAATGCCGTTATTGTTTCAGGATATGATAGTTGTAGTACTACTAAATCTAGATCAACTAAATAATATGCTTCGCAGGATCTATAATTTCCTTTTAAGGCACCTGCAAATATGACACTTAAGCACAATAACTCAATAAGAAGAAAAACTATGTCACGCATAAGGATTTCTACAGTATAGTAGATAGTGTTGATGTTTTTTGTGTTAATGATATTATTTGTTATTTTATCCAACAATTACAAAGATTAATAAGCACAAGTTATGAATATGTAAATACATGTCTGAGGTAAAGGGTTAAAAGAAAACCAAGTAGCGTTGACATTTCCTAGCATTGCAAAACAATCTTGTCTAACTTTGAACTGTTTTCTCAGTTATGTCATGGCCTGTTTGTTTTGGTTTCACTGACCTTTATCTATTTGTAGTTAACACGAGGTTGACCTATTTACCGCCAGAGAGATGTTCACTTTAGTACTTTCATCACTTTGATTTTATCGACATTGTATATTCTGGAAATGCCTAAAAACAGAAAATGAATGAAACAGAAAATGCGTAGCTTTCGCTTCACAATCCAATGTAAATTTAAATATGTTGCGTGATACAAATCAATGGTATTCATGAATATATCAGTGGTCTAATTTTATATGCAAGCTGTTATCGATTTCTTCTTCAAAATCGGAGAAAAACCAATGAATGCCCTTTCTGTTCGGCTGTTGCTTCTATTGACTATATAGAAGAGAGGAGCTTCAATACTTGCCCGCCATTGTTGTTGCTTTGGTACAAGCCAATCAATCGTTATTCATATGTTACTCATATGTTGCATGTTTAATGCAAATGCTATCTCAGCATACGACGGGAAATGCCACTTCACGGACGCTGTTTTGACTACGTTCCAATCTTGGTGAAACTGAAAGTGCAAAATAGCCCACATATATACTCGAGGCAAGCGAGTTAAAAAGGCTAATTAGATGTGAAAATCATACCAGCTTTGCATTTGTCTTTGTGGATATACAGTGATTCTAATGGCAGAAGTTTGAAATACAGTGCATCGAGGAATATATTCCGTCACTTTCAAACGGAGAGGTTAACTCCGGTGTAGTAAAAAGTAAAACATATCTTCTCTATCGAGGGATACACATTAATTTCAAGCGGAGGAAACATATACTTGTTGTTGTTGTTGTTTTTAATTAAAAGTAATCACTGTCTAAGATCTTTATCATGACGGCAGGTTGCAGCAACGTGTGTGGCCTGGTATTGCTTGTAACCATTATTTTGGGCAGTCTAGTGGCGATGTTTGCCCCATACTGGTTGATCTTGAACTACGTTGACGTGAAGCGTGGTCTGCTAATGAGATGTTCTGAAAAGGAGTGCGTTTGGACCGATCAACTGAAAAAGCAACGGCAGTCTAACAACCTTGGTAAGTACTCATTTTTTAGCTATTCAAAATTGGAAGACGCCTTATCACAGTTGGTGGTTAATAGCTTAGAGGGGCAGCGTCTCCTCGGCTGAACGCAGCATCAGGATGCATTGATATAAGGGAAGGAGAGGGGATAAGAGTGTAGCTCGTTAAAGCGTCTCTTTCCGATATGGCTAAAAGCGACTTTTTTGGGGGAAAATGTCTTTAAATTCCATTCTTTTGTATTGAAACGAAAGCCTGTAATGATACCGGATTACTGAATATAAATATGACAAGAAAAATGCCTCATAATTTTTGAATATTGATGTAAGAAGTCACCGACGGAGAAAAGTGTTAGTGACACTTTTTTTGGCCGGTTATTCTATTTTAGCGCGAGCTCTTTTGGCTGGGAACTCCGATTCCTTTTCGACACATGCGCAGCTGTGTAAACGGATCATCAGAAGAAAAACGGACAAAAGGAAGAAGATAGCCAATCTACTGCAGCATAATAAGTTTTAGCTTAAACAGAACATATTTCATTGATATAAAATATTAACAATATTTGTAACCATACAACGTAAAATAACAGATATTGGTGAAAATTATCATAGAAGAATAATTGCACGAGTGTCTAAATTCAGGATTGTCCATCCCGTCATTCCTTGGCCAGTAAATAAATAAATCAACTTGGGAGAAGTAACTGGCCGATGTTATACAATCTCAAGTTGGCCGTCTGTAATACAATGACTGCGGAGGTCGCTACAGATTATTGGCTTTTGCGATAACTAAGTTGTCTGCCCTTGAGTACTCTCCGAGTGACAAGGAAAGTTTATAAAAAAAGAGAAACCAACCCGTAATCGAAAATCTCTTAAGTATTGCCGCATATGTTAAGGTGTTTATCGCGGGAGGATGGTCAAAACAGAACAGTTTCACTGAATCGATTTTCTCAAAACAAACGACTAAGGCGCATTTGGATTCAACGATGTCGGACAGTAATCAACTGGTAAGTGAACAAGGGGGAATAGGGGTTTTCTCAAAATGGCCACAGTGTAAACAAGCATTTGATCAATATTCACAATATTTTGACGTTCACGGTCTTAGGGGACTTTTAAGTGTATGGGATTGTTACCCCATTGCGCTTTATTATAAGTTGTTATTGCATCGACAGACAAAAGAACCACATCACGAGGTAAACAAAATCAACAGGATACGTTTTGATAATCAGATGCTGAGCATTAAGCTTCTTAGCTGTCGAAATCTGCTTTAAATATGGATCGACCGAAATCAATACTGAAACGTTTTCATGACTACGCTAGATTGAACAACCAGACGGAGGACAGACTGTTCACAAAGAACAATGTGCTCAAGGGGAGCTTTTGTGAAACCGCTTCGTCCGGCGTCCGTTCGTCGTCCGTCGTTCGTCGTTAACATGTTAGCTTGTAATCACACTAGAGGCCACAATTTTTATCTTATGTTCATCAAACTTGGTCAGAATGTGTGTCTGCATGAAATCTTGGATGAATTCATTATTGGGTTACCTGGGGTCAAAAAGTAGGTCATTAGGTCAAATTTTGGGAAAAACTTGTTAACACACTAGAGACCACATTTATAGCCCAATCTTCACCAAACTTGGTCAGAATGTTTGTCTGCATGAAATCTTGAAAGAGTTCGTAACTGGGTCACCTGGAGTCAAAAAGTAGGTCACTAGGTCAAATCTTACAAAAAAAAATGTGAACACTAGAGGCCCCATTTAAAGGCCAATCTTCATCAAACTTGGCCAGAATGTGTGTCTACATAAAATCTTGGATGAGTTCGTAACTGGGTCACGTGGGGTCAAAAAGTAGGTCACTACTTCAAATCTTAGAAAAAGCTTGTGAACACACTAGAGGCCCCATTTATAGGCCAATCTTCATCAAACTTAGTCAGAATATTTGCCTACATGAAATCTTGGATGAGTTCGTAACTTGGTCACGTGGGGTCAAAAAGTAGGTAACTATGTAAAATCTTAGAAAAGCTTGTGAACACACTAGAAACAACATTTATAGCCCAATATTCACTAAACTTGGGCAAAATGTTTGTCTGCATGAAATCTTGGATGAGTTAGTAACTGGTTCACCTTGGGTCCAAAAGTAGGTCACTAGGTCAAATCTTAGAAAAAGCTTGTAAACACACTAGATGCCCCATTTGTAGGCCAATTTTCATCAAACTTGGTCAAAATGTTTGTCTACATGAAATCTTGGATGAGTTTGTTATTGGGTCACCTGGAGTCAAAAAGTAGGTCACTAGGTCAAATCTTAAAAAAAAGCTTGTGAACACACTCGAGACCACATTTATAGCCCAATCTTCATCAAACATGGTCAGAATGTTTGTCTACATAAAATCTTGGATGAGTTTGCAACTGGGTCACGTGGGGTCAAAAAGTAGGTCATTATGTCAAATCTTAGAAAAGCTTGTGAACACACTCGAGACCACATTTATAGCCCAATTTTCATCAATCTTGGTCAGAATGTTTGTTTGCATGAAATCCTGGATGAGTTCGTAACTGGGTCACGTGGAGTCAAAAAGAAGGTCACTAGGTCAAATCTTAGAAAAAGCTTGTGAACACACTAGAGGCCACATTTAAGCCTAATCTTTACCAAACTTAGTCATAATCTTTGTCATCATGAAATCCTGGGTGAGTTCGTAACTGGGTCACGTGGGGTTAAAAAGTAGGTCACTAGGTTAAATCTTAGAAAAAGCTTGTAAACACACTAGAGGCTCCATTTATATGCCAATCTTCATCAGACTTGGTCAGAATGTTTGTCTATATGAAATCCCGGATGAGTTCGTTATTGGGTCATGTGGGGTCAAAAAGTAGGTCACTAGGATACATTTTAGAAAAATCTTGTGAAAACACTTAAGAGGCACATTCTTCATAAAATTTGACCAGCATGTTTGCCAGTATGAAATCTTACACATGTTTTGAAGTCAGTCATGTGGATTCAGTAGGTCACTGAGTAAAATTCTAGAAAATGTTATCAACATAGTGGCCACACTAATGGTCCAATCTTCACCTAAGATTTCTAAAGTAAAGAACTCTTAATTAATTGATGCCAGATTTGAGCCTACTAAAAGCCTCTGACATCAGGTGAGCGATTAAGGGCCATCATGGCCCTCTTGTTACATTACTAATTTATAGTGTTTTACTCATTATTCATTTATCGAACACAGTCATTCACAAAAACACAGCTATATATTTTGTTGATAGAATATATCAGATGAATATAATGGTAAAACTACTGTCACATCATATAAAGCTGGAATAGCTTATAACAGTAATGTCTGAGTTTTTCTTTCTTTTTATCGTCTACTGTCAGACAGTATTTAACCATCTAACGCATTATTTTTTCTGTGTAGGTTCAAGTCCCAGTTTAGCATAGGTCCTAATGCGGTGACGTATTCCAGCTGACTGGCATTGATCCGGTGGTTCTTTGATTTAAATGTTTTAGGATTTCTTCCAGGCAAAAGCTGGATTTCAGTTTTATGACTGTTGTTGTGTAGCTGCAATTTGTTATTCTTTTCTTTAAGGGTCGAGCTTTATACTCCAGTGCAAGCATTTTGAGCCAAAAACTGGTCGGTGATATCCCTGAAGGTCCCAACATAATACTGCTATGTAAAGGGCCTGTTATGCCAGATATCAAACAAGTAAATTTAGACAAGGAAACAAAGACAGCTTACAGTGAAAGCTGGAACTCCTATTTCAGTTGATTCAGGAATTGCTAGGACAGCATCACAACAGCTGAGATTTGAGGCAGAAAAAACAAGCCAGAAATGACATGGTGATGCAGGAGAACAATTAATATTGATTGACATAATATTATTGGTGAACCATGCCTGGATGCAGAGGATCAAATCGAAACCAATGTATAAGACTGTCATATGAGCATTGCAACATATACCAAACTCTGGAAAGGCGTAGGATAAAGGTATTTCACATGCAAGCCAAGTGAAAAGTGAGAACAAATTTGTGATGAATCATTTAACGAAAAAGAGCAAAATCGACCGTTACCACCTTAGAATGGTAAGTCGGCAAAATGGGCCGACTGGGGTGCTTAAACCGGTTTCACCGAGCTCTAACCTTGCATATCCGGATGGGTTTCTCAAATGCAACCAATGAAAAGAAAACCAATCTATTTGAATACAAAATGTCCAAGCGCTGATGTTTTCTTTGATAAGATATGACGAAAGTAGTGACGTCATTGAAAAATAATGCCAACATAGTGTTAAGAATAAAAAGGGGTATTATTTTGATTTGAAAAACTACAAAAATGGTTGATTATAAGTGAAATTAACTTTTTGAATCAAGAAAAAACATGACCAGAAACGAATAAATGGTTGTAGCATCCTGCTCATGTTAAGACGGAATTGAGGAACCAAAGTCCAATGTCCATCAAAGGAAATACACGTAACAATGCTTATAGGATGAACTAAACGACAACATAGATTACATGCACGGGGAGATTTATAGTATTGCTTAAAGTTAAACAAATGTAATGCAAGTAGTTAAACGTAATGACACTTTCCATATTTGTCGAATCTGCTTTTACACACATTTGGGATTTTCTGTAAAGCCAGACTTAAAAACTGATTGAAACCCTTATACTCCATTGTGAAAAAATAACTGATTTGATAATATCCATCATACTAAGAGAAAAAAGACGGGTTACTATTGTTACTTTATCTATGGCTTAATTATTCATTATATCTGTTTTAACTCTCGATGCAGGTGCTTACTGTTAGTTGTTTCACTTTGACGGGATATTTTTATTTACACTGTTTGTTAAATAGAAAACCCTTCAGGAAGTGCGAGGTTTGAGCGCTCCACAAACCAGGTTTAAGCACCCCAGTTGGCCCTTTTGCCGACTGACCGTTCCAAGGCGGTAACTGATGGTTTTTCTTTTTGTGTGTTATGTCTCGTCTCTGTGTTTTTTTTTTGTCAAATTTACATTTACCTTGTTTGCCTTTGTCTACAGGTAGATAAAATTTAAATATCTGTGAAAATTTTGATAGGACCTTTTCTTATTTACCTATTGTTTGTGAGCACTCTTTTTCAAAGTCTTTGGGTTTAAAATAAAATTTAGGTTTTTATTGTAGATTTTTACTGAAGGTTTGTCCAGATTATGACATTTAAGAAAATGATTGAACATGTTACTTGTGAGCATCTAAAATGTCAAAACATTTTTTTTAAATTTGACTTAAGACGAAGAGAAATACATACACAAACTACTGCCACTTACTCTTTGGTGAGTTTGTACTTTAAAGCCACCACGTTCAGGATATTTTTCTTGAAATGTTTGTTTCTGAAAGCCAATATTTTTGTATTCTTTCAATACAATAAAAAAGAAGGTAACTGTTAAAGCTTTATAAAAAGGAATACAGAAAAAAGCCAGTTTATAGAATTACCATCGAACTTTGTATCTAGACCACAAATAAATAACATCTATACAAATGCATGGACCTAAATCTACATCTTTATCTTTATTTTACCTTTTATGTTTTATATGTCAATGGATACATTTTTTTATCATTCCTCAATTTACTTTCTGATGTCAATGTCACTATTTGAACACATTAATGTTTTGGGTATAAAACCATATGAATATTGTCTCTGTAAATCAATATATTTATATGGACCTTTTTAGGAATAAATGTATGTGTTTTTTTATTGTTGATACAATCGGAATGATGGGATGTTTGAAATGCAAGTTTAAAAGATGGTATGGTTGAATGGTCCGTTCTGATTATATTAATGTATGGTATTAGAAATAAGCTTGTATTTATTACCCTATGTTTGATATTAAATACACATATCCACACTCATATTGTCTTTGTTGATGTATTTTGCCCTCTTAATTGTTAATTGACTTAGCCAGTTTAAGTAGTTTTATGACAATAAAGAACCACGTGCACAGTTCAAATACATGTCTAACTGGGCTAAAAATTGCTTAAAATAGTTAAAGTGTTGCGAAGCTTAAATTTCTCACAACTTAAAGACAACACACTCTTTTGAAGTTTGTGACAAGAATTAAAATTTAGTTCCAGTATGCATTCTGGTTCAACAAAGTTTTTCCAATGAAGATAAAGATATAAGTAAATACTTTGAGAAAAATCACTTAAAACCGTAGCTTGCTACATTTGTTAATAACCCAGTCATCTACTTAACATTGCAAGGCAAAGGTGCCTAGACATATTGCTAGAGATTTAGCAGCAAATAGTGCAGATTCTTATTAGACAACTCCCAGCTGCTATCTGCCTGATCTGGAGCAACACTATTTGCCAGAGTTGTATAAATATGTGTTAAGCTAGCTAAGGTTTAACAACAGTTCAACAGTTATGGATGCACACATATGCAATATACACGAGAGAGGGGGTGGATGAAAACAGCAAAAAATGTTTAAACACTTACTGACAGCGGGGATAAAAGACAGAAGAAAATTTTAAAGCACATATACTTTAATGTTAATGTACTTTTGACAATTTGTACAATGTATACAGGTGACCAACATAAAAGAAAAAAGTACTGCATATGTCAATCCTCTTTTAAAAAAATGGAGCGTTCATTGTGCTTCATATTATAACAATTTCCTTTCTCAATTTGGTAATGAAGGGTGCCTGGGGCTAAGCAGTTAAGTTATACTGTAAGCTTGTAATTTCAAGACACTGCCAGTTTGACAGTGATTTTAAAAATAATCAACAAAAAGTTACTAATGCATTTTTTCCCTAGTAACTGCATTATTATAATTATTTTTATGCAACGTAGAGAATATTATATTCCTTATATAGGTTATATGAAAATACCTTCCCACAAGTGAGATAACTAAAACATTTCTTTTATTTCGAAACTAGGGAATAGTCGAAAGTGGGTATCCGACGATGATTCGGGTTAGGATAAGGGACTATAACGTCGGTATCAGGTTAACTATCTGCCTACAAAATACAATGTATTACTCCTGTTTGTTTTTTTAAATCAATGCATAATGTTTGCATTTACTTATAATTTAATCTAGGTAAATACGATTTTGAAGACTGCATCAACTGTAAGACAGTGCAAATCGTTAAGAAAAAAAACCCGCATTAAATGTTAATTATTTCCATATCAATTAACAACCACGATGCTTAACAGATACCGACGTCATAGAGGAATACCTGAATAATGCTATAACATCACCTTAGAAGTAAGAGTTATCGTGGTTTTCCTTTTAAAATAATATGTATTTGTTTTACCCTTTACCTGCTGTAAACAACATTCACACCATTAATATAGAACGTCCCGCACACATATGGTGTTTTCAGCAAGTAAAGGGTTTAAATATGGTATCAGAAGGTTTAGAGCCATTTTCTCTCTCTCAAACATCCAAATAAATTTTTGTTTCATGGAAATATCCCGCAAAATGCTGCTTATTGATGTCCTACATATAATTGAAATGTGGCGCGTCAACTCGTCATTACACAATGTATTTCCTGTCTGTGCCAACCTGCACAGTTAGCTAGGCTATTGTTAAACGAAGGAAATCACTTGGCGACTCTTTGATATCACGCTATGTCATAATCCGGGTAATTCGCTGTGACGTCGATATTTGTTGTTAGCAGAAATTCACAATTTAATTTTTGGTTTTGGAAATAATAGGCATTTAGAGCATTTTTATGATTCGCTCTGCTTAAAACTTAAGGAAGTGATCAAATTTGCATTTACTTAGAATATAGTATAAGGTTATGGAGAAATTATGCTCACATTTGCCATATCAGGCATTCTATATTGTTACATGTATATGATATAAACAAACTGTCGGATACCAGTTTTCCTATAAATGTCGAACGTGATTATGAGGGTATTTTAGATGCTGCTGCCTCATACTGATGTTAATGTAGTAGTAGTAGTCGTCGTAATAGTAGTAGTAGTAGTAGCAGTAGTCGTAGTAGTAGTCGTAGTAGTAGTAATAGTAGTAGTCGTCGTAATAGTAGTAGTAGTAGTAGTAGTAGTAGTGGTAGTAGTAGTAGTAGTAGTCGTAGTAGTAGTAGTAGTAGTAGTGGTAGTAGTCGTAGTAGTAGTAGAAGTAGTAGTCGTAGTAGTAGTAGTAGTAGTAGTCGTAGTAGTAGTAGTAGTCGTAGTAGTAGAAGTAGTCGTAGTAATAGTAGTAGTAGAAGTAGTAGTAGTGGTAGTAGTCGTAGTAGTAGTAGTAGTAGTAGAAGAAATAGTAGTAGTAGTAGTAGTATAAGTAGTAGTAGTCGTAGTAGTAGTAGTATAAGTAGTAGTAATGGTAGTAGTCGTAGTAGTAGTAGTAGTAGTAGTAGTAGTAGAAGTAGTAGTAGTAGTAGTAGAAGTAGTAGTAGTAGTAGTAGAAGTAGTAGTAGTCGTAGTAGTAGTAGTAGAAGTAGTAGTAGTGGCAGTAGTCGTAGTAGTACTAGTAGTAGTAGTAGTAGAAGTAGTAGTAGTAGTAGTAGTAGAAGTAGTAGTAGTAGTAGAAGAAGTAGTAGTATGCTGCTGCTGATATTGTTAATGATTATAATGATAGGTGTTAAAGATGATAAGGAGGAAGAGGTGGAGGAAGAGGTGAGGTAGAATGACGATGACGATGACAAATACTCTGCTGCTGTTGTTGGTGCCAGTGATTTACATGTATACTGTTGTTAAATGTTACGATGTTGCTATTGCTGTTATTGAAGATGAAAACGATTTTTTATAATACTTTTCAGGGGATGTTGTGGTTAAGATAGAATCGTACCTGGACAAAACAATGAAAGAGAACATTCCACAGTATGCTTTAATTTATGATTACCCAGGTAAGGATCATTTAAAATATTATAAAAATATGCTTAAAACGAACCCCTTTTCACGAAGAAGAAATACAGTTTATGGTTAATAAATAAAACTCTGAAAATAGTTTATCATAATATATCTCCACAGTTTCGTTTTCTTAAAAAATAGTTATGGTGCTTTTGAAGCACATTCCTTCTTCTTTGTGAACCTATAGGAAAAGTTGATTTATACAACTAAATTCTGTTTTTTTTTTATAAAAGTTGTATAAACCAGCGATTTATTTATCCAAATATAACATAGCCATTCTTTTATCTACATATAGTTCAGCCATTGTTTTATCCAAATATAAACTAGTCAATGTTAATAAAAATACCACACCCATTAACAAAAATAAAATAAAATTAACCAGTCATGTTATCCAATATAAGTTTAAATGCTTGTTTATCCAAATATAAACCAGCCATAGGGTTATCAAGTATAGATGAGCCATTTGTTTATTCGAATACAGCCTCGCCAGTGGTTGGTCGAGTTATTTTTTGGCGATATAGACCATCCAATTGTTCATCAAAATAACATTAGACTTTGTTTTATCAAAATATAAACTAGTCATTGGGTAATCATTAAAGCCAGCCATTTGTTTATCAAAATGCATGTTAAACCCATCCATTTTATTATAACATCTGTCGCAGGTATGGACTATCTACTTGTATCACAGCTAATATTTTATCAAAAGAAAGTCTTCACCAGGGATCAAATAAAAACAATCGCTTTCAGATATTGCTACTTCTCAAGCAGTAACACACTTACATATTAAAATACAATGCCACAACCCTTGTGTGACCAGATATCGAGGAAAATTAATACTGGTCAAATGTCTAGGTTTTTTTAAGATTGGTTGACAAGACAATATTGATCGCAATGTAAATCTCATGTCTAACTTATTATTTTGATTTGTTGATGTGTTATAAAAATTAACAACGTAACATAATTATGTGTATGTGTACGAAAACCATGTCATTTTTACCAAAAATGTTCAAATTAAAAAAAAGAGGAAAAAAAAGATTGTTCCTCGCAGCTCAACTCAATGTATGATTGACATATGAACTAACAACTAGGACACCTATGCAAAGAACACTGCAATCTGTTCATCAACAGTGATCGTTTAAGTCAATCGGAACGCTTCATTCATTATTGTTGAAAATAAAATGATAAGTTACTTTTTAACAGTATAGGGTAACTAACAAACTATGTTTAAACCATGAAGTTTAAATAAAAAGCGCACATTTCGTTAACTTGTCGTGTCGTAATGCAAACATTTCATTGATACACTTTACATGTTTCTTTGATTCAGGAAATTTGACTAAGTGTAAGACGCGAACTATAAATCAACCATACCAAGGCCTTTATATAATCCGGTAAACCTTAAAATTTACTTGCACGTTACTTATAGCAAAGTGAAATGATAAGATATTACTCCCGGGAAATGACTCGACTAGATGTTTATTTCCTTCAACTATATGAAGATTGTACACCTTATATCGGAACAGAAACACTATGAAAAACAGGTTAAACTATATGAAAACTACCGTCCATTTGAGATACATACTCTTAACAAATATTGTACCATACACTCGTATCATATTATATAAATAATACAAATAGGCTAGTTCATAAATAAATACATAAATTGCTCTTATATCCATGATGCATGAAAAATATATATTAAAATACAAACAAACATGGTAAATAAATCTTACGAAACTTACATTTGGAAATTTTATATCTTAACTCCAACACCGATTTAGACCTTGTCGAAACGCAAAACAAGATTTAAAAGATTGGGACAGATACACGAGACACGAGATGTAATAATAACACGATATATAATAAGGTTATTACATTTCACGTTTTTACATTTCCTGGCAACGAATTTAACAAAATAATTAATAAAACTAAGAGTAAGATCAAATTATAAAGAAGGGAGTATTTGTGACTTGATTCTGTTAATTTAGACGCCTTCCAGATTAATTGTGGTTAAAAATGATCCGGACCCATTCTTTATGTACGAGTGAAATGTCTCATTTCACAATGCTATGTCTTTTACTTAAGTCGGAATTAATTAGAATATAAATATAATGATCCAAATCAGACATTAAACTAACATCTGTGAGAGAATCGAGACAGAAACTAACAACGGGTTGTGAGGAGGTTTCGCGTTGTTACATTTCCTTGCGATCAAGCCAAACAGATATGTTATAGACCGAGATATACAATACAATACAGTACAATTTCTGTCAACTCAAAACTTTGTCAAATTATAAAATATGGATTATAAGTAACTTGAATCGGATAATTTGGGTGCATTACAGATTAAGTTTGGTAAAAATCATTTGATGCACTTACAAGTGACTGAACAATTAAGGTATATAGGCAATCTATGCACAAGACATCCGGACAGAACGGAACAAAAATGGAGCTGATATTTTTGTTGATCAACTCTATACATTGTTGTATCTGTATTAGGGATAGATACTAAGTGTAGTTGTCTACGTAAATTTAACTCTCTCTCTCTCTCTCTCTTTCTCTTTCTCTCTCTCTCTCTCTCTCTCTCTCTCTCTCTCTCTCTCTCTCTCTCTCTCTCTCTCTCTCTCTCTCTCTCTCTCTCTCTCTCTCACTTTTCCTTTCGTCCGTTATCCTCCTGTATTTTTTCATGTTCTTTGATTTTTCATTTTATTTATACGTTTCCAAGGGGGAGGGGTAGTGCTCTATGTTTTTTCGGTTCAATTTGCTTTACTCCACAAAAGTATTGTCTTATTCGACATGGTCGCTGACATAAAACGTTATCAGAACATAGGGCAGATTGCACGAGATTCGTGGGTTAGACAGAATCATGCTTAAAACGTCTCTATACGATATAGAAACCTGAATACTGGCCGCTGATTGGCCAATGGTGGTGGTTCGTGGTCTAATAATGGGCTTACGTGTAGGTACATTTAAATCCTAGACATATAGTAAAGAGCCCGCTGAGTCGTGACGTCACGTTGTTTACTCTATATAAATAGTTTGAACCCGTCTCAGCGCCCCCACCAAGAGTCATAGAAAACTTCCGATGTAAACTAAAGCAATAGACGGACAACTGAAAGCTGTGTTAATATTTAGGAAACTACGCGTACATCACGTGATAATGGCGGTACTAGGCAATCGGAACTCCTCGGGTAATTCCGTCCTCGGGACAATCGTCCCTCGGATGTATCTGGTGCAATAATACTTATTGAAATCACGATCGTTTTGTTCGCCGGAAGTCGGAAGAAGACTATGCCTAAGTAGTTCGCAAAAAACATAAACACTGCCATCGTTTGACAGCTGCGTGCCTGCTGCGCTGGGTAAATTAAAATTGGATGATTTAAATTTGAAGCCGCCACAAATTTGAGTTTTACTGGCATCGTCTTGTAGTGAGCTGTCACCCTAGCTGCCATCTTTGTTTTGACGTCTGTCTTAAAAGAAGTCCCATTTAGATAAGTGACCGAGGTGGTCCGACTACCTACATACATTCGAGAGATGATTCGTGAATTATCCGAGGTGTTCCGATTGGGTACTAGGATGTGTGAAAATATAACATTCAAAAAGTTTCACCAAAAAAGCACGGCTCCTGTTGATAATCGGTTAGATTTTAGTGTTAACCCAGAGACGACACACATCTGCTCCGACCACTTCGTGGCTGCTGTCATGGTATGTAATTTCTTTTTTCATTTGTTTCTAATTTGATGACTAGGATTTCTCTGAATATATTTAGTCATTTTACGTTTAAGTTTCTGCTGAATAGATAGCTAAATCGAATTTCAGGACGAAGATATAGCAGTTGTCAGACAAACCTTGTTCTACTTTTCGGTTTTCATTGTGATAAATAGTATCTGTTCATTTTAAACTTTCGGATTGGATTATTCTAAATAATAAATCATGTCTTAAACTTATAAAAGTGTATTTTTTCTTTATACATATATGTGCTTAATTTTCCGTGGATAAAAATATGATTGTGCTTTATTTTCTATTACTTTGCAGTCTGTCGTGGGCAGAAGGGTGTGTGGTCTAATCTATTCATCTGTAGGCCTATCATTTATGGAATAGAACAAATTATAGCATCAAACCCATCACTTTTGTTACCATTGTTATCAGTGAATACTTTGAAACAAATATAGCGCTGCTTTGTCGGTGAATTCATGCCATGAACACCTGACATAACAGTTAAACCCACTCATTTTATTCTGAGACCAGTATTGTATAACTTCAGTTTGAGTGTTGTCTAGAAATTGACATACTAAAAGTATGTATACTAAAAGTATGTACCACTGTTTAAGGTAACATCTTAGGATTAAGTGTTTACCTTTGAGAGCTCTCTTTCTGGGTGGATGTGCTAGACACAAATAAATACTTTCATTGACTTGCTCAACTAAACGTTCAATTTCAGGTTGTCATAGTAGTATATATGTGCCTCATCTATGTTTTTTGACATAATATGCCATTTTACTTACAGTTCCTACAAAATGAATTTCTTCCACACTTGAACACATGGTTAGAAGGTGTCAACCAACTCAATGCGTTTAGAACAGCTGACACAGACTAGGGGAGATATTCTTGTCCACTCAGATCAATGACGGAATGTGATGCAAGGTATTTCTGACAGATCTATAATCTTAAAAAAATTTCTGCTTAAAAATATTTTGAGACAACTACCCTGTGCATATGTTATAAGTGGAGGAAGACCCTAGATTTCAGTCTGGGCAGAACCTCTGGCACACAGCAGGTTAGCTGGAAAACCTTCCCAACTGATAGTTCTTGTCCAGACCAGGACTCGAACCCATGCGTTGAGGGACTAAGGAGTTACAAGTCATTTTTATGGTTCACTTAAACAGTGTACATGTATTTTGATGGCATGTGTTGTGTCTTTATCGCTTTTGTCTTACTAATATCTGACATTAAATATACGCATTATTTTCTAGTATTGGCAAGGAAAAAAATGAAAAGAGAAATTATATAAAATAATGTTATTAATGCATAGCTGGTCTTATGTTGTTGTAGTTGTAGTTGTAGTCTTCTGTCTCACTCCACTACTTTCTGTTATGACCTTTTTCCAAGATCTTTTGAAAGAGCTTTTTGGTCCACATAGAGACATTTTGTTGATTAAACATACTTACCACCAAGAGGTTCAGGTAATGCAAAGAATAATCTGAATGTAAAAATCTGATACATATTGAAATCAACACACCTATTGGGAATTTCTTTAGTGTTAATTAATGCCGCATTACTAAAGATTTAGTATATACCGTCCTATAATACAATTATACTTGTATTCAAAGTAAGTCATTAGTTATTAAGATTTTGATACCACTTTGCTATTGAATGGCACAGAATAACTTTTTTTTTCAAAATGTACTTTTGAGATTTCGTCTTAATATAAATATCAGATGTTTATACATTAAAAGTGGTATCCTACTTTAATTTTTTGCATAACTTCTCGCATAAACTCACTCTTTAGTCCAAGTATGGACAGATTTTAAATTACCTTAATTATTGTAATGTTTGTAATGATGAGTGGGTGTTGTGCTTCACTTTTCATTTGGCTAGAGAACTTCAGTAACCAGCATTTGCTGGATCTTTACTGTTTTACAATAATTTATTTGGTTGTTTGAGGAAAAACATTGGTGTAAACCTTTGAATACCACCATTAATTATTGTCAAAAAGGTTTGAATAACAATAAACCATATTGATAAGTACATGTACGATTTACCCTAGACTTTTTTTGTGCGACAAGTGTCACATAAATCAAGGACTTAACGAGATTTTTAATATTTTTGTTCTAATTTTGTCACAGCATGACCTTGAAGAAAATCGTGTCCGGTCAATAACTTTGTTATTTATAGTTGGATTTTAAAATTATTTCACAGAAATAATCATCATATCAAGAAACATGTCGCGCGCAAAATTAGGGTTTCTACCCTGAAGGTCATGGTAAATACAATATATAATGCATTGTATTTCTTGAATTCTTTGCCATTGTTAGTATGACAAGTTCCATTGTTTCCCAAGTTAACTCAATGGTTGAAATATTCATTCCCTTCAGGCTTGGTCAGTCTGATTTTATACTACTACTCCATTTACAAAATTCATCTTCAAAGTTATACAACAAATTGTTTTATGATAAAATACCCATTCGGGGAGCATCATCCGTCTTTGACGGTCTCTGGTTTCTTTCAGTTACCATGACAAGAACCGTTTCTTCAGAGACAGTTGGCCTTTGAATTCAACGCCATGGGCTAGCAAACAGAAGCACAACTGTCAGGAAGTTTAGTGTTGCTTTTTTAGTGGTATACCATTTCTTAACTTTTAGGTGAGACCGGGGATAGTTGTTACATTTTTCACATTTTTAACATCCAATTAAAAGTGACAAGTTCGATAACTGATACACCTGAAAACTATCAAATCTTTGCTGTTTATCATACTGTATAGGAATTTTGTCTGCTAAACTATTTCTACTAGAAATAGCCACTTGATTGTGGTTAGTAAAATGTAACAACTTACCCCAGTATTGAGGTAATTTGTTACAGTCCGCGGGGTAAATTGTTACAATTTCTTCCTTTACATTTCGAAAAAGAAAAAAATCAATGCAAGAACAGTTTAATCAATAAATAATGATTTTAACAGTAAACGCAGTTCATTGCATCTTTTCCCAAACAATTAAATGTCAAAAACGAAACAAACAAGGAAATTTAAACGAGTAATATCATTGAAAGATTGGTTTCTTAACTAGTACGTTAACGGTATGCGTACATTTACTAGACTGTCGTTAAATTAGATCTGCTTCGCCATCGGATTCACAGTTATGACAGATGTACACATTATTTTTAACACATTTGTACACTCCTCGTGTGACCAACCTCTACACCCCTGACACTGAATCCACGCCTCCCTTGCACGGCTATTGGAATATGGCTCAACGCAGACTAAAGAAAACCATTCTTCTTCATCGGAAGAAGTTACATCACTGCTAACTTTACTGCGTTTTGGTTTCTTTTTGGATTCTTTTTTCTTCTGTCCTGTGCTGCTAACAGACCTTTGCAACAATATAATTTTTGTTAAAATGTATTGATAGAATTCGAAAAACAGGACAAGTTGTTACACTGTAATATAATGCCCCGTGCTTAGTGTATCAACCTGCCCCAACACTACCACACATGTCAAGATCCATAATAGACAACTAAATTAAATTGCAGAAAATAATACAGATTTAAACCCATACCTAACTTAATCAAAAATATATTTATTAAATTACAAAACAACTTTTATATGTTATAGTGTAAGACAAAGTTGGAGAGACATCAAAAATTACTTACACGACTCAAAATCAAACTTTCACATCCACAAACTTTATTTTTCCAGCAAAATAAAAATAAACTGCATTGAAGATGGCGGCTGAAAAATAACGCTGTAACACGTAATATATGATGTCATATATGACATCATAATGTAATAATTTGCAGTGTAACAACCTACCCCTTGTAACAACTATCCCCGGTCTCCCCTACTTTTGATAAAACCGCTTTAACATATCACAAGGCATGATTTAGTTGAATTTTGTTTATTTCTCCACATAATCTTTAAAATAATTCAACAGTTAACACACATCAACATAATAGAAGAATCTAATTCACTTTCCATATTCAATGTTTGATAGAATCATGCTTTTTGAAGATAATCAAGACAACTTCTTAAAATGTATTTTACTAAGATTAAATCACATGTTACAATCCTTAAAAAACACTTAATGGCACATTTATAAAGTACTTGCATAAGTCACTTTATATCATATGGTATAGGAAGAATAGAACATATGCTATTCTTATTCGTATAATTACTAAAATTATAAGAGACAAATTTAATAATTATATGACCTTTTTTATAAAAAAGACGTGTGTTGCATAATAATTGTCTGCATATTTTTTTATATATTTGTATTTATTTATTATCAATACATTTTTCAAGCTACATTAAAACATTTGCTGTGCATTATGTAACTGTGTTCTTGCTTAAACACCCTAACATTAACGAAATGAAAAGACTAAAATTAAAATAATAAGTAATACATCTATTATTTATTCTTGTTTGTTCTGACAAAATTAAAGAGTATGCTAAAAGCCAGGCCAAGTAATAGTTTCGTCTCTGGATGCAAGATTTTAAGGGTTTAAACCGTTGAGCCAAGTTGCAAGTTTTCTCACTGCAAGACGAAACATATACAATATAAACAGGGACTCAATCAGATTGTAAATTAATTAAGACTCTTCTTGTAAGCTTTAAATAATGGACACAGCTAGTTCTTTAATACTAAGTATTAAATAGTGTTTGAGGTAGGCCTTGGTTCTGTTCTAGTATGTATCCAATGGCTCTTAATTGATTCAGTTTAAGGGTGGGATGGGATGGGATTGCCGGCATTTTTGCCGATACTGTGCAGCGACATTTCTGTCATAATAGCACAGGGGCACTTATGAGGTGCCCAGGGTCTAAACCCGGCCGGTCCATTTTACTGACACCGACGAGTCAGGCGTAATGCTGTGCTGTCCCCTTAGCCCCGGGCGTTAGGAGAGAAGTAACTACTACCAACTTTTAAAGTCTTTGGTTTGACCCGGCCGGGGTTTGAATCCGCGACCTCCCGATCCGCAAGCCGACGCTCTACCAATTGAGCTATTGCGGCCGGTTTCAGTTTAGATGATTAACAACACTACTACAACTAAAACATATATCATATGTTAAATTGGCAAGTGTTATTTTATCTAATTGCTTTATGTTTTAACTGAATCAGAAAAAATGACGAAGCTTATTCCTAGTCAATACAAATATATAACTAAAACTATATATTTTTATTTATTAATTTATTAATACTTAAAACATACATGTGACTAGTTTACTCTTTACTTTGACATGTTTTATATTATACATACATCTCTAAAGAAACGTTCTGTCAATAAAATAACTTAAATTACAGCATCAAATATACATAAACATTTCAGATACATTTACTCGATTTATAATTAGTGTATTAAAATATGTAAACCAGGATTCTCCAGATATGAAATGTTAAAACTATATGTCAGCAGTAGGTAATAAGTTCTGTAAATACTGTATATCAAAATAAAACACACACCAAGAAGACCAAACCGTCAATGTTGTTAGTTGTTTTGTATGATCTATTTCTCAAAAACTTCTGTTATAATAAAAAGTTAAATATGTTCACATCATCAACAATTCAATTTATATAGAACAATAAGGGCAGAATCAAGGGACCAGGCTTTGAGCTCAAGCTTTCGCCAACAGAATCGAGACATTGAGAAATCGGGACACCACTGTAGTAATTTTTATTTTCTAGATGAATTCTGGCTCCAAGAGTCTGAGTTCCCCTGTACTAGTTGAAAATCTCAGAGCAACAGGCACAAGCCATAGAAGACGTCACAGGGTCAGGGAATTCATCACCATCAGTATAAAAGACAATTAAGTGCATATTCTATAGGAAACAGTTTAATCTTATTATGCGTGTGTTTAAATAATGATAGTTGACTTTGTCTCTTTTCTTTCTTTCCAATTTGAGTTCCCTTACATGCTTAATCCTTTCCACCATCAGTCTTTGCTCTGTCTTCCACCTGTGTCTCCAGGAAACGACTTTATTTTACGGCCTTTCTCCGTACAGTTTAGGCAAAGATGAGGCAGAATTAATACTACCAATTACACAGTATTAGCTATCAGGGGCGTGCCTGCCGTTACGCACTTACGCACGTGCGTACAGTGGCTTCCAGAAATTGAAAAAATAAAAACGCCAAAAAGCGAATAAAAATCGTCGCCTAACCCGGGTTAGGCACTACCTGTAAGATCTAGTGGTTTTCATCATTCATAATTACAAATGTCTAACTTACATCTTTTTCTTGTTTGACTATATACATATAATTATAGTCTTAATTTTACTACTATGACTTGTTTTCAGGAAAAAAATGTTTTGTATACATTATGAAGCGTTATAAAGACACCTGAAAAAGTATGACATATTTTCTATTTTAAATGATAGTTATTGGCATTTTTTTATGTTTAAAAACGCCCCAGAATGCACGTACGGCGTTATGTAGGAAAAAAAATTTCCGGGGGAGCATGCCGGACCCCTCTAGCAGGAGTGCGTATACACAAAAGTCGTCTAGGCACGCCCCTGGCTATGGATGTATTTATGGAAAAAGGCGGCAAAAAACCCAACCTGAATGGGACTTTGTCTATGATTTATTCTGAATTCGGGTTACGTTATGTTTACTGCTGAGTCATGTAGAACTAAAAGCAGGCAATTGATACACATATAAAGACGATATTTATCTTCAATCCATTTTCAAGTTGGTTCAATTTTCTTGGACGTTTTTCTTCAAATATCTGTTTTATTTTTAGCATTATGCTTTTGTTTTGTATGAGAAAGCCCGAGCGGAAGTCTTTCTATGACTCCCGGTGATGGCGCTATGAAATTGGAAGGTATTCGCGCATTTTGCGGAGTCGGCGGTCCAGTTACTATATGTTTATGCTTAAACAATCATTGTCGAGAATATGACAAGTTGAAATTAAGTTTACACATTCACATGGTGCAACTATATGATCTATCATTGATTGAAAGCTTCCGTCAAATGATACAAGTGCAGACTGGGCTCCGGTACATATCGGTAAAGCATTCCATACATTTAGCCTTAAATAAGGCACCCAACGCAGCTTCTAGCATCGTTTGCTTTAATAATTGAATTACCTTCTGGCTGTGAATTAAAATTGCCCATCAGCAACAAACGGCATATCTGGGAATACAAGGCTATGATATCCTGGAGCATATTTAAATGCTCACTGTACTTGTCCATATGATGTGTGCTACATGGAGTATATACTTGTATGAGATACATAAATTGTTCTTAACGAACTCATATACGACTGTTTATGAAACGCACCCCTGCACTTAACACCAACAATACTCTCCGTATCAAAATCAGGGACAATAATGTAAGTGTCCCACCTTCTATGCTATTTTAATGATACCTCGCCCTTAGAAAAATATCTGCTGGCTGCAGAGATGCCATTCTTGACATTCTTGACATAATGACAGTAGTGTTCCAAGTACATATGTTGTAAATAAAATATTGAGAACTAAACCGATTCAATATACACCAGTCATGGTACATGCATAAAATAGTGTTGACTTTGTATATAAACAAGACACCTTTTTATTGGTTAACCGGTCCTTGTGTTCACCGTTGTAATAGTCACGGTTATTATCTGCACGTTTCTTCCCTTATCAATTATTATATTAGGTATCCATTCACTGCAAGTGATCCCGAAGAGCCAGAATTTATCCTCCAGCATTTTGTCACCGATGTCTGTTTCTGCATTAACGCGAATAATAACGGTTTCCATTCGGTTTGGTCGAAAATTCTTCACCATGGATAGTTTAATGCCCCTTTGCTTTGCATATGTGGAGATTATAGATTTTTTACAGACTGTAGAAATCAGCATACAAAGTTATGTTTATTTCTGTTTCTCGCGTAAATTGAGAAGTCATTGTCCTGTGCTACCCCAATCTGATTAAAATCATATCCTGAAAACCGCTCCGCTATCAGGGGATCTGACGACGAGTCAATAAAACCTTCCCAACCAAACAGATTATTTCCTACAAAATTGCAAAAGTAAATGATTATCAGTTTTGAGAAAAATAGTAATCAGGAAAAACCATTCTTGTTTATAGACGGTATTTGCTGGCCATCATCAGAGCTTTCATTTTGCATGATCTTACTTTGGTAAGATTGGTGCTACCCTTGCTGTTTGCATTTTCAGGTTGCGATTCCATGACCCGACCTTGTAAGTAATATTGATCAAACATTTTAGGTGGGGGTTTTGTGTGCAGTAAAGCTTTATTGATTAGACCAAATTAAACTCTGCTTTTTGTAACTAGTTAAAAGGACAATCAAACTAGGACATTGTTTAAGCAGATTTTGGTTAAAATAAACAGACGTTACCCATGATATGATTAGAAAAACGTTAAGGTTCTGGACCTGTAACTAACTTCGTCAAACATCGGCACTCGGTATGATCCGGTTTTATTTGAATAGCATTCGTCGTAAAGTTTCGTATTTGCTATTTTTAGTAGTTTTTCACCACGTGATATGGATTTTCCATGACGTCATTGGGTTACCCATTTCTCACAAATGAGGGAACCGGGAGCTCGACAGCGTAATCGTCGAGGGCGATATTGTTAAAATAGTGGTTTACCGACAACAAAGTCATGTAAAGTTGAAGTGGATCATAACTATTGTGTGGGTTTCCTGTGTACAGTGAAAAATGCACTGTTTCATCTTGTGTTTGCGATTTAAATTTTCCTTCGCATGCTAACTGCGAGAGTTAGCGACATGGTTTGACGCTCGCTCACCTTCGTCTGATATGTTCTCCGGATGGCCAGGATGGACTTTTAAATGTGTTCAGGGGTCAAACTTTTGAGGGACAACTAAGTGTCACTAATACCAAAAGAGTGCTTGACTCAGTTATTCCTAAACTGTCGGATTTTTTTTACGAAAACCGTGTAAAGTGGTTAATTTCAAATATTTCCCTCAAGCCAGCCAAAGTCAGTAAAGAGAAGGTTTTCATGTAATAATGCAGAGTTTTACATACATATTTCCATCTCTTATACCAACTGTAGTTGATTTTTGTATAAAGGAGTATAATTTGTAATTGACCATTTTGACGTTATTTTTCGCTATAAATTCTATTGCAGTTTCATTAAAGTAACCTTTACGAATTCTTATAAATTTTATTAGGAACGGTAAAATGCCTTTAAAATCTAATATTATGGGCAGTTCATATTGCAGAAAATTTTAAAACTAGTTGTATGTGTCTAACTAGCTTCAAACTTGAGATATTTGCTTTTATAGATAGAGTAAATTTTTAAACACACCCATAAAAATTCGGATTTTTGCTCGGGGGTACATGTATGCAAAGTTCTGTAAATTTTATTAAGAACGGTAAAATACCTTTAAAATCTCATATCATGGGCAGTTCATATTGCAGAAAATTTTAAAACTAGTTGTATGTGTCTTACTAGCTTCAATCTTGAGATATTTGCTTTTATAGATAGAGTAAATTTTTAAACACACCCAAAAAATTCGGATTTTTGCTCGGGGGTACATGTATGCAAAGTTCTGTAAATTTTATTAGGAACGGTAAAATGCCTTTAAAATCTCATATTATGGGCAGTTTATACTGCAGAAAATTTTAAAACTAGTTGTATGTGTCTAACTAGCTTCAAACTTGAGATATTTGCTTTTATAGATAGAGTAAATTTTTAAACACACCCAAAATATTCGGAGTTTTGCTCGGGGGTACATGTATGCAAAGTTCTGTAAATTTTATTAGGAACGGTAAAATGCCTTTAAAATCTCATATTATGGGCAGTTTATATTGCAGAAAATTTTAAAACTAGTTGTATGTGTCTAACTAGCTTCAAACTTGAGATATTTGCTTTTGTAGATAGAGTAAATTTTTAAACACACCCAAAAAACTCGGATTTTTGCTAGGGGGTACATGTATGCAAAGTTCTGTATTTTTATAAGTATTTGTCAAAAGTGTGATCTTATTGTTCTGATTTATCATGACATGATTGTGTAACAGGAAAATTGGTTAAAATTTGAATATAGAACAGTAGAATTTGAAAAAATGGTACTTTTTCATTTTTTGTTCCAGCACAATTTACGGTGTTTTTGAAAATCAAGGGTCACTTTATAAAAATGTACATAACTTGAGTTACAAACGGTAAACTTCCTTAAAAATTCACTGTAAGATGTGTTTTATAGTACAGATTCAAGAAACAGTATCATTATAAGGATTGTGGAAGGTCACCATTACAGGTCCAGAACCTTAAGACCCAAACAGATTTAAACTTTTATTAACCGGAATATGGTTAAACGAATTGATTAATTTTATACATAATTTACTTGCATCCTGTCGAAATAATCTGATACGGCGAGTTTCGCAAATGGGCTAAATATAACTTATTAAAACAAAATGTACTATAACGTTATTGTAACGTTACAACACTTGTCACAATGGGCACTTAAGCTCACGTTTTTTGCCAACACTCGTGATTATTACTACAACTGTACATAAACACATCACATGGTGAGTGGTTACAGTAAAAAGTGTCTTTGTTCTCCAAACGTCTTGAACATTGCCTTAACTCTTGTACCTCAGAAATCCGGCTTTTTATAGTGGTTGTGAGTGTTCATCTTCAGTAGAAGCAAGTTTATTGCCGGTAAAGAATATGAGCTTGAACTTTGTTGTTGTTGTGAATAATTGAATGGACTGAGACTGTTGAACTTAAACCTTGAGAATATATTTGTGAGACCTTTCTTAGGTATGCCTCATGTAGTATCCTACAATTTGCCTATACCAATTACACGAATTGTATCTAAGCCTTAGTTATGGGAACTTGGGCATAATTTCCGCATAAAGGCATAATTTATACTTAGCACGGACGATCATTAACGCTATTGTAATGGTAATTAACTACTTAAGCACTAATTTATAAGACAGATTTCGTTTACATGTTAGTTATTTCTAAACCATTAATTAAGTACGATAATAAATAAGTACGATGGTGATTCTCCCTAAATATAAATGTCTACGTCACCGCCTCAGACCATTGTTTAGATGCGGGCGGTACGTAGTCACGTGGTTAAGTTAAGCATCTTTGGTTTAAACATAGCTAAAGATACTGCGTAGGCAAAGATAGAAATGGCATATTTTAGGTGGTTACTGAGATGATATACTTTACTTTCACATAGCTCTAGAGCACCAATACGCAGCAAATCGCAGGACCTTTTCGGGTAATAATAACCTATATATTTGAGAAAAGGTATTACTCCAACCTGTCGGATGCTACCTATTATATGTCCAAGTGCTTACTATTTAAGGTGGCTTGGGAGTTGTTAGTATGTGTTTGATAGATGACAAAGTTCGCTCATTCGATTGTTCGAATCGTTTTCTGTTCTGAACATTTGAACATAAGGAATAATTTAATCGAAACGATCGACCAAAATTTAACTTAACTTTAAAGCATAGAGGTTATCCTTTCAGTATGATTTTGCAACTTTCATCTATGACTCTTTAATGATCCACGTAATTTTTATTGGAATAAATCAGTCTATAAATATTATAAATTTATATACTCTGCCCCTCCCCTATACTGCTAAACGTCAGGTAGATTATTCAATTGTGTATCCCATTTACTGCATGATATGTAAGGGAATTAACTCATGAGATACAGGCCCGGCGTTTATCAAGAAGACAAATGTTATTTCTCTTTAATGGTCTCTCTCTTTCTCTTCTCTCTCTCTCTCTCTCTCTCTCTCTCTGTGTGTGTCTCTCTCCCCCCCCTCTCTCTCTCTCTCTCTCTCTCTCTCTCTGTACGTATATATATATATATATATATATATATATATATATATATATATATATATATATATATATATATATATATATATATATATATATATATATATATATATATATATGGCAAATTCTTTCCGTGGTAAATCAAATGCACCACGCATTTGAAAGCAGGCAAGTCTTCAGCTGCAAAAAAATACTATTCATAAATGTATATGTTTCATATACTTCCTACAATATTGCATTTTAACTTAAAAACAAATAATGCATAAAAATGCTACAGGATGGCACCAAAATACACCAACATTACAATTAGCTCACAATAATTTTATGTCGTCAACACTAGACCCCTAGGATCTGAATATAAAAAATCTCGACACAGAATGATATTCCTGCGCGGTATTGTTTATTCATAAATCTGCATTTCATGTATATCTGCATTACACAATATGATCACTTGAACTTCTGGTTTAAACAGAAAACAATATTAATGTTAACATTTGAAGGATGCCTGGACACAATTAACGTGTCTAGTCTCCTTAAACATACATGTTTGTTCTGAAAACGCACTACTACTTCCTAGGTAGGAATAACTGGCTGTGAGTAGTCAATGTCATGCAGGGTCAATTCTTCGTGTTTCCGAAATACAGTTTTCTCATAACCCGAAACAGAGTTTACCATCATCACTACCGCTGTCGTTATCATCATCATCATCATCATCATCATAATCATTATCATTACAATTATTATCATCTTGTCTGGTACAAACTCTAAAAGAAGTGTACGGAAACACCAAACTGTAGAAATGACAGCACATTTTTGTAGTTACAAAAGAATAAGAGAGCGACAAAAAATTATTAAAAATGATGTGAAGAGCTTAGAGGACCACATACATTGGTCCAAAAGAGAGATGGAGGGATAACAAAGAGACAGAAGGAAATTGAAAAAGACAGAGACCAACAGAGAGTAAGAGAAAGACAGAGACAGACACACTGAGAGTCTGAGACAGGAACACAAAGGCAGACATAGAGATAAAGAAAGAGCAAGAGCGACAGAAATGAATAATCAGAATAGGCATTGTTTGTTTTACATGTCTTTCATTTTCCTCATTCCACCAAGAATGGCTGCTCCACATAAAAATATCAAATCATCGACCTGTTCTTCTAATATTTCATCAGTTCACTACCAATCTAAAAGTTCATCGTATCCCCTGAACAAATTTTACGGTTTCCACAGTTACCAGGAAACGAATTGTATTCTCCAAGTTAACCCCCGCCCCCCTCCACACACACACACACACACGCACACTCACACACACACACACTCATGTACACATACCACAACCACCACCATCACCACTACCACCACTACTGATGGCGCCAGAACGAATTGATGCCAGTCAGTCTTTTGATAGTAAACAAGGCGATGTTGTCTGTGAAAGGAGAGGAGAAAATCAGTCATTGAGATGAATCAATATCTCCCACATTCATCCTCATTCATCATAATCAAATAAATAACGGACCCCGTGTCAGTATCAGGTTAAGCTATGCTCCTTTCATGGACAGTACGACTTATTTCATTTTTCTGTGCTTGCCTTAAATGGTCGATATTATTATTATTACATCATAACAATATCAGTAACATAGTTTTATGTAGGACGTAAATAAAATTGGTCTATATTCTATTGTAAATCATAAAGCTTTGGAAATAAATTGCACCGTGGCTCAGTTAGGATTTACTCCCTTAACCATAGATAAATGAATATAGCTATTACTTGCCTCTCGGAAATAATCTCCGCAAAAAGTAAATTTTATAACTTGTAGGAAGGTTCTGCTCCACTTTAAACACTTAACGTCAATTTTCAATGAAATATGTACTTCCCATAAAAGTGGAAAAGTATTTTGCACGGAGTCCGGGATCTTTGCTTTATTTTAACACTAGAATGCAATAGACTGTTTTTAAAGAATCAAGTCAAATTTCACAGGTTCTTGATACTTTGTACTTCACCCTTTGTATTTATATCATTGCAATTGTGGTGTTATTTATGACGTTGATTACCGCATGCGTAAATTAGATATGTTAAGTTTATGAAATTTACACTGAGCTTTTGAATTTCTTTAAAGCGATCTTATTTGTTTTTAATGTTTAAAGTCTATTGAAGTGTCACATTCAGTCACTGACGTTAAAAAATGATAAAAACAGACATCTAGGTCAGAACGGAAGATCCAGATGATGGTATAACATGAACAATTTCAAAAGTAAGTGGTCGCGTGTTTTTTTTTTTCTGTTTTTTTTTTTCTTTTAAGAAAAAACTAACTGCTCAGCGCGGCTCAAATAGGAAATACATGTGTGTTAGGTTGATTATGGTGTCATGCTTTACTTATTATAAAGCTTAGTATTTGTAAGCTTACTTGTATATGTTTTCACAAGTCTGTTCTTTTACCTGGTTGGTGGGGGATGCATCCCCCCCCCCTCCCCGCTGTATCCGCCCGTGAAGACAACACAAACGTTTGAAGGACATGTGTACATATTATGTAGTGATCAGATAATATTTTAGTCTATTATGCATTGGGATTCAGCGACGTCTTGCTTTTATAAACACTTTTTCAAATTGCTAATTTGATGCACTGTAATTAGGTTGCTTTAAAAGTATTATCCGACAGTTTTAATGTTATCGGAAACATGTTACAATATCTTACCATTATTTTGGAGGAAATGTAGCATGATTTTTGCAAAAGCCCAAACTTTACTCGTAAGAAAATACGATTTTGAACAATATCTCAATTGTAAGACCGTAAAAATCGTAAACAATTGTTCTTAATCTTCATTCTTCCCAATAATATCACTGATCACGATAGGGATCTGCGAAAATTGATATCGACATCAGAGCAGGTAACCCGGATGAGGATGTAACGTAAGTGGTCATGTGGTTTTTCTTAGTTTAAAAATAACTAACTGTGCAGCGTGGCTCAGATAGGAAGTGCATGTTTGTATTGACGAGTGAAGTGTTATGCACCACCACTACTTTTCACACAGATATAGGACATCCATTAACATGAATACGCGCAATCTGTTCAGCCAACAAAAATACTTTTTGTTTGAGAGAAAAATGCATGATCCAAACTGCTGGGATGCCACCTTTAAAAAACATATAAGTGATGCAAGGCTTTGATCTTTTACTTTTCTGTACAAGCATGTCTTATATAAATGAATATTTTCCTTACAGACGAGGATGCACTTGAAGATGTCTGCATTTAAGATTTCAAAAACACACACACAACCCCTAAAAAATACAAAATATTTTGAGAAATTAATTTATATCCTCATACTTGCCTGTCAATACTTGGATCAGCCATGAGATAAAAGCATCAAGGACAATTTTGTCTTCATGGGCGGATCATGGATTTGACGGGGTATTGCGTGAATATTCTTTCTAATGTTACGTATATTAGTGAAGCGTGTTTTAACGCCCTCATTATATGATTAGTACCAACTCAATTAGCACATGTCATTTATAATACAATAATAATATTTAATAATAATATTGCGAAATTTATTACTAAAGCATATTTGAGAAGATCGGTAGTTATACACCCAGTGACTTTCTACTACATGTATATAAGATTATCCCATTGTGTACTATGTATTTACTACTGAACATTTTACGTGGCTGATTCACACTATTTAAAATGAACTTTAATAATTGGTGACATATAGGTCCATTGAGCCGGGTGTACTGTATTTAATGTTTTTGTTTGCATTTGTTATACACTGCATTGTATTTAATGTTTTACTCGCATGTATTGCTATATACTGCTTTGTACACATGTCAAATAATAAATAAACATTTACTTACTTACATAAAAGGCGTGGAATTACCAGCTTAGAAATCTTAAACGTCTGACTTGAGGCCTGATTTGGTACATATTAACTATTAAGGGAATGGTTTTGGAGGCATGCCCCCACCCACCGGGAAAATTTATGGAATGCCTCTGATGAGTTATTACGTGTTTCTGGATAGTGATTGCACTTTTACAAGTTCTTTTAATAAACATAAATATGTTCCCGCCATTTTATGTAGGCGCCCCCACACCACCTGGTCCGCTCCTGGTCATTAAGGAAAATTGAAAATTTCTGGGTGTGTAGCTATAAAATCATATAAGCTAGCAGAGTGCAAGCATTGACGAGTCAGTCATTCTGGAACAGTACAAAGTAGTGTAAGACTCAGCTTAATCTACATATTTATTTATTAATTTTCATTTGAATAAGGACGTATAAACTGGCTGATTGGAAGGTCAATAAGTCTTATAACACATTGTGACATTACATCTTAAGTGGAGTTTCGTTATTGGATGTGATTTTTTGCCGGAAATTTATAAGATGCTATTTAGCAATCTTCTTATAAACCATCTTGCGCACATTTCGCATTGTTCTTAGTGCAGGAGGGCTGCTTTCGTTGTTAATAGAAGTTGGAGAGAAACAGTTTTGTAGTTTTGAACATTTGAGGATACAGTTTTTTTATGAATCAAAAGTAAAAACAAGAAAATATTTTAGCAGTATTTTGCAAAGTCAGCGGAAACTTTAGTAGCGCAAAATCTGGAGTCTCTGGTGTTAGAGTACGGATGTTTTAATATTATCGAAGTCATTGAAAGATGAAAAATTAACAAGAGTCCTCTTAACTTAAAGGTAAAATTGGTTCCATTTAGATATTGTAAATAAACCGCCAGAATAGAAAGACAGAAAGAGAATCAACAACATTTTAAAATCTACAAGATATTGTTCAACTTGTCATACGGATTTCTTTGATTAGCTAAAGATTAGTAATTAGATAATCACCATCCTTGATTATTGGGCGATAAATTGTAAACGGAGCGGGTCAGAAAACAAGCTGTACAATCCGGACAAAGAAATTCCACAATATAGTCACCATTACTCTGACGTTCGCCTAACGGTAAACGGTATAGAAGGCTTTCGGATTTTAAAATCCAAACAACGAAAACATCCGTCAAGAAATAGTGATCACATCGTCTGCATTTAAAAGTCAACAGAACTCGGAGACAAAATGGCAGTTAGCTGTGGAAAGGTCATAGGGGTCATGTTGATGCTTACCACCTTCTTTGTATCAGTGCTCACCTTCTTCACCCCGTATTGGATCGTCCAGGGGTCAACTAGTAAGGGTCTATGGACGAACTGCGAAAACCATCGCTGCACATGGCTTCTCAAGCACAGCTTTACCAAACACGATAGTAGACCAGGTAAAGTGCGTTTCAGTATATGTAAAATTATTATTTAAAATAATGTATTTAACAGATTAATTGCCAGTTAATTGGTTCACAACTTCTGTAATCAAAACTGGTTTGTGGACGAACTGCGGAGAAACACCGCTGTCGTCATGTTAAGATATTTTCTAACTTATTATTTCGGCGTTGTTGTGTAACCTTGTTTTGTTGGCACCAATCATGACTGTCCGATTATGACGACTGGGCCGATTATGACCTTTTTTATATGCTTATAAACCGTCGACCTAACAATTTCTGTCTCCAGCGCGAAAAAGTAGTCATTCGTATTTCTTTAACTTGATGTAAAACAAAAAGAAAATTCAACTGTTAAAGTTAACAATACAATCAAATGTTAATATATATGCCCGGCCTGTTTAGATGCAAATACAGTCCAACTTGTGCAAGCGGTCATGTGTTAAGAGTGGTCATCATGCTGTCAGCGGCCAGTTAACGTCTTCCTAAGCCTTTTGTTCTTTTAATTGTCACTTGTCTTCTGCTGCCATCGGTCAGCTTGATTGGGCATATCCTTCTTTAATCGACTCCTAATGAGCGGCCAGACAGCATGTGTCAATTGTTAGTTGTGATCAAGCAATGAATGTGTGGCTGTTAATCCTCCTGCTCCCCACCCACGCGACGTTATCCCAATCTCCCAATCAAGATAAATTCCTAGATATCATCCATCTGGTAGTCAGAGCAAAACATTGTCTCATCCAATATCAATTCAGCATGTATCGTGGTGATACGGGTAGCAGAAACGTTTATGTATGAGCGAGTTAATTTATGCATAGATTAACACCATGTACCAAATTTACTTGACTATATGTGCATAAAATTGTTGCAGTTTCGGTAATTGTTTATACAAACCTTGTTTAAATGATATTTAAAATAATTTACCTTGTTTAAAAACGCATAACTTACTGTATTACTTAAAGAAAAGTTCAAAACTTGCACAATCCGGAATTAGGCTGTCCGAATATATGTACACTTTCCGGCGGTTTGTAGCACTACAAGTTGACGAAGATGTTGGTACACTCAGTATATATTTCATGTGAAACATATTAAACATGGTATGCTTTGTACTGTAAGTGACAAAACTAATAATATTGGAGCAATATTTTTTATTTTATTTAGTGAGGCATTTCTGATATTCTGAGTCATACATTGACATTCCAAAGCAGTTATGTTGTGGTGTTAAATATCTATTCGAACAGTACTTTGCAGAAGATCTACTATTCAATTAACATTTTTTATAAACATACATGCTCATATCAATTGGCAAATAATCAAATGGGTCATATTTTGTGTTAAGCAGCCAACTTATTTTAAGCGCCAATTTTAGACTATTCCTTGGGTGGCTGCTTGATACAAATGTGACTGTACACTATTTAAAAATACAACACTAACTTCAGCGTTTCGGCAATTGTGCGATTTCTGCAATTTTGGCACAATAAATACTCAAATACAGTCGCAGTCAAATAACATACTGCGTTTTCGGGCGGTGTCGCTTGCGGCAGCGTCCAGAGTTATGAGAAAGCTTAATTTCGGAAACCTGAAAGATTGACCCTGCATGGCCTTGACTACCCGAAGTCAGTAAATACCTGGGAAAAAGTAGTCCGTGTACAGAATCGAATATGTATGCTGAAGACTCGACGTGTCACTTGTGTCCAGACATGCCACAAATGCTATTATTAATATCGAAATCTGTTTTAACTAGATGTGAAAGTGATTATATTGTGTAATGCAGGTATACATGAAAGCTGATTTATGATTGAACGACGTGGAGCACGAATATCAGTCAGTGACTTGTTGGGCAACAGGATAGAGAACAATGTTATTTGAACGAGCGTTCCACTGGCTTTGTATTGTAAACTAGGCCAAGATATTTGCATCACGCCGCGCGGGGCCTCACGGCCTTCTGCGGCTCTACACAAAGCTTGCAATCAGGATAAAAAAAATCTGTTCAGAGGGTGTCTTCACAACTGTCTCACTTTTAAATAAAGGTATTCAAAACGACGTCAATAATGATAGACCTTTCACAACACCTTACGAAAAAAAAAATAATGGAAAAAAAATGGGTTAACTATCATTTGATTTAGCTTACAGTATTTAGTACAACTTGTAATTCATAATTTAAATAGAAATAATCTCACTTTGTTTTGTCTACTGTTTATGATGTATTTATTACAACTTTTGTCATACATTTGTTGTGCTTGTCTGACTGTTTCATAACTTGCTAACTATTTGTGTTATTAAGCCCCTCCCGTGTGTGTCTTACATTTCTTTTCGGTAAGCTGCACACCATAATGGGATAACACTTCTGTAATCTCACAAAGTAGATTCTATTAATTGATCATTATTATTATTTTCCTTTGAAATCGTCTTTTTATATATTTGTGAAAGTTAACATGTATCCTAACATATGGGTTGGAGCTTCCTCTACGTGTTATGTACCTTTTATACAGGTACACATACCACGTTGCCTAGTATGTTTGTAAATTCAGTGGTAACCCGGGGTTATCAAAGTAAATAAATCCCAAACAACAGTTACATAATCTATTAGTTTTTAGTTAAAAATAAGAAGTTCTTTATTAATAATACATGATTGTCTCATTATTCCTATCTGTCAATTCACGCACTAACCATGAATATTTATGACCATTTACCGCATTACATATATATAAAAGAAAAGCATGTTAAAACACTACCAATTATACTGCTGTACATAATTTCAAGTCTTGTTAAATGCATAACATCACCAACCTATATCATCCTGTGTCACCACCACCACTCACTAACCCCCTTCCCCCCCCCCCCCCCCCCCCCCCCCCCCCACACACACACAACAAAATATCCCTACTTCGATTAACATCACTTCTATTCTAGAATTTCACTTGTTTGACCGAACTTAACGTAGTAGTATATAAAACATATTGTACAGATCTTCATTTTGTACTTGTTTGTGCATGAATGTAAATAAAGTATTGTCTGTCTGTCTGTCTGTCTGTTAACATAGTAATGTCCGAAAATGACCAACAAAGACAGGCATGGACCAACAATTCGGGAAATTATAAAGTATTAAAGGGTCAATTATTGTGTATTAAGATTATTTTATAGATGGTTGATTTGGATGATGATTTATTTATAAAAAACATGACCTGTATATATACTAAATGAGTGATTTTGTTTATTAATAACGTAAGTGTTGGTCCGAGGTATAAGACTGACAAGGCTCATAAATGCAACTGCGAAAACATTTTCTTTGGTTGACTGCTCTCTTTACAACATTCTATTTTTACATTGTTTTTCGGTGACTTTGATGCTCGGCATCAACTTTTTCTTGTTTATTCTGAAGAGTTGGCTGTTTTGCAGCTGAAGACTTACCTGCTTTCCAACACCTTGCCATTTGTTTGGGGTCTTACTCCACCAAAATAGCTGGACGTCGCTATAAATATCATGATTAGTGGCTGCAATGTATTTCAAAAACAAAACAAAATAAAGGTGATCTTTATTTGCATACCATTAATCCCTTCCAAGTAATGATTGTATATCGTTCCAATATCGGACAGTATTGTTACATGTATATTTGGCCAATATCGGTTTCAATATCGGGTCGAGATCGGTTTTGCAAAGTATATATCATATCTTTGTCGGGTAGATATCTGGCCGAATATGTGTGTGCCTTCAATAGACTTTCCAATAGGCATACAAATAGCAATGTGGAAATAAATGAAGCTATGGTTTAAAACTTTGGAAATGGTAACAGGCATGAGTATAAATCTAATTTACTAACATTTTTGTCCTGGTTAATTGTTAAACATACACCAGGTCATATAATAACAGTAACAAGGATGCAAATTAACAATTAAGAACGCAAATATCAATATTAAATTTTATTTAGAAATGCTAAAGTGACCTAGCATAAACATAATTGAGACAATCTATTACAAAAAATCACATTATAAGTTTAAAATGAAAAATGCATGATGAGCCCTGCAACATAGCGGTAGATTGGAAAAATTAAACTACACCGCATACAGGTATATATTCTAATTAATTCATCTGTAAGACAAGTTAAAATATATTTAAAATTTAAGTAAACTAAACAAAAGAATACGAATATACGATTTAATCAACTTAATAAAATTGAACCTAAAATACCATGTCAAAATAATACTTAAAGGGCAGTTGCCACAATTCCAGCATAACAGCAGTTGGCATATTGCAATAAATCAATGACACATTATTGTAGAAAAAATTATTAGAAATTACACATAAAAATATAATACCCTTGGCAAAATATTATACCTGGCAGGTATTTTGCCATATTAAAACAAAAGACAACAATGGACTATGTACAAGGTTGGTCCAGGATGCAAGATTGGAGATAAAATGTTTCTGGTTGGCACGTTTCTGGGTATATACTTTCCTTGCAACAATCGCAGAGTTTACAATCGCAGAGTTAATACACATTCCATGGATTGATTTATCACATCACTAGATTTAAGATGATAAACATCTGCAACATTTTGTCTTCCTGGAACTGCTTCTTTTTCCGGATTAGGACAGTGGTTTTCTCCGCATTCTGAAATCATTTAACTACCTTTAGTGAAAGTTTCTCTCTCTCTCTCAGATGAGGTTGGGTTACGTTTCCCGCCCTATGCAGTACCTTCATACATACAAGATGGACTATCATAAATCCGATTTTGCAGAGCCCTGGTCGGGACTTAAGACTCTGTTTTCTGGTTCCATTGATGAGATCATTTAAATTAACCCCCGCGGAGCCGAGCACCAAACGAGGGCAATCTGAAACCTTTGCTGCGTATGGTTTCCCGCCTCGTGTGTAAAGATAATTTCAGCATACATCTGTTAGTAGAGCGTGGGGTGAGTGTGCGCCGATCGTTTACTGCGCTGGAAGCAATATTTAGTGTTGTGATGTCGGTGAATTGTATACCATCTGTGAATTGTGTTGAGTGGCTCTTGTTTTTCCCCAGCTTCTATATTATATTCTTATTTCAATTTCAAAGGCGTTGTTGCTTTCGGAATATCTCAGATTTTATTGCACATGCAAAGTGAGGATTTTTGTGGGTGTGTTTGGATAACCTTTGTTTTGTAGCGGGACAGAGTGTGCTATTTGATTACCATATTGGATTGGATGCGATTTTTGTTAAATGTGTTAAAGTTCTCAGCGTGTTGCAGTTTTTAATGCGTTTGGGAAAAAGAATTAAAACAGTTGCAGCCTGGGTTGTGCGTTTTACATTGTGTGGCACATACTGTGTAGTTTCAATAAAAGGGGCATCCTAATATATTTCTTAATATTTTCCATAGCATTTAAAGTAGTAACTGTTCCGCATATGTTATAAACACTCTTTTGAATGTTTACATCATCTGGATGCTGACGGTTTTAAAGCTTACACATATCCTGTATTTAGTGACCTTTTTCCTTTATTCATAAACACACATTGCGTACTTTCAACAAACCGACTGACGCAACAACCTCGACGTACGCTTACGCGCAAGAAATATAACACCGGAACATCGGCACACAAATTATAACATATCAACCAGACATATTCCCATAATCTGTAACCATGACAGCGGGGTGTGGTCAAATAATCGGACTTGTGATGCTGGTGGTCACGAACCTAGCTATCGTGATCGGGTTTGCGACGCCATATTGGACTGAAACCTATGTGTTTACGTTCGGCCACACTCGAGGACTGTGGGCCGACTGCAGCCAGCAAGACTGCCGATGGGTCTTTGATGATGATTATAGACTCCAGCGTAGCAGACCAGGTACCTTAATATCTGACCCTATAAAAAAAGCACACCACACGTAATTTTGTACTATCCATTAACAGCCTATGTAAGGCACTATGTTAGGTAGCTTTAAACCTGGCACAGTTAGTGTTCTGTTACGACCCAACACTATTCATAGCCGTTACTAGCTTCTATGACATTTTTTTCAATGAGATTTATATCATCGCCAATATCACTCTCACTAACATGCCCACGACCCTATTATCATCACCACTACCAGCCTCTTCATCCCCACTTCCTCTTTCTTAATACCATTATACCCACCAAGTTAAAACCCTGTCTGTAACTGTCTTGGCCAATGTGTAATTATTGTGTAGAAAAACGTATCGGGGGCTCGAGCCCATATCCCTTTAATAGTGCCTCTAACGATCTTTCGCGGTCGTTGTATTGCTAGATTTAGTTTATTTAGTATATCAAGTTGGGTTACTAATTTCAATAGCCAATGAATGTTATTGCGTTAGTTGTTTTTTTCCCCCAGTTTCTTAATAATACCATGTCTGTACAAAATACTAACTAACAGTATTTAGCATTATTGTGTAATGTCATGGGAAGCATCTTCTTCGAATATAATACCTTCACTTGGTCACTCCTTGACCATGTAATAACTATATTAGTAGTAATGAAGAAAATAAATACATGATTATATTGCCTAACAATACTTACGATCAAGCCGTTCGGTTAAAAGATGGAATTATTGGTTCCTATAAACCTCAAGCCCCCAAGCCCGTAGATAGAAGCTGCCCGATACGGCGAGCATATGTACTAGATAGAAGCTGCTCGATACGGCGAGCATATGTACTCGACACGCATTCATTCTTACTCAGTACAGTCAGATGGAATTTCAGATTTTGTAAGAATCTGCACTTTTAGCTTCATTAAAAGAAATAAGTCGCTTAAACTACTACTTGAAGCTACTACAATAACTTACATTAGAAAACATTTGTAGCCTATTGGTCGTGTTGTTCCGACACTACACCACCAGTGGGGTATAACTGTGGCCATTGTCTGTGAGTTGTAGTGGAATCGGTCCTTTACAAACGCTAATAGGTGGTATCCGAAAGTTTAGACCATATTTGTCTCTTACGCAACCAAATCTTTGCCTGATCAGTTTCCGCAAAATGCTGTTTATTGGTGCCCTACATCCGTGTGAAAAGTACACCCCCATTTGCCATTAGAAAACATGCATTTCATATCTGAGCCACGCTGCACAGTTAGCCGTTTTCATACGAAAAACCACGTGTCCACTTACTATGAGATATATTAAATCATCATCGCTTTGACGTCAATATCCATTTTTCAGCAGGAATTACAGAATTGCAAAGAATGAAAATTTAAGCTATTTATTTAAGAATTAATACTGTCTAACAACTGAGGTAGTGTCAGAAAGTATTTACTGACTTCGGCGCCGTATGACCTATCAAGAGTATGTGCCGTAAAACCCAAATACATATTTACTGACACTTGTAGACAAAAGTGTTAGTTTATGAAGAATATATGCCGTAAGATATTCTTATATGTATTTCAGGGTTTTGTTTCCTTAACAAACTGACGCCGATAGTCGGCGTCTTCCCCTAGAAAAACTTTCCCCATCGAAAATCATTTTCCCCCTTGTAGAGTATAAAAATTTTATCAAAAAGTAAATAGAAGGATTAAGTTTTAGTTTCGTTGAATCTGTTTCATCCAAAATCTGCACATTTTAATGAGCTTCTCTTTAAAAACTACGTACTACGTACGCACTATACCGAGTATAATATTTGACAAGTTTTACTAAATATAGACTCGCTACATCACGGACATTGCATCTTAGCAATCGGATCTCCTCGGGTTAATTCCGTCCTCGGGACAATCATCATGATTCGTGAATTATCCGATTATTATTGTCCCCAATCGACCTCCGATAATTCACGAATCATCGTCCCGAGGACGGAATTACCCGGGTAGTTTCGATTGAATTTGCAATAATGGGAACCAATTTTGATAACGGAAACCAGATGAGTGTTTGTTTATTTCCGGCCATCGTCACATTTCACGATGTCTCACAATTTGAGAAAATTACAACAACAACAAAATAAAACAATGCAAAAAATTCAAAACGAATTGATACGTTTTTTAAGACACCGTCTTCTAGTGAGCAGGGTAAGAAAGATCTCGACAATCAATCGGATGTGATCGAAATTGCTGATAAAAATGAAACCGAAACTAGCGGAAGTAGACAATCTTTATTGTGCGAAGAATCTCGTCCTGCAACATGTACTTGTAGTACAGTTGTCACATTTTATACTTGACTATATTATAGTTCGTCCAGAAAAAGGCTACATGTGCAAATAGTGTGAACTGTTTGCATCAAGAAATGACATTAATGTGCTCTATGTTTCATGTGGTGCAGTGTTTAGTGATAATCCTTCAAGGAGACTTGAAACTCACAATAACAGTGAAAGGCATTAGGCATCTGCTGAAAAAAAAACACCAATGTTAGGTGTCATGTCTATGTTATCCAAAGGCTGGGAACAGCTGGAAACAGCTGCAGGAATCAAAGAGACATGCCTCTTTAGGCTTACTGTAACCCTAAAAGACTTTTTAGACTTGTTAATGAAAGTTAAAGTAATATAAAGAAATATATAATACACTGAATTTTCCCCAATTTTGTATATTTCGCGTGTTTTTCCCCTTTTGACCAGCGTCCAGCTTCTTCCCCTGTTCCTAAAAAAAACCCCTGTATTTGATATAGGCAAACTGTCAGATACCACCTCTAAGCAAATATAAGGGTAGTTCCTCGACTGGTATCAAGGTAATGTGACTGCCTGGTGTTCACGGCATGCTATACACAATGAATTCAGCACTGTAGCTCATTTTCCTCGGCCTAATGGATCCCTTCACATACACTAAGCAAAAGTTAGCATGTTACGTAATTGATAGTGACCGAAGCTTTGGCAGTTGTTACATCTGGCTTCTTTAGCGAGGGCAGGTTTAACCAGATTGCCCATAATTGTGAGTGGTAGGCTTTTTTCATTGAATTTGACTGCGATAGCGGATTAATTTTTAGTAAGCTGTACCTCTGACGTTTTCTTGTTGGTTCCGGTCTAACCAATATGTAAACATTCTGATCTCTCCAAGAAAATTATCAAAACGAGCTTTAATTAATCTCCAAATCACTCAAGACAAGTGCTGTTTTGTGTTTAAATCATGCATCAACCTAGCGGAGAGGAGTATAGTGATATACAAAAGGTACGTTCGCCTCCATATCAACAGGAAACTCACGAGTCTAGTAACTTCCAATTTCAATATGGCGACGATGATGCCTCTGCCTTTGCTTTCTTGTCAAGCAGTGATCGATCATGGAGAACAGTCTCAAATGCAAGCAAGAGACCCCGAGTCAGCTCAGGTGGTGTATCAGACTCAATGACTATGAACGATTTTACAAAATTGACGTCTGAATCTAAACAAAATTATATGTTCTCTAAATTATGTGCTGTTGACACAAAAATGGACGAGTGCTTGTCTCTACACACTAAGGTCAGTGACCTTGAAAACATTATTGGTGTATATAACAAACGTTTGACCCTACTCGAATATAAATCTTTGGACTCTGAAGCACGAAGTCGACGAAACAATTTGTTATTTAGTGGAATCAAGGAGAATCATAATGAAAACTGTTATACTGTTATACAATCGTTCTTAAGAGATCATCTGGATATTTCCCCATGTCCCCCAACCCCTCGTGTACACAGACTGGGGCCCTTCCGAAGGGGAAGGGATCGGCCAATTATAGTAAACTTTATTGATACACGGGACACAGAGCTCGTTTTGTCCAGAGCTAATCGGTTGAGAAACACTACCTATAGTATTAATCGGGATTTTCCCCAGGAAATTGTCACAGCCAGGAAGAATATATGGCCTGAATTTAAAAGACTCAGACAGGCTTTTCCAGATAAACGCGTTCATTTAGTATATCCTGCTAAAATTATCGTCGACGGGAAGGTACACGTCAACGCATTCCCCGATTGGGACCTCTCAATCAACCAGAGCCGTATTCACCATAACAGTAATCCACCAACACAGACCGTTAGGCCTCCAGCACCACGTGCTTTGCCTGACCAACACACATCCCAATCAACCACTCAGCCAGCAACACCCACGCCTGCATCACAGCCTCCTGCAGCACGAGCTAGGCATGATTTACCTAGTAATCCGGCACCTTCAAGTCAGCCAGTGATTAAACCAGCACACACTACCGACACTAGCTACAAACAGTCACACAATTCACGTGCAACATCACCTCAGTCAGCTACTCAGTCCTCCTACCAGAAATCTCGTGGCCGCTCCGACTCAATTCACACACGTGACCAATCCCGCTATAACTCCACTTCTCCACGCCGATCTCGAGGCCCTAGGGGCCCTCGCCCACATGCTCCTTCTCGCCAACCAACACAGAAACACTCGACTGTAGGAGCAGATCCACCTATTAGCCGCCCATGGGCCACTGGCGACCCACCTCAAGATACCGCTGGTGATAGTTCATCTAGTCAACATCTGCCAGATTCCAACTAGGAACTGTCGGGGGGTTCTTTGTGTAGTTCTTCTGTACCTGAAAATAAAAAACAAACAATTAGTATATGTGCACTTAATGTTAATGGTCTAAAAAAACGCCTTAATTATCCTGATTTTATTGATTATGTTACCAAATTTGATTTTGTTTCTATTTCAGAAACTCACCTTGATGAACATGATATTGTTGATATTCCGGGTTATACTTTTTATCATAAACATAGAAAGCAATCGTACAAAAGGAGGTCCGGAGGAATTGGAATATATGTCAGCAACTCTTTTAACTTTAATGTTGAAATCATTGAAAATAAATCCGAATATATTTTATGGTGTAAACTACATGCTAATTGTCCAAGCAATTCTGTACCGATTATTATTGGCTCTCTTTACATTCCGCCGGATAACTCACGGTTTTTAAACGAAGATTTACTATCAGAATTTGAAGAAGAGGTATCACTTAATTGTTCACATTATAAATATGTCTATCTTATTGGGGACACAAATGGTAGAACGGCGTGCTGCCCAGACTTTGTCCCGCTTGACCGCACTTTGTCAGACACTCTTGACTTGAGCAGTGAACTTCTAACTCAGTTTGACAAGCACGTACTTTTGGATAATTTATCTATTCCTCTTAATAGAAAATCCCTTGATAAAAGATCAAATGCAAATGGAATTCGGCTTTTAAACCTATGTAGAAATAACAATCTCTTTATTTTAAATGGTAGGATGGGTAACGATCGTGACATTGGTGCTTTTACTTTTAGAGAATCATCTGTAATTGACTATGCAATTGCAACTGCTTATTGTTTTGAATTTGTTGAAAACTTTAACGTATATGTCACAGACTCCTTATTCTCAGACGGACATAACTCACTACATATGTCAATTAAAATACCATATCCCATTATTAACCACAACAAACCTCAAAATGTTAAACAAACAAAACCGCTATGGCATAGCTCTCGCCAAACAGAGTTTATAAACAATATTAATCAAGATGAATTAAACGACATAATATATAAGCTAAATAGAAATTCATGTCCTGCAACAATTGAAGAAGCAACAAAACACATTTCAGTTGTCTTTAATAATGCATCACAAAATATTCACACCAACAGTAATGATAATACTTATTATAAAACTATAAATACATTTGGAAATAAACAAATAGATAAAAAGCAAAACAAAAATACCTGGTTTGGATCAAAATGTCACAAAGCAAGGCTAAAATATAACAAAGCACGTACACAATATAAATCAAACAAGTGCTCTAGAAACAGAATTAAACTTCTTAAAGCCAGTAAAATGTACAAGAAAACCATGAACTATTATATCAATGAGGAACAAATGAAAAATCAATCAAAATTAAGAACACTAAGCGAAAATAATCCTAAAAAGTATTGGAAATTCTTAAATGGTTTAAAACCAAAAACTGAAAAAAGAAACCAACCTTCTATTGGCGAATTCTATGTACACTATAAAAACATAAACAATAAGGTTATAAATGACCAAAGATATAATAACATAACAAATACAAGTCATAATCCCATACTAGATAATGTAATAACAGAAAACGAAATAAAAAAATGCATTAATAGTTTAAAAGCAGGCAAGGCATCTAGCCCTTTTGATAATATTCTTAATGAACAAATCAAATCGTCACAAGACAAATTAATTAATGTATATTACGTATTGTTCAATTCTATTTTAAATACTGGACATGTTCCTTCAACATGGCTCGAAGGTGCCATTATTCCAATATATAAAAATAAAGGCAACCAAAATGAAACTAATAATTATAGGCCTATAACTATACTCAGCTGTCTTGGCAAGCTTTTTACATCAATAATAAACAACAGGCTTAACAAATATCTCGATGACAACAATATTCTCAATGAAAACCAGGCTGGTTTCAGAAAATCGTATTCATGCACAGATCATATTTTTACGCTATATTCACTTATTCAAATTTTAAAAAAGAATAAGAAAAAACTATATTGTGCTTTCATAGACTTCTCTCAAGCCTTCGATACTGTCTGGAGAGCTGGTCTATGGCATAAATTACTTTTAAATGGTATAAATGGTAAACTTTTTAACATTATCTTCAACATGTATCAAAATATTAAGTCGTGCGTTTTCTCTGAAAACAATTACTCTAATTTCTTTGTAAGCACTATCGGTGTGAGACAAGGCGAAAATCTTTCGCCGATTTTATTTTCTCTTTATTTAAACGATGTCAGCTCACATTTATTAAATAATGGCTCGTCCGGCATAGATCTGGATTCTTCACATTCACCAGATCATTGGCTTAAACTGTTAATCCTTCTCTATGCAGATGACACTGTTATTTTATCAAACTCGCCAAATGATCTTCAAAATAGCCTCACACATTTTGCCAATTACTGCAATGACTGGCACTTAACTATCAACAATAATAAGACAAAAATTATCGTATTTGGTGCTAGAAGAACAAATAATCTTAATTTTTATATTGGTAATGACGATATTGAAATAGTAAATCATTATCATTATCTTGGTATGACTTTTTCCAGTAACGGATCTTTCTATAAAGCCAGATGCCATGTTACTCAACAGGCAAATAAAGCTCTGCACATTCTGTATACTAGGACGCAAAACTCGAACTTACCAATTGATCTAATTTTAAAATTATTTGATCATACTATAGCTCCTATACTCCTATATGGGTCCGAATTATTCGGTTTTGAAGATTTTAAATCTATCGAAAAAATACACTGCAATTTCCTTAGGCGTATTACAAAAGCCAAAAATGCGACACCACTTAACTTCCTGTATGGTGAACTCGGTAGATTTCCACTATCAATACTAGCTCAGACGCGTATGATAAACTTTTGGTCTAAGTTAATAACAGGTAAACAAACTAAAATTTCTTCAACAATATACCGTTATATGATAAATGAACAGTTTGATTGTAAGTGGCTAGCAAAAATAAAATCAATTCTAACTAACATAGGCAGACCAGACATATGGAATAATCAGTTAAATATTAATTTAAATAACATTCATGTATATGTGAAACAAATTCTAATCGACCAATTCAAACAAACATGGCACGCAGAACTTCTCCAATCAAACAAGGGGAGAACGTATCCTAGTTTTAAACATACTCATGGGTTAGAAAAATATCTTACAGATCTTAATAAAGCCGACATGATCCGCATATTTAAATTTAGAACAGCTAATCACTCATTGCCAGTTGAGACCGGGAGGTACATAGGTATTAACTATCAAGAAAGAGTATGTCCGTTATGTCAAAATGGATCTGTTGGTGATGAAAAGCATTATCTCCTCCATTGTGATTTTTTTAATGCAGAAAGAATCCGCTATAAAATCACACAGTTATACGATAATCATAATAATGCACCCTTAATGTTTTTACTTTCAGAAGCCTCGCCTAAAATTTTAAAATCTGTCAGTATTTTTATTTCACATATATTGAAAAAGTTTTCTTAACTGACATATTCCAGTTTCCCTGGGCCAGTTTTGTCCATTTCTACAATAAGTTTATAATCTTACAATTTTAGACAGAGTTGTTTAAAGTTGTAACCAGTACACAAAGTGTTGTTGCTTTTTTTATTAATATTATCATTATTATTATTATTATTATTATTATTATTATTATTATTATTATTATTATTATTATTATTATTATGTCATTTAGCCAATGATATTAATAAACTCTTTAACATATACATGAAATTATGAATTTTAATGTATATATGTAATCAAAATTGTACCACTCACCTTTTTTTTTCTTTTTTTGGTAAATCCAGTTGATCAATTTTGCTTCTTCGAAATCAAACAAGTCACTGTATTACTACAGCAGTCTTTTTTGCTGTTGCTGTTTATATTATGTGTTTTGTTATTAGTATTATTATTTAATAGTATTTACAGAGCACGATGCCAGTATCTGTTTACTGACATGTTTATAACATTGCATTTAAACAGAACTGCACCGTTCCTATTAGTTAATTAAAATAATGTAGTCAAAACACTGAACTCGTGAAAGGTGTAACTGTATATTATGTGTATTGTACATATATGAGTGTATAAAACGAGGAAGTTATGTTAATCATAATTATTTGTTCACATATATATTGATCCAATACCTTATGCAGTATATCCTACCCTTTTTGAACCACCAACTAAATATAGCAATGTCGTCATAGTTTGCTTATGTACAGCTGTACACATAATTTATAAATGTAGCTTATATGTGTCTAGCTAAGGTCTTATAAAGTTTTATGTATACTAACCTTATTTCCTTTCCAAAGCCTACACTTCTTGAGATTATTAAATTAACTTATCTTATTACTTAACCTATTTTTCCTTCGGAAATCTATCTAGGGCCCGTAACGTCATTCTAAGATTTGGATGATCTGGTTATATAGTTTGCTTTTAAAACATCGTTCTGTAAATATTTCATCGTTTCCAACTGTTGTCTTATTTACACTTATCTACTCTATCTATCTTATAATTATTTTCCTTCAGCTGCTCCGAAAAACACTTGTTGAAATTCTGACACGCATTCTTATAGCCTATGTATACATGTATTTTTGACTCAATTAACACACTATTTATGCCTGATCTAAGCTCCCCCCTCCATTCTCTCCTTATATACATCTCTCATCCTTCTCTCTATCCTCTATCCCTTTCACTCTTTCTATTGACCGGAACTGTTTTATGTGTAATATTTATTGTATTTCAATTCCCCATGCTGTATTGTTTGTAATACCTGGGACGAAATAAAGATATGTTCTGTTCTGTTCTGTTCCATGACTGACTGGACGATCGGGTTTGCACAAAACAATAATACATTGAAGGCAGCGCTACACATGTTGTATACTGGCACTGTCCCTTCAATTTTGAAGTATTATGGGGAGTACAGAGCCCTAACTCTTAGTAAATAAATTAACAAATGAATGAATGAATAATTGAATGAATGAATGATAAAACAAATACATTTTTGTACCAAAAAAAACAAACAAACAACAACAACAATACAAAATACACCTGTTTAGCATGGTACAAATCAGTTTTTGATTTTACATTATAATTGAGAAGAAATAAATGCCATAATAAACGTAAAAACTGTCTTTTACTGTATATTGTTTGTTGCCTGGTATGATTGTAAAGTATCCAGAAAGAAGTCGCGTTGTAGGTACATGTAATTAAAGGTTAGTTAACGTCTTTCTTTCTGTTTAAATTTCTGTTGCTGGCTAACGCTCTGTTGTATACATACTATAACTGCCAATAAACTGCATGGTTATTTTGGGACTTTAGTTTGGCGCATCTGATTCTGTTTTATGTAAATGTTCTCAGCGAAAACTGAAAGCATATGTTGGACAGTCTAGGAAAAGAGAAAAATGTTATGGAATCAAATCGAATAACACAGCCACTAGAGCATTCATCTTCCTATCGGGGCATAGGTTCGAGCTCCAAATTGGATGCACTGTTACATGTTCTAAATGTATGTCTTATTGGTGCATTAAAATAACAGTAATTACTTAAGCAGACAGTGCCCTTATACATATGTATATATATGAATGGAATATATTACCTTCAAGAAGTTCGTGTATTTACCGACATTGACGATGTTTTTTTAGTAAGTCGAGCGTATGTACAAAAAATCGCAAATCTTTTGTATGTTCTATGTCTACAATCGAAATCGTTTTATTATTATAGCAAACTAGTAAAACCATCGAGGAGTTAAATGTCCACAATTGCAAAACCATCGAGGGGCTTTATAACCATAATTGCAAAAGAATCAAGGGGCAAAATGTTCATACTTGCAAATCCATCAAGTTGGCTAAATGTCAATAAATGCAAAAACATCGAGGGCCTCAATGTTTATAATGACAAAACCATCAATGGGTAAATGTCCACGATTGCAAAACCATCAAGTTGGCTAAATGTCCGTAATTACAAAGCCATCAAGTTGGCTAAATGTCCATAATTGTAAAACCATCGAGGGGCTCAATGTCCATAATTGTAAAACGATCTTGGGTCTAATTGTCCATAATTACAAAACCATCGAGGCAGGCTAAATCTCCATATTTGCAGTACCAACAATTGGCTAAATGATTACGTCTGTCAGTGCAAAACTATCGAGTGGCTATATGTCGAGCATTGTAAAACCATCATAGGGATTGCAAAACCTATCCTGGGCCTAATGTGCCTACGATGTATTAGGATATGTGCTTATGGCAATCGTCTCAAAATTATCAATATTATGCCAAACTTCATACATTAATTCTGAGTCCAGTCTATCTTATCCTTCAACATAAACTACCCAGTTACCTTGGCAATACTTTGGCAGAACTGTGTGAGTAATGAAGCTCGGCGCTTTGAGTGGGTTTATATTTCTTGTATACAAATTGTCAGGTAAATTGAATGGTATACACACAGACATAACAGGAGGAGTTGTTTGACGAGGTGCCACTTTAGTTGTTTAGTGCCTGTAGATGTACGATTAGGAGCTGATGCTCGTTAGATAGCTCTTGTATCAAAACATTCACCGTATCTGGGAAGGATGCCGCGCGAGAAAAATCGCAAATCATTAAAGGCGGTCTCCGAATGTTTACACAATTTTTTCTCTGAAACAAGAAAATGAATTTTAGTTACCTTGAGAGATCCCGCGAAATGTTGTTTATTTTTTATGACACATCTATGTGATTAGTGAAGCAAAAGACCCTAACCGACACTACAAACATCATTCCCTTTTGTGAACCTATATTTAATCTAAGTGAACCACGTGTCCATTTAATTTTGAGATAACGTTATACTATCATCTGGGTATGCGCTGATCTCTCTCTCTCTTCTCTCTCTCTCTCTCTCTCTCTCTCTCTCTCTCACACACACACACACACACACACACACGCACGCACGCACGCACGCACGCACGCACGCACGCACGCACGCACGCACGCACGCACGCACGCACGCACGCACGCACACACACACACACACACACACACACACACACACACACACACACACACACACACATATATATCTTTAACAGATATCCCCAACGTGATTAGTTATATACTTAAGTACGGGTCTATGCTGCTCTCAAGTGGAAAAAACAATAAAGACAAAAACAACAGCGTAAACATGCGTTTAACTACAACAGGTTATCTTAACGTTGATTGGTTATTGTATAGTTTTGCAATAAGTGTTTAAATGTTCATACTAATACTAATTGTTAAGAAACAATGACATTGATCACACATTTACTAGCTTGCTTCATTGGTCGTGTTCTCTTGCAAATTGCCACTAACCGAATAAAGAAATACCACTACTGGTCTGTCACTATAAATTGGGTAATGGCGGATAATATATATATATATATAATATATAATATTGCCGTTTGCATTTCAAAAGTAGAAATCGTTGTTTTAAAATCAATTTATATGCTAAAACAATAAACAATCAAATTACCCCAGATTCTGCATCTAGTAAGGATATTAATTCAATTATTGCAGAAATAAACATTTTACAATGAAAAATAAAAACACTAAACGTAATGGGAAATTATGTTGTTGTGGGCCTCTCTGATATAAATTCGTCCCGAATATTTAAATATTATTCGAGTACACTTAACGAATATTCGAATATCGTCTTAGGATTCGATTTACATCCCTACGGCTAGTAAATAGATATTTTAAATATTGTATGTAAAACCAATTACGAAGCAAGGAAATAAATAATATGTTGTTGATATAAACGACAGAACTCACCAGCGAGAGCGTTTAAATAAAATAATTACGAAAAAGTGTAATTTTATAGAAATTTCACAACCCTCTTTTGTAAAATTCTAGACCCGGGCTCCCCTGGACGAGCGGTTAGCCCCGTTCACTTATTAAAGAGGGCATGTTTTGATGTGTAGTTGATTACTCTTCTAAAAATATGCTATATGTAGAAGTGGAATTTTTACCTTTATATGTTAAACAACAATGGGATTAAGAGTCAATTCTCCGTCCAGGTAAAAGTTTCCCTTTTTCTTATGTATTATTCTTGTTATTGCTTTGACAAATCATCAGTTTTATGCGTATTTTATGTATGTGACACTTGTGGTTATATATTTTTATTGTCCTTTAGACTATGTACCTTTGTGCATAAATCGACATTTTCCTGACTTAAGCTTAATTGACTTAATTCTTCAGCACATTCACTTAGATTTGATGCATGCGTTTTTACATTTTAAGACATTAAGCCCCACTTACATTTGGGGGAGGTCGCTTTAAAGCATATTTCGGATTTGTTAAAAAGCTTATGAGCCAATAGGAAAGAATCGCAAATTTAACTTCTTTTGGACTGCCTGGATAAAATGCCATACAACCGCATTACAGATAAGGTAACGACCATACAAAGGCGTCCTGAAACTAGTCAATGAAGTTTAAACTCAGTAAAGAATTAAGCGTTAGAAAGTTCTTTTTCTCGATTTGCTCTTGCTCTTGTATTTTTCACCATAAAGAGACGACGTTAATTTGAAGAATTATACATTTCTAACAGAGTAACTTAAGGTGGTATCCGACAGTTGGACCAAATCTCTGTTTTGCAAATTACCAAAATGAGTCATCGTTACCTAAAAAGTCTCGCAAAGTGCGGTTTATTGATGCCCTAGGTCTGTGTGAACAGTTAAGCAAAAATCTCCACGCGTCACTGCAATCGGAACTCCTCGGGTATTTCCGTCCTCGGGACAGTCATCCCTCGGATGTATCTTTTGCAGTAGCCTAATACTCAATGAAGTCACGATCGTTTTGTTCGCCGGAAGTCGGAAGAAGAATATGCCTAAGTAGTTCGCACAAAACATAAACATTGCCATCGTTTGACAGCTCTGTGTCTGCTGCGCGGGGTAAATTAAAATCGGATGATTTTAAATTTGAAGCCGCCACAAATTTGAGTTTTACTGGCATCGTACTGTAGTGAGCTGTCACCCGAGTTGCCATTTTTGTGTTGACGTCTGTCTCAAAAGAAGTTCCATTTAGATAAGTGGCCGAGGTTATCCGACTACCTACATACATCCGAGAGATGATTCGTGAATTATCCGAGGTGTTCCGATTGGCGTCACTGCAGACAGGTATTTCTAATCGAGGATACGTTGCAGAGGTAGCTATTTTTTAAACTAAGAAAACCACGTGACAGCTTACTTTTAAGATCATGATTAAACATCATACCCAAAAATCCGACCTGATGTCGATAACTATTTTTAGCAGGGATCACAATCGTCCTTATTTATAGATTTGGAAAAAAATGACCTGCTAGAGTTTTTTGTTGTTGTTTTTTATATCTTACAATATATGTTGTATTCGAAAACGTCTTTACTCAGGCTAGAATATTCATTATTTCATGAGAAATTATGTTCAATTGCCAAAGCCATGCTAAGATATTGTTACATGAATTTAATGCAGACAAACTGTCGGATACAACGGGGGGTGGGGTGTGTGTGTGTGTGTGTGTGGGGGGGGGGGTGACTTATTTTAAACAAAACGTTCAGGTAGAAACATGAACTACAACTTGATGAGTAAGACAATATGGTTGTTACCTGTTTGAAACCAACAATCCTATAATGTTATGCAACTGGAATGCGTGCATCAGTACAAACTATTCGAGCTACCTTCGTGTAAGGAGGACATGAGTAATGTGACGACGCCAGTGTGTTATCACGACGACAATGGTGAAAGCAAACATTCTTTTACTCGCCGGGCTCAAGATTACGTAAAAAACACGTTTTCTACATGTGTTAGGTATTTTCCGGAATTCTCCAATGCCTGAAGCACTTTTGCTTTATTAGCAGGTTGCATTACAAGTAGTTTTAAGTGAGTGCAATTATAATAATAATATCTTTTCAGCACAAAAATCTTCGTTTAAAATCTTCCGGGGAAATAACACTTCGATATCATAACCCCAGTGTCGCCGCCCATTGTCTTGTTCGATGACGCCATAGTGCCTCAATTAAATACGTTCAATGTAGATGCCTGGCCCTTACGCTAAATCTGTAAAGAGTTTATGCCACAATCACCAAAACTTAATTCGCTTTTCATGAGAGTTTGAGCTGAAGCCTGAGCGCGTGAATCTCGCGCCGAAAGCGTAAGATTTGACAGGTATGTAACTGCAGAGCCAAACCGCTTATCGTCTTAACAATATAAATTGTTAGTCTATAATCAGGACTTTTTAAAGCCAACTTCGTGTATAATCTGAACGTCTATCAATAAACTGCTCTCAAACTGTGTATACCATGATTTCACGCAGGATGCCCTAAAGATTTTCCTCTCACCAATCAAGATCAAATTTCTGAAACAAAGGTCAATGATGTTTCGACGGGCCGTTTAGATCAAGTGTTGTACTTGGAATCATTTCAGATTGAAATGAATTTGAAATTCCCTATGTTCAATAAAATGTGCGTCGTTAGCGATTCTTCTAAGATTTTGGCCTACGCACACTTGCAAAGAGAAGAGAGAGACAGAGTAACACAAAGAGAGCGTGAGAGAGGGAAGAGAGCGGAGGGGAGGGAGGGGAAGAGAAAGAGAGAGTGTGGGAGAAACAGGGAGAGAGAGAGAGGGGAGAGAGGGAGATAGAGAGGGGGAGAGAAGGACATAAAGATAGGGGTATAAGCTCAGAAAGAGAGAGAGAGAGAGAGAGAGAGAGAGAGAGAGAGAGAGAGAGAGAGAGAGAGAGAGGGGGGGGGGGAGAAGGGTTGAGGGGAAGAGACATAGTATTGCTGACTAAATGAACACAATAACTCATTTGTCATTCCTGGTCATCCATCTGTCGCAGGAGAGCAAAAGAAAAACAACAACAAACAGCAGTCACAAAAACCATCATCGAGTAATGAATGAAAGAAATTGATGAAGGCGTAATTAATCAATTATTGTCAGCGATACCAAATCGGTGTCCTCCCAATTGTCTTACTTTTACATGAAAAGAAATTTCGTTGAGGCAATTAAAGATTATTCGTCATGATATTCATTCGAAGGATATGTCCGTGCTTTTTTCGACAGGTTTCAAAATTTACAAAACGGCATAACTCCCTTTATATTTGTTTATTTAACTAAATAAAAATGATTTCTATAAAAACAATTCTTTATTTAAATTCTTAATTGTTTTTTTTTTCATGAAAAGCAATGTACTTTGTACAAAACAATTCAAAACAAAAATATATATGGCACTTAAGACTGGCCACAACAATAGCGATTGACTGACTGACATTTGAGTCCTACTTTAATCTAAAACACACTGATAACCGCAGGTTGAAACCCTTCAAATTATAACATAAGTTATGTTGGAATTTGAATGCAAACATATTTCTATTTGCAATGTACAAGAAAACTTTAAATATTAAGCATGTACCAAGACTCAGTGGCGCAGTCCTAAAGAGCAGTGTTCTGCCGTTCAACAGGTCCCGTGTTCGGGTATTACTAAAAGCATTTTTTTCCTAAACTTATTTTATGACATTTTGTCTCGTTCTCCCTTTTTCATATAACAGCTGAAATACCCATCCTGTTTTTATAGATTTTGAAACAATAAACATATTCAGCGAAGTTTTCACGCCTTATACTGCCTAACAATGGACGTAGTGTTCAAAATAATGCAGTTGTGTTTGCAAAAAGTATGCCAAATTCCCCAAAACAATGATAAGGTTTAACTAATGGTCTTTGATATTTTAATATGAGCAAACATTTGGATAACACCCTAATGGTATAGTGTGTAGGCGTAGTATGGCTCTGATGTGTCATGTATAGCAATTAGCATGATATGTTTAAAGCAGGTTATAATCCATTTACATCTACATAAATATGATATAATTCCTTAAAACAAATATTTCTTCTCGTGACTTTTTGATATTTTGCTTTTGTTTGAAGGAATAATACGCATTTGATTTACTCAGTGTGAAGAGAGAGAGAGAGAGAGAGAGAGAGAGAGAGAGAGAGAAAGACAGACAGACAGACAGACAGACAGACAGACAGACAGACAGGACGGACGGACGGACGGACGGACGGACGGACGGACGGACGGACGGACAGACAGACAGACAGACAGACAGACAGACAGACAGAACTGAACAAAAAAGTATAAACGCATCTTATGGAAAAGAAATATTGTAAACTTGCAACTTTGGGTCAAAAGTAATTATACATGACCTGAATACGTTATCTCAAAACACCCACGTAAACTAAAAGAAGTTTTTTAAAATGTTTTTGCCTAAGTCTGTACATGTGTTTGTCTAAATGCATCATTGAAATAACTAATTACTCCTGTTAAACGGGCCTCCTGTACCTGCGGCCGATGCTTTACCGATTGTTAACTACATGTCTATTAAAGTGTTATATGTTACAGATGGAATTGTTACATTGATCAAACAAACAATTCAACAAAGTTTTCAAAGTATTAGTAATTTCAAGCACACATCAGTCCACCCCAAAGTTTAAGGTAGTATCCCGACAGTTTGGGTCAATATTTTACTCTCATGCAACTATATAAGTTATTGCTACCTGACAAAGATCCCGCTAAAATGCTGTTTATTGATGCCCTACGTATATGTCAAAAAGGGAGCATAGCACCACACTCGCCATTACAAATATGCATTTACTATCTAAGCCATGCTGCACATTTATATTATAGCTATTTTTAACAAAGAAAATTAGGTGACCACATACGTTTATGATCACATTATATCATCAACGGGTAATACGCTCAATATCTATTTTAGCAGAAATCCCCAACGTGCTTACTTATAGATTTGGATAGAATGAACATTTAGAGCGAGTTATTTAACGACTTGTATTGTCTAACACTTACTAAAGTGTTCAAAGGCGTCTTTATTTAGACTAGATTGCGAGTTTGTGATGAAATTAGGCTATTACTCCTGCAGACAGGAATAAGATATTGTAACATTTATTTGATATAGGCAAAATGTTGGATTCTACCTTTAGTGTTCTTAGATACGGCAAAACAACAACAACAACAGCAGAAGAATGTGTTATTGTGCGTTGCGTTATTCCTGATCTAGTGTTTATTACATGTCTTCATAAGAAACGTGTACAAATAATAGTTATCAACATTTCAAGGCTTTGACTGCGTGATCGGCAACGGAATGCAAACGCATTAACCAAAAACTTTCTTGGCCAGATCTATTCCAGTACAAGTCACAACCTCAATAATTGTAATGTACACGCGAACCAGATGGGAGTGCGAACGGCGTCAGGACGAATCGATGTATGTTAATTTTGAGATACTTGGTTTACACTGAAAGACTTATTTAAAGATATGACGGAAAGAAAAGGATCCCGAATCGAAAAAATACACTGTATAATAGCTACTGGTGTCAGTTTATTTGTTGTTGCTATTTTGTTGTTATTGATGTTATGGTTATTTGCGAAAAAATACCTCAGACATGTAACTGGGTAGAACCATCGGCGCACCATGGGTCAGGTGGAAGACCTCCCTACATGAAAGTTTTCGCCCCGACCGGGACTCGAACCACCATGGTGAAGGGCTGAATTTACTGTAGGCAACTCTCCCGTTTGATCACGGGCGCCCCCTGCAAAACAGTATACATCAGGCAATTGCACGAATGCACACGAGTGTTCACACACTGAACACCATAAACACATGTGTTCAAAGTTTTTAAAATTGTTCGAATCATAATTTTACTAGTGACTGTTCTTGTTCCTTAGTAGTGAATGGTGTTACTTAAGTTTTTGTAATAACGTTATCATTGTTATATTTATAAAACATCGTTTCATTTTATCTTTATTGTAACATCTCTTTTCACTTCAATTCTTTTGAAAACATGTTTTCATAGCATTGTCACCGATTAATTCCCATAAAAATGCTATATGTTCTTGACTTGTATCGTCCCTTTTTGTCTTATTTACTCAGTTGTATTTTCTTCACATACCTCACCCACATGTTAAGTATTCCTGTCTGTTGTAGATAAATTTCAAACTCATCTGTCTTGTTAAGCTTAGCAGATCGCGTTCCCTTGTCAATCAGACTTAATGCATTGTGCAGGTGTAAGCTTTTAACCGATCTGCTTGCGAATCCTATCACATCGTAACTCTCCGTCTTTTTTTCCGTAATCACAACGACCCTCTCCGTTTCTTTCCGTAAAACATGGCATGTGCCTAAATTAAATACTTTCTTTACATTCCGTTTACTTTCGGATCGCTTCGGGGATTGAGCAGTAGGGCCAACATTAAATTATGGCAGAGTGATGTTTGCTCCATTGACCTGATGTTGTCAGTAATCTTGTACTTGTCAAGCGGTGCGGGAAAAGAAGGTGATGGCTAAATAATGTTGTTTCCAATCATCCTTGTTGCTGTTTTGTGGTGTTGACTTTGTCATTTGTAGAAATAGAAAATAAAGTTGTATCTTATGACGGTGAGAATAAGGATGAAGATGATGATGATGATGATGATGATGATGATGATGATGATGATGATGATGATGATGATGATGATGATGATAGTGGCGATGATGATGATGATGATGATGATGATGATGATGATGATGATGTGAACACCGAAAGGCCTGGAGATGTGTAAGTGACCAATGTTATAACAATCCTCGTGTGTCTCCTTGTAGTCCAAAATGAAGCAGATATTCAGAATTTCAGTGGAAACTTGCATACCAAATAGATAATGTCTGATTTTCCCTTGATGTTTTTATTGGCGGCGGCAAATTAATTGGATAGTTATGCCCCAAAAGAGAGTGAATGGGTATGGAATATTGAGGGATAGCGGAGCGGAGATTTTTGAGATTGGTAGACATGAAACGTTTTGGTGGCAACGGTCAACATTTGAATTATTCATAAGGGTGGGCGAAATGAGAGTCAGTTAGCTAAGTAGTAATTTAATGCCTGCGAGGCTTAAAGAATGAAAAAGTAAGTAATTGTACGATAGAAGTATGACAGGCAGAATGGGCATGACGAATTAGAATTAAGTTGTTGATTTTAATATGTACAAACGCGCTTCTGTGTCAGAGTAAAATACAACTGTATCGATCGATATAGTATACAGCTGTATGAATAAGAATATAAAATCTTGAAGAACGATCGTTTACATAGTTATTGAAAAAGGTAAGATAACACAAAATATCTTTAGATAAAAGAAGAGAGAGATAGAGAGAGAGAGAGAGAGAGAGAGAGAGAGAGAGAGAGAGAGAGAGAGAGAAAAGGAAGAAAGAAAGAAGAGAGAGAGAGAGAGAGAGAGGGTGGTGGAGAAAAGGCGAGAGAGAGACAGTTGTTAGAGAGAGAAGAGAAAGGGAGAAGAAATGATGGAATAAAGATAGGAATAGGGAAGATGCAGAAAGAGACTGGGAGAGTGGGAGAGAGAGAAAGAGAATATAAGGGAGGGAAAGAGTGGTGCAGAGAGAGGAAAAGAGATGGTAAGGGAGGAAGAGAAGTGATGTGCAGAGAGCGAGAGAAAGAGAGAGAGAGAAAAAAAGTGGGGTTCAGCAGAGTGAGAGGGAGAGAGAGGATGATGGGAGTGAGATAGATGGGTGCAAAGATAGGGAGATAAAATGTAAGTTAAGGAGGAAGAAAGGAAGAGAGGCGCACAGAGGAAGACAGTGGAGGCAGGGAAACGATAGTGAGAAATACAAATAGAAAATATAAAGGAAAAGAAAAGGATGGCGGGAGAGATAAGAAAGGCAGAGAGTCAAAGAGACAAATCTCAAATTATATTAGTTTTTAGTTTGCTACATTTTGTTATAATGATACATTTCAGGCTTTTTGGCTTTAATATTATATGCGTTATTTGTCAGGGTTGATATACTTATAAACAGAGACTGAGCAGCAAATAGTGTAGGTAGTGATCAGACAGCTCCCGGCATGGTGCTGCATGGTCTGGATCTACTTTACTTGCCTAAGCCTTGTATATATGTGAATAGGAAGAGACGAGTTAGCAATGCAAAGTACATGATTGATAAAGAACTGATAACGTAACATATTTCGGAAAATAAAATTATCACGATTAAAAGAACAGCTAATCTCATTGGCATATTTGCATAAAATGAATGTATTTGCACATCACTTGATTATGGATTATCAGAGCAGCTTGTTGTATCAGTAGGATAGTCCACATGATATATCACTTGCGAATATGACACTATTATTGCTTCTACGTCAAATGCACGTTAACTATTTAAAGATGGTATCCGACATTGTAATAATAGCAGTTTTGCTCTTTTGCAGACTGAAACAATAGAAAACAGTTGCAAATGCAATTTGGTATTTTTTTTAAACTTTACTCCACTCACTTTGTAAGTTATATAGCCCCTTAAAAATATGAAAACACACGTTCAAATAGGTCTTACCCCCCCCCCCCCCCCCCCCCCCCCCCCACACACACACACACACCAAGTAATTTGGAGTTGGCCGCAACACTGCTTAGCGACTTGTTCCTAACAGAAAAGACAAATGATAAGAAAACTGTTAAATGCAGTAACCATTGTATGATTGACGACGCATAAAAAGTAAAGTAGTAGTCGACGAACAACAAGTTGCAATTCTGTACATATCCCTCCACCAGGCACTACTAAGGTGTGATCGTGCAAAGGACGGAATTATGTGAGAAATTCTTTTATAAGAGTACACAACTTGTCACAACAGAATAAATTGTTTTAGCAGTTTTACATCTTTTTTGTTTATGGCGTAGGTTGATCTCAATAAATATACACCTTACCCCTACTAGGGTAAGATTTTATTGCAGATTTTATCGTTTTGTGTTTTCATTCTGTGGGGACAATGTGTACGCAGCTGCGTATGATGCGCGCAGTTAGCTACGTGCCTGATTGCTTCGGGCAGAAATATTCATTTTGTGACGAATCGGTAGGAAAATTATATGAAAAGAAAAACATGCAAACTCGTACGTAATTTACAACATCTCGCATTGATAGCAGAAATGCCCATTGCGTTATAGAAAAGATTCGGAAAGTACAGTTTTTTAGTATCTCATATAGTAGGCCTATATCATGTCATGATTAATACTTCATCATTGACTACTAAAGTTTCCTTTCAGTTAATAATGAAATTCGTCCTAATTAATAACAATTATATAATTTTAAAACCCAGAAAATATACTTAGGAAACAGCTACAAATACAAGTAGGATAATCTGAAATGTATTTGACACTCGTCAGCTAGACGAATAGCACCATTAAATAGGAGCTCGTGTGAAACTTGTATTACAGCTGTAGAGGTCTCTAGTGCGTTCCCACGCTTTTTCAAGAAGCATAAAAAGTAGGACAGAGACTGTTTTTGACATTTTGTCTTACAAACAGACGGCGGAATGCCACTTACTAAAATTGTCATAGTTTTCATGAGTGAGCTTAACTTGATATCCGTTTGCATGGAGATGAAAGCAATAGATGTGGCAACTGAGCTTGGTATTTAATGGTAAAGTAATGGTTTATTTTGCAATGGTTTTAGGGTTTGACATCTTGAAGTTATTTTTTTTCCAAATTATTTTAGTGTAAGTCTAACGTGCATGTTCCTAAAATAATGATCAATTTTGAGAATGTAACGAAGAAGCTCCTTGGTCAGATTCACTTGTTTATTTCATATTTGACCAATCAAATGCACGGAGGATTTTATGGAAGAAAAATTAGAAACACATATGAAGGCTTATTATGCTTGTAATCATTTTTCAGTCTAGATGGTTGTGTTTGTAAAAAAATAAATGAGACGGATTCCTACAATGTTTATAATAGCCGTTGGAGACACTGATTTCACTTGTTGACAGTGGAATTCGATAATTGGACTTTTTCTATCAAACACACATAGTGTTACTCGAAAAGATCCAACGAAATGCTGCCTATAGATGCCCTTTATCTTTGTTAAAAATGAAACATTTCTCTCCACTCATTACAAACATGTATTTCCTATCTGAGCCACCCTAAACAGTTTGCTTTTTTAAACTAAGAAAACCGCTTACTTTTAAGATCACGTCATATCATCGTCAAGGTTATAGGCTCTGACGTCGATATCTATGTTTAGTAGAAATGTTCTACGCTTCTATGCTTATTTGTAGATTTTGAGAGAATGTATATTTTAGATCTATTTATTTCACGATTTGTATTGTCTTAATATTAAGGTAGTGTTTCAAATTGTCTAAAGTTTGAGAGTTTGAGTATGCTCTATTTCCCCAAACAAAGGTAAGATATAAGAAAACGATAATTCTTTTACAAAGGAAGAGGAGGTGCGTACCCTCTATCTGCGGAGGTGGGGGCGTACCCTCTATCTGCGGAGGAGGAGGAGAAGGTGTGTACCCTCTATCTGCGGAGGTGGAAGAGGTGGGGGCGTACCCTCTATCTGCGGAGGTGGGGGCGTACCCTCTATCTGCGGAGGAGGAGGAGAAGGTGCGTACCCTCTAACTGCGGAGGTGGAAGGGGTAGGGGCGTACCCTCTATCTGCGGAGGTAGGGGCGTACCCTCTATCTGCGGAGGAGGAGGAGAAGGTGCGTACCCTCTATCTGCGGAGGTGGAAGAGGTGGGGGCGTACCCTCTATCTGCGGAGGTGGTGCGTACCCTCTATCTGCGGAGGAGGAGGAGAAGGTGCGTACCCTCTATCTGCGGAGGTGGCAGAGGTGGGGGCGTACCCTCTATCTGTGGAGGAGGAGGAGGAGGTGCGTACCCTCTATCTGCGGAGGTGAAAGAGGTGGGGGCGTACCCTCTATCTGCGGAGGAGGAGGAGGTGCGTACCCTCTATCTGCGGAGGTGGAAGAGGTGGGGGCGTACCCTCTATCTGCGGAGGAGGAGGAGGAGGTGCGTACCCTCTATCTGCGGAGGTGGAAGAGGTGGGGGCGTACCCTCTATCTGCGGAGGAGGAGGAGGTAAGGCGTACCCTCTATCTGCGGAGGTGGAGGAGGAGGAAGCGTACCCTCTATCTGCGGAGGTGAAGGTTGAGGAGGATACGACTGAATGGTGTTCTTGTGTTTAGTCCTCTGATGTCTTAACATATTATCTCTTGTGACACTGACACTCTGGACACTAGTTCATGGTTAGTGGCTATTTATCATAAATAAAATATCTTACCTTACTAACATCCTTTGCATAAATAAGCCGTCACAATTACATACTTTTTAAAGTGCTTTTGTTCAGAGATCACATCTTAATTTAAACATGATGACATACGATTATGCTAAATGAACCCCACGCATGCGCAAAACACGCAAAAGAATGGACACCTACAACATGAACATTTTAAGAGCTGCCTATGTCAAATATGTGTAACAATATTATACTTCTGTCTACGTTATTTGTGCATTTTTTCTGCAGAAAGAGCATACTTCAGTCTTAGCTTAGACGATTTTCAATAGTAGGCCTATCTCAATTTTAGGGCAGTAAAACTCGTTAATCTATCACCTAAAATATTCATTATTTTTAAATCTATAAATAAGAACGATTTGGATTACTGTTAAGAATAGACATCGACGTTAGAGCGGATGGCGCGAATGAGCATAAATATAAGCTGTCAAGTGGTTTTCTTAGTTTAACAATAGCTGTGCAGCGTGGCTCAGATAGGAAATACATTTTTGTAATGACAATTGTGTCGTTAAGGTTAACTATTCACACATGTGTAGGACATCAATTAACTGCATTTCACGAGATCTGTTAAATAATTTTTTTGGTTATTTAATGAAATTTGTTTTTGCCCGAACTGTCGGATACCACCTTTAATATTTTCACATTTCCGTTTCTTAAAGGACTATTAATTAATAACGTAGACAATTAAACTCTAAATTAAAAGTAAATCTTAGTGCATAATCGCTGCATAAAGTTGTACTTTAGTTTATATAAATACTGTTAATAACATCCTCAATTGTTAGACAAATCGTGAAATATTATCGCTTAAAATGTCCATTGTTTCCAAATCTATAAATAGCTACGTTGTGGATCTCTGCTTAAAATAGATATCCAACGTCTGAGCTGATTACCCGGGTGATCATGTTGCGTAATCTCAAAAGTAAGTGGTCATGTTGAAGCTTGGCTTGGATAGGAAAACCATTTTTGTAATAACAAGTGGGGTGTTATGCTTTATTGCTCACATAGATTTACGACACCAGTAAAATCATTTCGCGGGATGTTTTCAGGTAACAGTAAATTATTTGGGTGTGTGAGGGAAAATTATCGGTCTAAACTGTTGGATACTGCTTTGAATGTGCTCATTAATTGCCGGATCGTGTGCCGCTGTAGGTAAAGCGTCAACCTCGGGCCCCGAGTTCAATCTCCGTTCATAGCATGCTAAATTTATATAGAACCTACCTCTATATAAAATGATAGGTATTTACTAACTACTAAACGCAAAGACATTGCTGGAGACTTTGTTACAAATAGTTTTGATTCAGGTAAGATGGACCCCGTGTAAGACGAATCAATTCGTGCAGGTCAGGATTTGAAAAGGCCTTAGCCATCGTTCTCTTGTTGACACTCATATAACGGTTGTTTCAATGCTGGCTTGTTTAGTGACAGGACAATAAGAACGAAAGTGATATCATGTCAGATGTTAAAGGCATGTTTTAATAGTGAAAGCAGTTTCTTTATTTTTATAAAGCACTAAACAGACTAACGAAAATCAATGAAACAAACGGTAACAACACATATGATACCATACGTCTGTAGAATCATATCTTATATGCCTGCAACCTCGAGCTTGACTAAGGAAACGTTACTTTTTCTCAAGTGGTAGGTGTCACCTTTCACTCGGAACAATTACACATTGCAGTGAAATATTCTGCGGATACCATCGAGCTGTTAAGAATTTAGCATTTTTATGACCACTTGAGCTGCTGCTTAGTTTGCCACGTTTGCCTTTTATGTTGGTTTAAGAGACTTCTTCTAAGTTAGTTCTAAGTGGTACTTGCAATGTTTCCTTGTAACGCTGGGTGGGTGGATAATTGTCGATTAGGGGACTTTTATAAACTTAAAGGGGGTATCCGACAGTGTGGATCACAGTTTGTCTCTCAAACAACCATATAAATTATTATTACCTGAAAAGATTCTGCGAAATGCTGTTTATTCATGTCCTACATTTGTGTGAAAAGTACAGCATAACACTACATTCGTGATTACAAACCTGTATTTCCTATCTGGGCAACGCGGCAGATTTTTAAACAAAGAAAATCATGTGATCTCTTCCTTTTATGATTACGTTTTATCGTCATTCATGTAATTTGCTCTGACTTGACGTCGGTATCTATTTTTTTGCAGCAATCCCATTCGTGCTTATTTTTAGATTTGTCAGGATGAAAATTAAGGGCGATGATTATACGATTAGTGCTGTCTCACTATTGAGGTAGCGTTCACAATCATTATTATTTAGACTAATGCATGAGTTTTTGCAGAAATTATGCCCAAACAGTGGTAAGGCTTCGTTAATTTGATTTGATATAGAAGTAAACTGTTGGATACCACCTTTAAAGTAATAATCAACTTAAAATAGGAAAAAGCGTAGAGATTGAACAAGACACAAGTTACTTGTATCTCCTTTTAATATACGGAAACATGTTTCTAGCGCCAAAAGATAAAGTCTTTAGTTAGCTGAAGTATGTTTTACCATCTGGATAATGTATCAACGTTTTTTTAAACAACACTTAAATGTTGTACATCAAAAGGTTATGTGTCTTTAAATTAAACAGCATCCTTTGTTATGATCAGGATGTTATGACTTATGACCAGGATGTTATGGCCAGCGTGTTATGGCAGGATGTTATGACCAGGCTGTTATGACCAGGCTGTTATGACCAGGGTGTTATGGCCAGCGTGTTATGGCAGGATGTTATGACCAGGGTGTTATGACCAGGATGTTATGGCCAGGCTGTTATGACCAGGGTGTTATGGTCAGGCTGTTATGACCAGGGTGTTATGACCAGGATGTTATGGCCAGGCTGTTATGACCAGGGTGTTATGGCCAGCGTGTTATGGCAGGATGTTATGACCAGGGTGTTATGACCAGGATGTTATGGCCAGGCTGTTATGACCAGGGTGTTATGACCAGGATGTTATGGCCAGGGTGTTATGACTTATGACCAGGGTGTTATGACTTATGACCAGGGTGTTATGACCAGGATGTTATGACCAGGATGTTATGGCCAGGCTGTTATGACCAGGGTGTTATGGCCAGCGTGTTATGGCAGGATGTTATGACCAGGGTGTTATGACCAGGATGGTATGGCCAGCGTGTTATGGCAGGATGTTATGACCAGGATGTTATGACCAGGGTGTTATGACTTATGGCCAGGCTGTTATGACCAGGCTGTTATGACCAGGATGTTATGGCCAGGCTGTTATGACCAGGGTGTTATGGCCAGCGTGTTATGGCAGGATGTTATGACCAGGGTGTTATGACCAGGATGTTATGACCAGGATGTTATGGCCAGGGTGTTATGACTTATGACCAGGGTGTTATGACCAGGTTGTTATGGCCAGGCTGTTATGACCAGGATGTTATGAACAGGATGTTATGACCAGGATGTTATAGCCAGGCTGTTATGACTTATGACCAGGCTGTTATGACCAGGATGTTATGGTCAGGGTGTTATGACCAGGATGTTATAGCCAGGGTGTTATGACTTATGACCAGGGTGTTATGACCAGGGTGTTATGACCAGGATGTTATGACCAGGATGTTATAACCAGGATGTTATGGCCAGGATGTTATGACCAGGGTGTTATGGCCAGGCGGTTATGACCAGGCTGTTATGACCAGGATGTTATGACCAGGATGTTATGACCAGGATGTTACGACCAGGATGTTATTGCCAGGATGTTATGACCAGGATGTTATGGCCAGGCTGTTATAGCCAGGATGTTATGACCAGGATGTTATGACCAGGCTGTTATGACCAGGCTGTTATGACCAGGATGTTATGGCCATGATGTTATGACCAGGATGTAATGACCAGGATGTTATGACGAGGGTGGTATGACCAGGATGGTATGGCCAGGATGTTATGACCAGGCTGTTATGACCAGGATGTTATGGCCAGGATGTTATGGCCAGGATGTTATGACCAGGATGTTATGACCAGGATGTTATGGCCAGGATGTTATGACCAGGATGTTATGACCAGGATGGTATGGCCAGGATGTTATGACCAGGATGTTATGACCAGGATATTATGGCCAGGATGTTATGACCAGGATGTTATGGCCAGGCGGTTATGACCAGGATGTTATGGCCAGGATGTTATGGCCAGGATGTTATGACCAGGATGTTATGACCAGGATGTTATGGCCAGGATGTTATGACCAGGATGTTATGACCAGGATGGTATGGCCAGGATGTTATGACCAGGATGTTATGACCAGGATGTTATGGCCAGGATGTTATGACCAGGGTGTTATGGCCAGCGTGTTATGGCAGGATGTTATGACCAGGATGTTATGACCAGGATGTTATGACCAGGATGTTATGGCCAGGATGTTATGACCAGGATGTTATGGTCAGGCTGTTATGACCAGGATGTTATGACCAGGATGCTATGACCAGGATGTTATGACCAGGGTGTTATGACCAGGGTGTTATGACCAGGATGTTATGACCAGGATGTTATGACCAGGATGTTATGGCCAGGATGTTATGACCAGGATGTTATGGCCAGGCAGGATGTTATGACCAGGATGTTATGACCAGGATGTTATGACCAGGATGTTATGACCAGGATGTTATGACCAGGATGTTTTGTCCAGGCTGTTATGGCCAGGCTGTTATGACCAGGTTGTTTTGACCAGAATGTTATGACCAGGGTGTTATGACCAGGATGTTATGACCAGGGTGTTATGACCAGGATGTTATGGCCAGGCTGTTATTACCAGGATGTTATGGCCAGACGGTTATGGCCAGGCGGTTATGACCAGGATGTTTTGGCCAGGCGGTTATGACCAGGATGTTATGACCAGGATGCTGTGACCAGGCTGGTTATGACCAGGATGTTATGGCCAGGCTATTATTACCAGGATGTTATGACCATGGTGTTATGGCCAGGCGGTTATGACCAGGCGGTTATGACCAGGATGTTATGGCCAGGCGGTTATGACCAGGATGTTTTGACCAGGATGTTATGACCAGGCTGGTTATGGGATATTAATATAAATAACTAACAGACTAATCAGAATATTCTTTTGTTTGTCTGTTCACGAACAGTAGCCAAATGGTTCAAGGGAGATAACTAAGTCGTCAATTGCTTATACACGATTGCTTCTCTTATCCTTGAAGTTAATTTCGAATTAATAAATAGAATTGTCCGGTTGTGTGAGTTGTCGCACCACTAACACCGTTATCATCATCATCATCATCATCATCATCATCATCATCATCATCATCATCATCATTTATCCCTATTTTTGTACTTTTCTTTACATTCTTATTTCTCTTCTTTTAAATATGTGTCTCGTTCCCTGTTCATTTCTATTTTCTTCTTTTCTTCCCTTGTTCGTGAAGTTTTTCCGTCTTTTCTTTTCTAATTTTGGACCTTCTTCTCAAGCTGCTTTTGTTAGTTCACATGAGCACAACGTGCTCAGGTTGAGCTTTTCTGATACCCTTCGTCCGTCTACCCTTCGTCCGTCGTGCGACGTGCGTCGTGCATCGTGCGTCCTCAACAGATTGCTTGAGAACGCACTAGAAGCTACAGTTTTTATCCTATCTTCATCGAACTTGGTCAGAATGTTTGCCTGCATGAAATCTTTATTACTGTGTGATGTATGGTTAAAATCTAGGTCACTACGTCAAATCTTAAAAGAAAAAAAACAACTTCTGAGCACTCTAGCACAGTTATAGGCTAATCTTTACCGTACTTGGGAAGAATGTTTGTCTGCATACTATCTTTGACGAGACTGACTCTGGGTCATATAGGATAAAAAAAGTATGTCACCATTTCAAATCTATGATGTGCACAGGTTAGAGTCCACATTTATAGCCCAATTTTCACCAATGACTTTTACGGTAAATAACTCATTATCACTTGACGCCAGATTTGAGCCTCCTAAAAGTCCGTATCTTCAGGTGAGCGATTAAGGGCCACCATCGCCCTTTTGTTTCTTCATACGTCAAACGACGTATTGAAACATTTTGTCATGGCATTTATGATTGTAATAATCCCAGATTTGCAGCGCACCGTAAAATAATAGTCAATTTACGTCATGCTTTTAAGTTGTTACACAATTTACGTTTGTGGCTCTGTTATTAAGTGTAATTAAATGCATTAGCGCTTATATTAAATTACTACAACGCTTTTTAGCAAGTTTTAAAATTAGTTATAAATAACCTAAGCGGATAGCAAACAGAAATAGATGTTTATTGATTGAGTACATGTACATTATATTTAATTTTTGAATTGTTATCTGAAATCATTTCATAGTTTTACGAGTAATTAGAAACTGTTTTGTATAAGGCTAGGTTATAAATGAATACATCACGACGGTCAATTTATGTATGATTCCACTATTATTTTTGTCGTTGAATATAAATAAAAGTCAAATAAGGGATATTATATAAAGTCGTTGAATGGATGTAAGAAAATATTTGTTCATTGAAACTTTACTCCAACGTACTACATGCCAATGATTATTAACCAACTTTCGCACTTGCGTGTGTCAGAATGGATGTCTAATTAGACATGAAAGTTATTTTCAACGAACCACTCCCTTTGTACTTTTTATTTTCTTTACGTCTTTTGTGGCATTTAGATTACACGGAAATATGGGGATTATATGTGCTCACATTGGCAGAAGGAAATAAAAAGCTGCATTTCGCTAAAATCTTTTGAGGGTAACACTTTGCCTACAGTTAATAAAATGTAAATTTTTGTAAGTGTTTTTAAATGCTGGTAAATCTTTTTTTAATTTTCGCATTGTTTATTATTTTCATTATACATGTATGTGACTTTCGCTCGTTGACCACAATGAGAGGCTTTGTGTTGGAGATCGATGAGTTGAGCTGAATTGTATAATGGGATGAGAAGATAGTGCTATATTTTGACAAGAATAGCATTGATGCTAAACATCAAATGGCGTCTATATATGATTAAAAGACAATACTTTATCTGTCGAACGACGACGGCGAACATCCGATGAGTATGTTGACTTTAAGTGCACTGAAAGTATCATCAAAACATTGGCCTCCACATGCCATGATGGACATTACACATGCTGCACCGTTTGTATTGCAGTTTTTTTCTAAATGTATCAAACAAAGCATTTATTAAAGCAACTAATATTTTTAGGAAAACTATTTACAATATATTGTACGAATAACAATCTAAAACCCCACGCCAGCACTGCAAATAGGTGAGAATAAAACCTGCTTAACCCACGTGGTTTGAAGTTGTTAAAATCGGTACGTTATTTACGTGAAGTTGAATTGCATGATCCTCCAAGTAATCAGCTCTGTCGTCGATATCTATTTTAGCTGAAGTAGCCATCCTGCATGTTCATATATTTTAAAATAATGTGCCATTAAAGCTGTAATGAGTTAATTTTATTAAACGCCTTTACGTAATAGTTTAAGTTTATGCAGAAACAGGGGTAAGATGGTGTGACATGTATTAGATAGAGGCAAACAGTTGGATACTACCATCATCAGTCAATAAAAACAGCAAAAATGTAAATAAGTGTACTCTTTCGGCGCGCACCACACAAAGCTTTCATATTTCGATAACAAATTATCCATGGTGGAGCTTAATATTTTGTATTGTCGGCTGGTCGTATAACGATTTAATGGTCATTTTCATTGACTAGGATTGATTGCCGAGCGGATTCTTTCTCATTATAAGGAAACGCAGCAAACACAAACATAACACATCGTTCTCATAGATCACCACGGAGTCTACTAAAGCGAGCAGTCTCACCTTTCTCCACCCATCTCGCAGGGCTCTAATATGTAAAGCGAATCTCTACTTAGCTTTCTAAACGGAAAAGGGTTTGTAGAAAACGCGGAGCAAAATACGAATGAATATGCGGCGGAGATGCTAACAGTCAGCTGTTTCTGTTCAGATGATTGGGGTTTCCTCTCGTGATGATTCACTTATATTGTGAATGTGTGTTGGTTTTAGTGGCTGTGTGCGGATATAAAGTGCTGTGTTGTGTTATGGGTTATGCTAGACTGTATTTATAAAAGGAGAATTTATAGCCGTTTGGAGGCAAAATGGGGACTAGAATCAAATGGCGTTTTGGAGTTAATGTGTGTTTGTGTTGATATAACGTAAATTAACATAAAATTAGTGGGATTTCTTCGATTGTTATATTAGGGATAAAGAAGTAAATCCAACATTTGGAAGCCTTAGATGTAATTCGTAAATTTAGTTATAGGTTATATTAAAACATCAAGTTTTCATGTCTTATGATAAGACTTTCGACGAACAGAGATGTAAAATCATTTTCGTCGATAATCTTGGGATTTGTCCAAATTTGTAGATTGGATGAGAAGGCTTCGATGCCTGTTATATTTATAAAAAGGAACTAAATTATGTCCAGACTTCATAGTTAAACTTATCAAGATTTAATCCTATTAGTGTACTCAATTGAATACTATGTGTTCATCTGTTCTGTGTTGTGGATACATAGAGAGAATCTCTACACTGTTGTGAGAATAACGATACAGTGTATTGGATCAGCGCCTTCCGGTTTAGAGGCTATGTGTGATTCTGGGCTATAAATAGCCTCGTATAGAATGCTCCTTTATGCGATAAACTAATATTGTGTGCTGGTGTTGTTGATAATGTTCAATAATGAATGTGTATGATGAGCATGTTGTTTCTGTTGATGTTGGAGAGGATCTAGGAATCTATCAATGCGAGTGATACTTTGGTGTTTTTCAGGAGGAATAAAGATACAGGAATCAGTGTGAAAAAAAATATTTTAACGTTGATAAACTGTGCTAGCGGTAGGCCTATACTTCCCTGCGAGCACTACATATATCTAATGACGTTTAGTACATTTTTGGTAAGATATTACATATAGAGAATTAACACGTGAAATAAGGTAGATTAGATAATAAGACCAGCAAATGTGTAGTTTATTCAATTAGTTTTGGGACAGTTTTCACGGAATTACTTAATGTGTAGATTTGAGTCTTCAAATGCTCCGATTTTTCTGGATCCGAAAGATTCTAACAGTCGGGCACTTTTTATACGTAATAAAGTGTTTCAATTAATCAGAAAATAAACGTATGTACTAATCTGTTAGCTGATAAGGTAAACTATTGATTTTAATTTTGTGATTAAATACATGAGGCGGTACATGTAATAAAGGTGTATGTTACCTCCAATATCCTCGGTTGTGATTCGGATGTGTATAAAGCACAGTTTGAAAGATATTCCGTCTTGCACATTTAAGACACGACTTTTGCTTTAAAGGTGGCATCCGACTGTTTGGATCCAATATTTTCTATTGAGTAACGAAAACAAATCATTACTGCATGAAAAGGTCCTGCAAAATACTGATTTATTTATGCCCTATATCTGTGTGAACAGTGAATGCATAAAACTCTACTTGTCCTCGCGAACTGGTATTTCCTATCTGCGTCATGCTGCAGAGATAAGCAATTTTTAAACCTAAAAAACACGCGCAACTTACTTTTGAGATCAAGCTATATCGTTATCCCGATAACCCGCTCGGACGTCGATATCTATTTTTGGCAGAGATCATTGCCGCGCCTAATTATAGGAATGCACATTTAGAGTGATTTTTTTCTCAATTCGTACTGCCTTACAATATAGGTAGTGTTAAAAATCGTTTTTAATTAGACTAAAGTATCAGTTTCTGCAGAAATTATGCCTAAATTTCCCCCAAAACAGTGGGGAAATATTGTTACATGCGTTTGATGGGCAAACTATCGGTTTCCACTTTTAAGTATGAAGAAAGATATAATGTCCATTATATTGCTTTGGTTTGTAATGTTCTTTGTTTTGGGGTTTCGACCTAATACAAGAATAAATGCAGGTTATGTATTGATTAATTTAAGTTTTATGAGTAAAGGTGATCGTCTTGATGGTTATGAGTTTTGTGTGATGACATTCTGCCACTATTAAAAATAGAGAAAAATTGCTGGCATTAGATAACGCCAATTTTGCTGATTGGAACAGTTGCGTGATGTGGTCTGTAAACCGATATGTAATAACAAGACGATGTGTAGTTAGATTATTACATGTCTCCATTTAGCGTTATTACATTTCCTGACGATCAAGCTGATCCATTATGTAATGAAATATGATTTAAAACAAAAATAATTTTATTCAAAATATTATGAAATTATCAAAACTTGACTTTTCATGACTGTAGTTCGATAATTTCCTTTAAAAATCCTTTATTTTCTTTGAAAAAGGAATGCTTTTCTGATGACATATGAAAAAAAAAACATGATTCAAAATTATGTTTAAGTGAACATAATTATCTAGTATTGAACCGGTCGAGCGTTTTCTTTAGCCGCAACAGTGTTCTTATTGATGTGTTTGGATTTGGGAGACGATTGTTGGTGTTTTCTTTTATCATTAAGAATGATTCGTAACTGATTGATAACGTGGATGTTTGTGTACCTCAAAGTTTGTGCTGTTTTTGTTATATTTGTGTTATATTGGCAGAATGTAGATGATGTCATGCTAGATAAGTATATGTAGTCTCGGGGATTGTTGAAAGTGGCTCAACCAAATTTTCTTTCCAAGATGTTAACTATCCAAATATATAAACGGTCAACTTTTTCTTGAATAGCGATTTCATTTTAACAGTATGCAGGTGTTTTATTTCCGATCTATTTTAGGAACATAGTCCAAACCCGAGAATCGTTTTAGACAAAATTGGGAAAGACTCAAACGGTATTATGGAGATCACATAAAAATCAAATATCTAGTACCGGCCACAATAGCTCAGGTGGTAGAGCGTCGGCTTGCGGATCGGGAGGTCGTGGGTTTAAACACCGGCCGGGTCAAACCAAAGACTTTAAAGTTGGTAGTAGTGGCTTCCCTCCTAACACCCGGGACTAAGGGGAGAGCATTACGCCTTACTTGTCGGTGTCAGTAAAATGGATTGGCCGGGTTCAGTCCCTGTGCACCTCATAAATGCCCCTGTGCTATAATGATAGAAATGTCGCTGCACAGTATCGGCAAAATGCCGGCAAATCCTATCCCATCCCAATATCTGGTTCATTCACTCTGTTACAAAGCAAGTAGCCCTTTAAGGGCCACAATAAGTATCCGGCCGTTCTAGTGTATTCCTCGTAAAGGAAATAACCATGCGGCCTTCAGCTGCCATCTGGTCGGGCGAAGGTGCAGCACCGACATATGACTGTGTAATCTTAAAGCGACATGGTCATAGTTGGTTGAGTTTTCATTTTTTTCCCAAAAGCTAAAAAATGACAAATGGATTTAAATATTACCATTGATCATTAGAAAAATGTGAACATGTTGTCGTTTAAAAGGATGTATTTTATTTATTGAATTGAAAGCGTCGTAACTGTTTTTACAATTATATTCGTCTCACGTGCAAGACCTGGCATATATACGTCACATGTAAACGTCAGTCATAAATATATACATTTTTAAAAAAATAAGTGTGGTTCATGTGCGTCATGCATACCTTTCCTTTTTTAAATGCATTTAGCTATTTTGGTGGAGTAAGACCCCAGACTATAGTCTGTGTAGAACCAGCGTCACACCGCAGGTCAGGTTAAAGGTCTACCCACATTAAGTCCTGTGCCGTGACTGGGATTCAAACCCACGCGGTGAGAGGCGATGAAATATATACTAAAGGGTGACTAAGACGCTCTATTCTACCAATTAAAGTGGAACTTATTTATGTCGGTGCGGTGTAGATGTATATTACAGAACGACGGAAATCTAATATACTGCACTGTATATGATGAACCACATTTCGTGTCAACACTTTACTATAAGAAAGAAAAACATGTCTATATTCAAGCACTAGATAATACGACTATAGGGAAATTTATTTTAAATATATGGAAGTTAAATTGACAGGATGCGCTTGTCTCATTTATTTAGTATTTACAAATTAATAGTAAACGGTCGTTGCCTGTTTTTTTATGTTTAATATGTATAACTTATGGCAATTTTGGGGAAATAAAAACTGACGGAAATTAGTATAAGGATTTTAAATTCATAAACATAAATCATATTGATGACAAGGATGAGGATGACAACTACACAACAAACAAAGTAGCTTGCTATAAGCAGTGGATACAATATAAATAATAACAATTATAATACACCGAGGATTGAAAGGCGACAAACAGACGTTAACAGCTTGTGAAAAAAACATGTCATTCGAATCCTTTTTAAAATACTCACTTAATAAATAGATAAATATTGTAATAACTTACATAACATACATAAAATAACATACATAAAATACATAGCTTACATAACATACATAAAATAACATACACATACATACATACATACATACATACATACATAACATACATAACATACATAACATACATACATACATACATACATACATACATACATACATAACATACATAACATAAATACATAACATACATAACATACATAACATACATACATAACATACATAACATACATACATACATAACATACATGCATACATACATACATGCATACATACATACATACATAACATACATAACATACATACATACATACATACATACATACATACATACATAACATACATAACATACATACATACATACATACATACATAACATACATACATCATACATTACATACATAACATACATACATACATACATACATAACATACATACATACATACATACATACATAACTACATACATACATACAACATACATACATACATACATACATACATACATACATACATACATACATACATAACATACATAACATAAATACATAACATACATAACATACATGAAATAACATACATAACATACATAACATACATACATACATAACATACATACATACATACATACATACATACGTACATACGTACATACGTACACACATACATGTTCGTGATAAGTCTGTGGCCGCTCCATTGGGAAAACATGAATCCACCTCTTGGATTAGCGCGCCTCAAACAAATCTTGTTTTACGACCTCTTTCTCTACAGGAAACGTTGGTTTCCCACCTACCCTTTGTTAAGAAATTGATGCGCATTTTTATGGGTAGGCAAATGATAAGTCCAGAGAAATACGAGGATGTACACGTCTAAAGTGGGCAAACATATGTTTAAACAATACTTTTCTACACTTGGAAATTTAAATACTACAGCACATCACACAACAGGTATATAATTCAATTCTACGCCATTGTGCACGACCCTCGTAAGTGACGCAACGTGTACCATTGTGATCGAACGGCATCCGGCGTCACGTGCCCGTCAACATTTTTGAAAGATATCTTGTCTGAAACTGATTTAGACAAACTTTGTAGAAGCTTCAGTAAGCAGCGGAAACGAAAAGAGGTGAAAAGAATTTTGATCCGTCAAAAAACATGGCTGCCAGGGACGTGGTCATTTTCCCTATATGACTATATACTTGTAGGAAAACTTCGAAAGTCTAATTGTCAGAAACTTCAAGAGCTAGAGCTTTGATATATCAAACACATGTTCCATTGGTGGCGCTTGTGTCAATGATTGTTCAAAGAACATCACCGCTAGTGTCGTGGCCATTGTCTCGTTATGGCTATATAGGAAAACTCTGAAAATCTTTGTAAGACCAAGAGCCCAAAGAGCTTGAGCTTTGATATTTTGTATGCATGTTCCTTGAAGTGCCCTGTATCAGGATTGTTCAAAATTCTGTTCCGTCAAAAACGCGGTCACCAGCGTTGTGGTCATTTTTTCCTATATGGCTATAAAGGAAAACTTTGAAAATCTTCTTGTCAGAATCCACAAGAGCTTAAGCTTTGATAGTTTGCTTTTTTAACATTACTAATATTCCTTGCGATTTTTAACTAAATTTCTATGGCATTCAGGTGGGCGATATAGGGTCATCACGGCCCTCTTGTTCTTTTAGTACTAAACTTCAGTGTTCCTGTTGAAAATTAATTTTGTATTCATTATGCGGAATGCTGTCTCAAATAAACACAGACTAGATTACATTTTAACGTTAGAATACTGTTATAACGTTAGAATACTTGGTACTTCCAACATAGATCTTTATATTGACGTTTTCTAGTAGGATTTTCATTTCATGTCCAAATATCTGATTGTATGTAAATTTAAATATTACACAAAAATCGACCAGTCAGATTGAGCCACAACTGGTACTTATTTGTCAAAATTCAAGGAAATGTCGTATGCCGTATTGTTCCCAATGGACGTCAAGGGGTCGTAACATGTTTTTAAAAGGGTGGTTTAAGTCATAAACAATCGAAACTAATTTCCTGTTAACAGCTGTCAACATGTATAAGCTTAATGACGTCTCTGTTCTTAAAGTCAATAAATGTTAATATTTGCCTTATCACCACCGCATATCTTTTAAAAATACTATTTCTTGTTTCTACTCGTCAAATACATCTTTACTGTCATGCACGATATTTGTTACTTCATTTGACACATATTCCTTGCTGTGGATTCCTTTACAGTAACCTTGGACTAAATGTAGACCGCTTGCCAGTTGGGAAAAATAGCAAAAATACACAAGCAGATGGCAAAAATGGGTTCCAGCAATCTGTTAATGTTGACAGCATAAGTGACAGGTCTGAATTACGACAATCCACTTCTTCAGACCCTTTCCGGACAACTGTGTCTCTAATAAGGATTGAATATCATTTTGATGACGTTCATGCTTTACGAACCTAGGACGCCAGTACGTTCCAAATACAAAATCAGTTTGCTCGTAAGGAAGCCCCTACTTATGTCGTTTAAAAATACTCAAATTAAAAAACAACAACAGAACAAACGACAAAGAAAAAACACCCTCAATGATATTATTGTTTTGTTTGTTGTTGTGACTATACTGTATAAGTGAATGTCAATAGTAAGCAAAGAATGATTTGAGTTCGTCACTTTAACAGTTTTATATTTTGAGTTCGATTTATGGGTACCCACTTTGACGCTATTGGTCCCTGTTGTAAGGTTATAAGGACTTCATTTCCCACTCTACTGTCCTCGAGGCTGCGTAATGCGGCTTTCAGTGGTACTTTACGACACTTTGCTGCTCGCCGGTTTCAAGGTTGACATTTCAAATCGTTATTAAATATTACATGTACAATGTAAAAATACGGGTGTTTTGGACAGAACTTAGTGTGCTTTTAGTAAAGATTTTTATCTTGAAGCATGAGACAGATGTGTTACGTGTTTTTTTATATTTCAATTCTGCTTAACTTGGCAAATTGCAATGAACACGATCTTCCTTATTGGCAGGTGCTCAATAAACACAAGTGTAGATTCATCATGGGCATTGTGCACTTTCCTTTAACTGTTGTAAAGTTTTAGGCAGTTTTATTTCAAAATACGCTGTGTAAAATAGCTACAAGAAAGAGCACGCCTGTGTGACGCTCAAGGCGCCACCGACCGCATGCTGCTTTAAACAAGAAGACTGACAATTCAGGGACCTTAACACTCTCTTACACTGTCAATTCATAACATTAATATTTGATAGTTACGAACTGGAACTCTGATGGGAACTAGACTATCTGCTACTTTACTATCTTCTATGTTGTTTGCTGCATCTACAATTACAAGCTGCATTGTTAACATCGGCATACTCGGTTTCTTGTGTTAAACATGACCTCGCAAAACAACTGAGAATTCCTATTCATGCTCGCTACTTTATATAACTACACTTTATTGTTGAAAGCTATATCGTTAAATTAATAATGCTCGTTTCTTTCTCTGAAAAAGGTCTCGCAATACAACTGCGACTTCCTGTTATTGACTGTTACACTTTCGGCCCCATAAAATATGCATTATATAAAAGACACCCCTGTCCAGAGAGGCACCAATAACTGTTACTAAGTAGAATGTGGCAAAGGATAGTCTTATTCGTGATGTGAGATGGTTCTACCCAGCTGGACAAAGCCTCCCGCTGCAGTGGAAATGAAACAAGTGTGACTAATTGTGTCACGACCTTTCCTCATATGATATCCAAGGGTACAGTACATGAAATAAGTGGTTTACGACCCCTCTAACTGTGATCTCACAGCAGATTGCTTAGTGGTGGGGTTGGGGAACAGTGACCTTAAAAATACTGTATTAATTGCCTTGAACATTAAAATGTTGACACCAGGACTTAGTTGACCTTTTGTGCAGCTTTATTTGGAAGCTACGTTTTCTTTTTTTCCATAAAATTTCAATCATCATATGCGCCATGCTTCTTTGGTATTTTCGATTATATAAAACATAGAGGGAACTGAAAGGTATAAGCATTCTGTTTTATATTGAATTGTAAGTTTTTAAGACCTTTAATTGTAAGCGTTGTGTATTTTGTATTGTGAAAGAAACAATCGCGGATTTAATGGGGCTCCAGGAACATACATGCACTTAAAATACAGTATCCTTTAAAATAATTTTGAAAAGAAAACAACTAGATACACGCCAGAAATCTAAACTTGCCCAGGAAGAAGGGCCCTGTACGGTACAATGTTTTTTAGCCCTAGTAGCCTAGTAGCCATTGTATTCTAACTCAATCATCGAATACGTCATTTACAGGCGTTTTATGGCTTATTTAATGTCTTTATTGATATGCCGTGTGCCGGTGAAATATGTATATAATGAGGTCAACAAAACATCCTTCATTCGCATACCCAACATTTGAACGAACATTCATGTCCCCTGAGGTACAATCCTAGATCCGCATACCCAACATTAGAACGAACATTCACGAATCTATCAAAATGTTCTTTCTTTCCAAATCTGGGAAAGAGCATAACGGGACTTTCAGCTAAAAAAGTCACGTGGTTGTGTAAGTTAAAAAAGAGCTTATTGTACAGCGTGACTTAGATAGGAAATACATGTATGTAGTGGAGTGCTATGTTTCACTTTTCAAATAGTAGTAGGACATCAGTTAATATCATTTGGCGGTATATTTTCAGGCAACAAAAGTTGAGTTGTTGTTATTTTTTGCGATAAAATAAATGGTCCAAACCAATCTCATTAAAATCACATCCTAACTTTCGCTTCATTACTTTCCGCTGGTTAGGATCTGATAACATCCCGATAAAGGTCGCCTCGAAGTGACCTTTAAGTTATAAATATTAATGAGCGGATGACGTCAAACTTGACCAATCAGAAACCTCGTTACACCGCGGTATCGTTGTCAGACAGCGACAAACACTTCACTACCTTTTTCATATTCTGAAGGCGTTCTTCATTGATTCTAAGTTTTTGTTTGAACTGTTTTTGAGTGTGTTTGCTCCCACTACCCGTTATCAGAACCTGGAGAAATTACATCCCGCAAAAACAGCACCGATCAACTAACGAAAGTAATTTCTTTGGCGTTTGTTTTACTGGATCGCAAATGTCAATGGCGGCTGCCATCTTGAAAATGTAACGCACCTTTAATCGGAATACCTTGGACATTGCCGCTCAATATAAAATTTCCGTAAATAACCGTAATCTGGCGAATATTCATGAAGTTATACCCCAACATTTTGCAGCCGACGATTTCATTGGCTAATCAAAGGTCAAATTGAGGTGACACCTAATGCGATGTCATCAGATCCTAACCAGCGGAAAGTAATGAAGCGAAAGTTAGGATGTGATTTCAATGAGATTGGGTCCAAACTGTCCGATACCATCTTAAATGATGTGTACAATTCCAACTAGTGATTGCCATCTGAAGACTGCCATCTGTATTCCTCATTTCTTTAGAATTCGTAAGAAATCAGGTTATGAATATTTCGAAACACTTTGGACCTTAACGACTGTTGGTGCCTTTTAGACTTGCCGAAGTGAAATGAAATGAAAAAATAACACTTAAGCGTCGCCTATTTCAATAATTGCTCACGTTTCTTGTGTGACTTTTGTTAAATAGAAAAATTAGAAGGAGAAAACATTCCAATATTGAAGCTGTAAACATTATGTGCATTCTTTAAATACATACTTCGACGGGACTTCGACAAGAACAAAGCATCATTGTGTGATAAAGCTCAAATCAGAGAAATCCAAGTAACACCAAACATTCCATTATGGGCAATCTGAACCTTCTTGGACTTATCATTGCTGTGATTACGTTTGTTGTGACATTGATAAGTTTTGTGACGCCGTATTGGATGGTGAATGACCGGCCCCCGGACCCTGTGTATGGTCCTTACCATCAGGGGTTGTTGTCACTTTGTAATAAAAACAAGTGTGACTGGTTCATGGATGAAGAAATATATCTGCAAAAAGAACTGCCAGGTAAGTAGGCTTCATAAAATATGCTTCTTTCACGTAGCGTCTTTATTTGGTAGGATTAAAGAAGCAAAGTCGTGTTTGGGGCTTGTTGATTGACGTCATCTTTTTATTCAAATTTCCAATTAACTTCTTCTTCTTCCGATTAAGGAACTGGGCTCTTAATTAGAGCGTAATTAGTTCCTTTTTGTACGGGTTGTTAAAGAAATCAGTTTGTAGGAAATCGTTGGTGATTGGACGATTGACGTATGACCAAAAAGAGCAAAAGGTTCATCAAGGCTTGGTGGCCCTTAGCATGACATTGAATGCAGTGTGATAATATGGGTTGAATCGTACAACAAACTACTGTTGTTGTTGTTTTAAATTATATTCACATATTTTAGAAAAGAACGTGACCATTTACAGAATGAAAACTAACGATGGAGTATTTTCATTATTTTCATGGCTGTTTGAGCGTATTTTCAAGGGCTGTACGACGTTTTTTTTTGTGTGTACGATCCCAACAAATTTCATATATTTATAAAAACAACAACAAAACAACAACAAAAAACACCAAAAAACTCAAGATTTAGGAGGTTTTGAAGGTCATTTGAAGACATAATTTTTAGAATTAACATGTCAGTCGTTTTAAATTACAATCCAAAAAATGACCCTTACATTTATCATTGCTTTGACAACCGCGACAAAAGAAGGTTTTGGATCTTTTTCTAAGTTGTTTAAGTAAATATTATAAAGTAGTTTTTTTTTCGTAATATGTCCGCGCCTAAAGAATTAAGTAACAGTTCGTACAGAACTTGTTAAAATAATCGTGAAAGATTATTGTATTTCCTGAATGATTTGGGAAAGGTATACTTATTTACCAAAGCCAAATGCAAACATGCTTTTAATCATTGACCACATCAGCCTTTGACTAGTCAAAGGTACTGATAACCTGTTTCGGAAAACGTCAGCAATTTGCTTGTGAACACTCTAGAGGTTACAGTTTTTTATCCACTCTTCACCAAACTTGGTCAGAATGTTTGTCTGCTAGAAATCTTGGATGATTTCGTAACTAGGTCATGTGAGGTCAAAAATTAGGTTTCTACCTCAAATTTGAGGGAAAAAAACACACTGAGAGCACGCTTGAGGCCACATTTATGGCACATTCTTTACCAAACTTGGTCAGAATGTTTTCCTCCACAAAATCTTCGATGGCTTTGTAACTGGGTCACGCGGATTCAAAAATGTAGATCACGAGGCCAAATCCTAATAATGGTTGTGAACATCGTAGATGCCACACTTATGGCCCAATATTCATTTAAGAATTTTAAATGAAAAACCGCTTATCTCTTTACCTGATATTCGCGTATTTTTAAGGCTTGGGCAAATACTGTATTGCCAGCAACAAAAAATAGTTAACATTCGACCGTCATGTTTTCAAATTTTGATAACCTATTAGTTGCTATGTATATATATGACAAACGTAGATTAAATACGCAAATTAACGAATGTTCCCGAAATTTGTCGTAAAATATCGACGCTTGTCGGAGTTATTGACCTTTATTTAGGTCAATTCTAGCTTCATTAGTGGGAGTAATCTATTATCGTAACCCTTAATAACGGCTGTATGTTTATTAAATTGCACTTACTGTTCTTACTGTAATTAGAATGTGTTTAATGTTTTACTGTTCATCAAGCTGCACCTAATGTTATAACTGTTTGTTAAAGGTGGAATCCGACAGTTTGGACCAAAATTTATTCGCTCAGATAACCAAATGAGACATTGTTACATAAAAAGATCATTTAAAATGCTGTTCATTGATGTCCTAGATCTGTATGAACAGTCAAGCATAAATCGCCACTCGTCATTGCAAACAGGCATTTCCTGTCCGAGCCACGCTGCAGAGATATCCACGTGATCACTTACTTTTCAGATCACGTTATATAGTCATTCGAGCAATCCTGCTCTGACGTCTATATCTAGTTTTTATTTAGTTGGAAAGAATACACATTCGGAGTTTTTTCGCGGTTAGTTATGTCTAACAATTCAGTTAGTGTTCAACATCGTATTTATTAAGATAAAAGTTAAGTTTATAAAGAGAGTATGCCCAAAATTCCAAAATTATTTAATTTCTATGTTCTGTGTATATAGCACATTGCTTATGTTATTTTTATTTCTTTCACCAACGTTTCCACTGGCCAGATCCCATATCTTACATATGCTTATCTTAGACCCCGCTGCACATTGAACACAGCGAAGATGTACACATCGCAAGAAAACATTGAAATTCTTGACTGAATTTTATTCTTACAAGAGCATTAGACAATTTCGTCAATTCGCTGTATAAATGTCCATTAAATGTTTTGTTTTAATTTGTATATCAGAAGCTTTTGAAATGTTATATTAACTATCATTTAGCTTGAATAATTGTAATTACTTGCTGGTGTTATGTGTAATTTAAAACGCATACAGACCAATAAAATATCCTTTAATGTGCAGTTTATTTCGACCACTTTTAATTGTTGTAATTATTATAAAGTTAAGACAAAGAGAATGATCTCATAACATCTGTAATAACTTGTCATGTCTAATTATGGTCGAAAATGGCCTACAACGTGAATATCTATACATAAATATGACTTACGTATTCGAAATTCGGTCACATTTCGTTTACAATGAGCAATATTTTACATATGTTTGACTTTTTATGAGAGTAAAGATGATATTAAACTAAGCAAAGATATAGATTGCAGTATAAAATTGTTTAAGATGGTACCCGACAGTTTGCCTATATCTAATACACTGTCACAAAATCTTACCCTTTGTCTGGGGTATTTGTGAATAATTGCTACTATAGACTTATAGTTTAGTGTAAGTAAAGGCTGTTTATAATACATCATCAACTGTTATACAGTACACGTCGTGAAATATATCGTTTTAAATAACATTTCATCGATATCTATAAATAAGCATGACTTAAGGGGGATTTCAGTTTGCAACAGATATGGACAATAGGGCTGATTATGGATGTTCATGTAACGTGGTCTCTATGTAAGTGGTCACGTGGATGTATGGTAACAATAAAAACATTTCGCTGGATCTTTTCAAGTAACAATAATTTCTTTAGTTGGTTGAGAGAACAAAATGGTCCAAACTTTCGGATACCACCTTTAACACCTGATGGGGAAAACTACACGAAAAATAAACATACGTATGACGTCATTAAAACAACACATACACATGGTTTTGGTTATCTCTTATCTCTTTGAAAGCAGTAATATGTATATATTTTAACGAGATGCACACTGTAAATCGATTAATGCAAGTTTATTGGGCGACATATTCCTAAAGATTACCCTTTGAAAAACTTTCTTCTCACGTATTCTTCCGACGATAGAAAAATAGCAATTCTGTGTGTGAACACACACACACACACACACACACACACACACACACACACACACACACACACACACACGTCGGCCGGGGTTTGAACCTGCGACCTCCCGATCAGCAAGCCGACGCTCTACCACTTGAGCTATTGTAGCTGGTCTGTTTCGATGGTAGTGAGGGGTGGATTATATAACATTGTTCAATTAACAAGCAAAAAAAAAAAACGAAGAAAAAAGAAGGTCCCCCTTGCGTATATTACCCTTAGAGCTTAATAACATAGTTTAAAATGCACCTATGTTTACTTGGTCGTTACCAAGGGAACTATTCCACTACCATTTTAATGACTTTCGGTATGTCGCTTCCAGGGGTCGAACAAGGGGGCTCCAGGACCTGGGACCGACGCACTACGTATTGCGTTACCAGGTCTGCAGCGGCTGACTGGCCCGATAGTGACTCTCTTCAGTGTTGTTATGTTAGGACATGTGCCTACTGAAACAGTCACTGATGCCGTTTTAACTAAGTGACTGCAAATTCCTCTAAAAATGTCAATGTGACACCAATTACCATTAGCTTAACAAGGGCCATAGACATCTTGCCAACAGCTGCTGAGTACGCAATCTGTATGTAAAAGTTCAATAATTGAATGTACTTACATCTGCAATTTCTATGTCAGGTGAGCTACATTTTTTGTAGTTTTAAAATAGTTCTTAACGTATTTGATAATTAGCTTTTACTTGACTGAAAATAAGCCAATCATGTTTAAGATTGGATAAAGACTTGAGTGCATTGCTTTAATTTTGGTTCATAAAGAGCACTATGTAAAGATCAACAACGACAACGTCGACAATAACAAAGTAACAGTAACAACAACAATCGTAATGCCATCGCCACCGAGAAATATAATGAGATATTTCGTTTTTACATGTAGAACAAAAATATCATGTATTATTACCCCCATTTTCTTTCTTTTATAATACGCAATGGCGCATCGCCCTTTTCTCGAACACTTCATGTCAAACTCCGTTTGGCGAGGCCTTGATGTATGCCGATCTTTTTTTCGAACGCATTAAGTTATCATTAAACAATCTGGTGGTGCTTGTTGCCTGGTAATATTTCCATATTCGCTACGAGTAAACACTCATTATATTAGCAACCTTGACATGTTTCTCGATGGATGTTGCCTACTTAGACAACTTCTGGTACACATTTGTGCAGTGTTGACAGAGTATTTTTACAAGCACCACCATCATGCATGTATGGTGAGCTGGTTGTGAGTTTAATTTGCCTTGAAAAAACACAACAACAATAACATGAAAAGTGCTTAGTTTTGGGTATACTCCGACTCAATCTGTTTTCCGCCTCCGATTTTAGAGTTGTTTATCATCGGTGTTTTTTTAATAAATAAAATATGAAGAAGGGATACACATTATAATTATTCAAATGACTGCGCGGTCGTTACCGTTATTGAATGTAACATGTCTTATTACATACCTTATAATTAAAAAAGTTGAAATCGAATAAGGCGTCTTGAATTTCCCTCATAACAAGAGGGGCATAGACGAGCAACAAACAAGATGCCACAGAGAGCATGGTTTTAGAAATAATACTATATACAGGTAAGTTCGGATTCTTATGATGGCAATAACTTTTAGGAGCAAAATACACTGAATATAAATGTTACAAGATTTCCTCTCAGTCTATGCTTTACAACAGATCGAGTAAGTGCTCTTAACTTGTACGCGCTAGTCTTAAGTCAGATTTAGGGAAACACCAGGTTAATGTCACAGACACACCCATCTGTTGCTATGCAATGGTATGGCAACGGCCATGAAATATCCCATCTGCTCCTTTGCTCTCTTCAATGTTGTCGAAATACTAATTTACGGTTCTTGTTTGAGAAAGGTATCTCCAAACAGCTGCGACTTCCTGTTATTGTCTGCTGCATTATGGTCCCCAAGAAATGTTATTCCGTAAGAGGCATCACAAGTTTGAGCGACGCCAACAACGTAGTAGTAAACATAATGACGAGCTTTGTTTCTAAGGTATAGTCTCTGTCGGAACACCATAGAACCAACGTATGTGCTGTTTAGAGGCGCATAACAAACCTCCCTTCTTCACATAAACAACAATCAATCTTTCATAGACATACCTTGCTCTCCTGCCGTGGGAGACAATGCCTACAGCGCTGCGGAGTTTGGGTTTGTTTTGTGTGTGCTTTTTTCTAGTTTTTTTTTGCGAAAATATTGCAAAATGCATCGCGTCTGTTTTTGTTAGCTACACAAAACTACATGGTACACTGTCAAGTGATGATGATTCTGATAATGTGAATTGATTTGTAACAGGAACCAGTGCAGTTAAATGAATAATTCTGAAAGTTGGCAACGTGAAGTGGCGTACACTATTGTATAAAGCCAGTGTGAGCACATGCCAATGTAATTGATCTAACAGTAAAAAAAATCCCATCTTTTTTAATCGTATATTTATGAAATGTGAATGACTATACATGCACTCTGCCAAATTTACCCCAAGGGGAGCAAGTCCCCCTCCCCCACGCCACCAGCTTCCAGAAGAGCAGTGCCTGGACTGTTTCAGCCTAGCTCGGCCCCTGACGTGTGCCAACTGTTGCGGTAAATCTCGTTGCATTAACATACATACTTTGCCAATAAGACTATATCAGATAATATCATAGCTTATGAAAGTGTATAGCGATTTTAACATATAAAACACTGCTAAGAATTCAAGTGTTAGGCGCGAGAACAAAGGTCTTACATTATGTACTGCATGTAGTAAAATGAGACATTTGTTAATACGCGTTCTTTATATTATTTGTATTGCCTTGCAGACGCTTTTAAAACGGGTACCCTTATTTGTCACACTTTCAAAAAAGAAACAAAGGCTAAATTTTGTGCAATTCTTTTTATGCCATATCTGCCAGTTGTCGTAATTGTCATAAATGTAAAAGGAAAGTTCGGATTGATCGTTCCATCAACAGTATTTCAATTATCTGGAGACGGTGTCCACTTGAAGCAGATATAGTGCTGCTAGCACTATGTATAGCATGCCGTGAACACCTGGCATGATACCACACCCAGTCACATTATCATGACACCGGGCTAACTAGTCGCGGAACTACCCTTATACTTGCTTCAGCGTTAGCAAGGGAGCTTTACCACTACCATGTTTACGACTTTGGTATGCCACACGGCATATTTAAGGAGTTGCGCAAAATAGTTTATGAAAATCAACTTAAAAGGCGTAAGACCAATCCCTTAAAACATTTTTAGCGAAAACTCAAGTCACCGTTACTATGGAATCACGAGTGAATGAATATCTAAATTTACCATGGATGGAAGCCGCATAAGAACGTAATCAATGGCAGAAATATACTATAGGTATGTAGTTGAAGGCCAGATAATGATTTTTGTCCTTCCTTGTCTGTGAAATAATTATAGCCTTCTTGTAATAGGTTTGTCTCGGTTTACCGCACGCATGTATATATATATACACGTGTATTTTGTGCCGCTACAAATATTATGTTTTATGGCTTTTAAGTCGAAAATAACATACTTGTTGTAAAGAAAAGTTCTGCAATGTAGAGAAACCCTACGCTTTACGTTAAAGGTGGTATCCAACAGTTTGCCTATATCAAATATTAGTAACAATATCTAACCTCTTTTTGGGGTATTTGTATGTAATTTCTGCATAAGCGTTGGCAATTTTAAACAGTTTCTCAAATTTAGGATAGTATAACACGTTAATCAATACTTTAAATTAATGTTTATTCTTTTCAAATATAAAAATAACAACGATTGGGATTCCTGCTAAAAATAGACAACGACGTCACAGCGGATGACGTGGATGAGCTAAAACCTAAGGGGTCACGTGGTTTTCTTTGTTTAAAAATAGCTAACTGTGCAGCCTGGCTTAGATTTGAAGTACGTGTTTAAAATGACGATTGAGACGTTATGATTCATTTTTCAGACAGGTGTATGACATCAATAAACATCATTTTGTTAGATCTGTTAGTTAGATATGTTAGTAATAATAGTTTATTAAGATGTTTTATGCAAATAGTTTTGGTTCAAGCTTTCGGATACCATCTTTAAAGTGCACATGTCAATGACAATATGTTTTAGTAAATGAAATACCCTCGATTCTGTTTAAAATGGAAAGAGAACAGCAGCTTGCGGATTTCGATCCCGGGTCCTTGTGTAAGAAGCAGGGTTCCAGAGTCTGGAATTCCAGGAAAATAATGGAAATTTAAACGTTTTTTATCAGGTATGGAAAAAGATAAAGAAGAGTTGCCGCACCCGCAAAAACTTTCTAAGAAATCCACATTGCAACAAAGCAACCTGTACCACAGGTCATAGGGAATTCTCTTTCGGCACTTTATTTCTGACTAGATTGTGTTAACAATTTAATCATTATTTCTGCTTTTGGCAATAACCCCTGGTTTAGCACTATGATCTGCTTATGCTCTTTATATTTCAAAATTGAAAGCGAGGCCACCCTCGTAGATCGCTCAACTAGCTATCTTGTAAATATACATTGATTAGCTAAATGATGTTAATATTTAATTATCTTCATTAAGAGAGATATCTTAATCAAATAAGTTGTCAGATGTAACTTCCTGCGCGCACACACTCAAACGTCAAAGATATAATTCAATGACAATTACACTTTTAAGATTCTTCAGTACATCAGAGCTTACACATCATTATTATGGAAGTTTAATAAACTGTGTGCACCTTTATGTACACGTTAATTTAACTCATTATTTTCGCCGCGCATGAGTGCAGCGTCTATATGTAGTCGTTTCTGGTAAGTCCTCTGGATAGCGCCATGTTTAGCTGCATTTTGCAGGACCTTTTAAGGTAACAATAACTTATTTGGCATTTGAGAAAAAAATTGGTCTAACTGCCTGAAACCACCTTTAAATTACAACGTATTCTTACCTAACATCTTTTTGAGAGAAAACATTAGTTGTACTAACATATAAGCTTTAACTAGTTTTAGTTATTTAGTATCATGTTGCCGGCTGATCTGGGTCAACACATTTTGCATTAGCCAAGTTAACTTATCAGGTTAATAGTAACTTGCTCAGAATTACTTTATCCATTCAGATTTTATACTGACCGCGATGGATAATGATTAAGTGTTTGTGACTAATGTCATAGGATTTTTTTAGAAATCCCAATATAGGACGATATTTTTAAAAATGACATCGCGTGTTTCAGTTTAATTACGTGCTTTCTTTCTCGTTGGAAGCCTGATAAGAGGCACTTACTTTATTCGTGGCATACCTTAAGAGACATTGTTGCAAAAATAGGGAGTGTAGGCACGAACCTGGATACTTCTGGGAAGCTTCAACCCAACACTTATATAAACTACATTTATTTTCTTTGTTTGTTGATACAAAACCCGTTTTACTAATAAACTGCTTTAGACATTATGTTTAGTTCACATGTACCTTCATTTTTTATGGAGTCCAGTGAAACTCGAGGGCAAATAGGGACCATCCTGTGTTTACTTTCTGCACTGAACAACGCACAACGCCGCACCAATAAGCAGTTCGTTGGCATATTATTGGTGTCATTGCTGCAAGAATAATTGCTGCTTTTCTGTTAATAACCTTTTCAATATAAATGATGGCGAGTGTTGCTGTTATTGAAAAGTAAAATGGTGTACAAATAAAACTTAGGGCTAAAAGTTCACATTATTTTAACGCGGTATATGACAGTAAGCATTTATGAATAGGTGGCTTTAATGAAGGAATATACCTAATATATACCAAGTGTTGCAGCAGACATACGTTGAAAAACATGTAGCAATATAGATTCGTTGTTAAAGTTAGACTAAGTGCCTGTTGGAATTCCTTATGGTGCAGGTAGTGGCAATGGTTTTAAAACGAAACTAACAACCCAGATTCAAGCAAGAATAATAAAAGTACGCGCCGTAATGGAATCGTCTGATTACAAAATATCGCGGGAATCTCATTAAGGCTGACTGTTAACAACACAGAAAGCGCGGGAAAAGAGGCAGTCAATTTGACGATTCCGAAACAGGCTTGAAATGTAAAATATTCATTTTAATCTATAACCTACATAGGTTTGGTATATTGAGGAATCTTTCACACCCAAAACAACTGAACATAGTCTGTGTCGTTAGTGATTGCTAGTGTTTACAAAAAGAAGGCGTGATCAAATGTGTGTGACCTAGATGTCGATTTACAATGTATTTTCGTAAATTACATGCTGTTAATGTTTTAAACATTGATAAATTTCACGAAAACGGAAAGAACAGCTTAACTGAACAAACGCTTAAGCAGTCAAAAATTCAGGTGAGGCCAATCATTATGACACCTTGGCATATGTTAAATGAATTGCAATTTAGTATCCACATGTTGCGTACCACTCCATATAAGTGGAAACATGCGTTTGATAATTTCGAGAAAATAATCATTAATCATCAGCAGAAACCTTTCTGCACCAAATCTTGGTCATTTTTATTTTATGGAAATCACAATATATTTAAGTTTTTGTTAGATTTAATCTTTCAATTATAATTTAATTTTAAATGCCTATTAGTTAATGCTAACGTAATGGAATGTAAATAAACATGAACGCAGAATCCAGATTCTTCAATTCTGTTTGTGATTTCACAAAACAGTTATACAGAAACTAAATTGTGATAATGATAGGAAACACATAGAACTAGTATAATTACATTTATTCAGGAAATATAATCATTATTATTACTGCCCGGCTGTCTGTCTGTCTTTGTAAATCAGTCTACATTATCCGGAATATCGCAGAAAGAAACACGACATCCTCAAAGTTCAGGTTACAGGTACAAAAGTACAGGCTTTTTAACCACTTAGGTCAGCTTCATTATATCATCATGTTCAGCTTTTGACACCCGTTTAAGTAGTTCTGTTGCGCGATGCCACTGTGGCTGTTTCAGCCTTTGATTAACAAATCGATTTGTTTAACTTTCGGTGATATAACGACGAATATATATCACTATCTTGAGTTGCCATGCGTATTAGTTTGGTGACAATTTGATCACAACGGTCGCAGACGTAAAAGTGGATGATATATTGGGAAAACTGAACGAGAAACCTAATATATTCGGCGTTCGTACAAAACTGTACATATGCATGTCACATTATCCTTCTTCCAGGATGAAACTGTGCGACTAGGTGTATTAAAATGGCCTTAAAACCTCACGGAATGAAAACGCAGGAAGAACAAAACTTTATATGTACATAAATGTTATTCCTTTTCTAGAATAGGTTAGTGGGCCTAACAGTTAGTGTCGTAAATATCTGCTGTCGCTTCATGAAACCACACTGACGGCAGCACCATATCTAGAACTGCACAAGTACTAAAGATTGTGAAGTTTGAATCGCAGGGTCTCTTAAGCATAATTTCAGATTTTTAAAAATATCTTTTCATTCCAGAATGGTACATGGCGACCCAAGGTCTGATGTCGTTAGGGTTAGGACTTGGACTCATTGCCCTGCTGATCGCCACACTGTCCCTGTGCTGCACGTGCCACAAATGTAACCCCCACCCACCGATCTGTGGCCTTCTCGCCTGTGCCGGTAAGTGTCACTTATAACATATTTTTTTCACATAATTTAACATAACGTATGTTCAATAAGTAATGTCCTTTGCTATTCCAATAGTTAGTTATCGAGTGGCAATTGTTTGTTGACATGAAGTCGTTTCAAGCAATGGCGTTCTTTCAAATACCAAAATTCTCGCATTTAAATCTCAATCCAAAGCTATATTTAACAAAATTAGCTGAGTTATTGGTTATGTAAATAGATTCCAACGTTCGTATTCATTGGATACCGAAAATATTAAACTTGTTGGATAAAACAATACAAAACTATTCATCGTGTTGTATCGTTTCATCTAACTTTAAACAAATATTTTCGGCAATAAATAAACGCTTATGCCTGATCTTTTATGAACAACACCTCTTCCCCTCGTGTCTTTAGTTCGAGTCCCGGTAGGGGCAAAAACACATGCGAAGAGTTCTAACTGATATGCGATAGGACGGTGGTTCTACTCAGACCAATTAAAGCTGGACGTCGTTTAAGTGATTACAGTTGAGTGTGTTTTAACACTATAGTATTAAGCAAGCTTTGCAATTAATGACATATGTTGAGCAGAGAAGTAAACACATTTTTGCTTGTAATTGGCACATTTTCGCAATAAGAGAAACGTTATCTGTCTTTTCGAAAGTTATTTTCATATTCTTTATTTTTATTTTATGTATGAAAGAAATGTTTTAATGATATTTTTAGTTTTGTCTATTTGATTTACTTTCAAGCCATTCAACGAAATATTTTCTCATTCAAGAAAATACAAAACTATGGGAATGTTGCCAATGGAAGTGTTCTCCAATCGGGACACCTCCGATGATGTTTAAATCATCTCTCAGATGATGTTACCAGAACAACATCTATAACTTATTTTTCTCTCTATTGAACTTACTTTAACATTTGTCTATCTCACAAAATGTAAATTTGGATTTATAAATGGAATTTATGATAATTGATGTTTACTTAACGTTTTAACGTGTTTTGGACGCAAAAATCCTTATTACACTACACTAATCACATTTTTGATGAAATTTGTGGTTGTTGTTTTTTGGGTATTCTTCTTCCGGCTAGCAAAAAGTCGCTATTTTGACATATCTTTGCATCAGATGCATCCAAGGGATGATAATACAAAGCAGGAATTACACAAGGAGTTTCGAGTCACCCTGCTTGTTTGAAAGTATATACTCATTTGTAGTCATTTATAATGGTTATGTGCTCTTACAGAGTACAGTATTCTCTACCTAGACCGATGACATGGGCTGAAACCCAGATCAAAACATCCTCATTCTGGCGATAATCACGTGATAATTGGTGTAATTATCAAACGTAACGTTAGTTATGTCTTTCGTGTGTATATATGCCTTTAGCTGAAATGATTGCGAAAAAGTTTTTTAAATCAAAGTGTTCTAGTGAACTCGCACACAGGAGTTTCGAGTCCATTGTCAATTTAATTTAGATGATGTTAACGAACGTCATAACGTTAAGTAATAAGAAAAGAAGTTACTGAATGTTACACTTTAGATTTATAATACATGAATAAAGCGGATAAGTGTCATAAGTATTTTCTAATAATGTCCCTATTTGTATATCAATTAGCAAGTTCAGTAATCATTTTAACTTTTTTGCGCTCGGATTTGCTTTTATCGTCCACGGTGTATCCTGATCGCAGTTGTTTTGTCATCTTCTGTTGCAAAAGCCAGGCACTTTCCACTAACATCACCACCACCACCAAACAAGTTCGACTAATATTTTTTCTTCTTCCTGTTTTCTCAATAGGCCTTGCTATGGGTATTGCGTGCATCGTGTTTGGAGTTAAAGCCAACCAGACGTGGAACATCAAACTCGAGTGGGACACCTTGACCAGTGGGCGTTTCGGGTGGTCTTATTGGGTGGCAGTCTCGGCGTCAGTTCTCTCCTTGCTGACGTCCGGCATCTACGGTTGCATCGGCAGGTCTTCCGACCGTTAGTCAGATCGTCATCCGCATGTCGTCATATGATGTTACAACGTCATTTATTTACGTTTTAACTTGGATGTGACGTCACATCATATCTTTGTACAATAGGAAAGACGTATTGAAATGACGTTACTTAGCTACTGAGTCTGCTTTATGACTTCTTTGTTAGTCCGTTAAATAATCTTAGCTTTCATGTAGACAGTGTTGGTCAGTATGAACGCTGTAAATATTTAGGCTCAATATGTGTTAAATAAATTGTACTAGATTTATTATGTATATCGAAAAGCCTTCGAAAAAGTAGCGGCGTTTGATACCAAACAATTAACCAAACAATAGCAAAAAACGTTTCATGACATCTCGATAGATCAAATTGCCATTTTTGAATGACTGTTTGAAGCAAAGGTTTTCTCGATTAAGGAAAATTAAATTGATTGATTTGAGAAAAAAAGTGCAATTGTTTATGTTACTGTTAATATTTCGCTCTTATGCCAATGTTTATCATTATTATTGTCATTCGTCTGGATACTTTTAAAGCGACTCTAATGAATTTGACAAACACCGACTCTATTTTTTTAATAATATTATTTTATTGTATCAATAATATTCTAACTTATCAGACAACAGGTAATACTAAAACACGCCTGACTCAAAAAGCTGCCCTAAAATGTGAAATAGTAAAACACAAACTATAAACGGTAGTGTTTTTTTCTCTAAAGCTTCACTTCAGAAAACGTCAAAAATAAGCTTAAAATGGGCATTGTTTTGAAATTTAATGTTTGATGATAATTTTTTCTCAATGCAAAAACAAAAATAAAAATCAATTAAACCAGTTAGAGTCATGGCATTTCGGCCACGTTATCTCAATATTTGCCTTTGCACATCGTTTCGGATTAAAAGTGGTATCCGACAGTTTTGACCAACCTTTTTTGTTTTATAAATCGATCCTGGGAAATGCTGTTCATTGATGTCCTACATGTGAAAAGTGAAGCTCCACTTCCGGCTCGTCACTACTAACATGCATTTCATATCCGAGCTACGCTGCGCAATAAGCTATTTTTAAACAATGAAGACCACGTGAACACTTAGTTTTTGAGATCGCGAAACATAATTATCAAATAATCAGCTCTGACGGAAATATCTGTTTTTAGCAGAAATTAAAATCGTGTTTTTTGAAAGAATGTGCAAATTATTTCACGATTTGTACTGTCTAAAATTTAGGGCAGTGGTCATAAGAATCTTTACGTAGACTAAACTATGAGTTCATACAGAGATAGCAGCAAACAGAGAAAAGGTATTGTTCCATGTATTTGATATAGATAAACTGTCGGGTACAACTAGTAAGAAAAGTATTTCTGAAAATAAATCCTCTATTGCAGCCCCCCACCCGCAAAACTACAACATCAACAAACAAGACACAAAACAAAATAAAAACAACAAAACTGTTTGTACTCGTTATAAGGCAGATCTAGTGTTTGAAACCTTAGAGAGACGTGTTTTTATGTAATTGTAATTGAAGTGGACTGAATGTCTTTAGCTAAACGACATCGCTTTTGACTCTGTGTTATATCGATGATTTGTGCGTTCCTTGTTACATTGCCTAAACGTGATTCTTGCTTTTTTAGAAAAGTGATTTTTTTAAGTATGGTATTCACTTCATGAATGGTCTGGGTGAACTAGGGTGGGGGTGGGGTTATGATATTGAATCTCCTCGTCTAATTCCGCTCCTAGTATTGCAAGTTCATAATAATAGACTCAATGACAGTCTAAATTAAGAACTTAAATACTAAGTATTAAAGGTTTAGTCGTAATTTTGTAGGAGATTTTTTCTCAGTTTTACTTTCTTTATCCGAAGCTTTCGACTATATATGTACAATGTATATATTTTGTACTTGTTTTAACTAGTCATGTTTTACGTCTTGTATTGGCTATATTGATGTACATACAATTGTTGTTCTTAAAACCAAAGCTTGTGTCATTTTTGATAAAAATTACACTTTCATCATTTTTAATTGTACATTGATAAAAACACTCAACTCCATTTGTTATGGGGATAGACGAGATTGAATTATTCAAAATTTCCAATATAACACAATTTACTTGTGCCAGATGAAATAATAATCTTAGTTAAACCAAATGATTTCAGGGCCAGGGGAAACAATCATATAGATCGCCTTTAATGTTATCTAATTCCAGCATATTACTGATGCGTTCATTGTATTTGAATTTATTTATTTATTTACCGTTCTTTGCTTTTTAAAACTTAATTTCAGCGAATTTGATGAAACATATATAATAAGGAATGAATACATTTATAAGGGCATTTAAACAGTGATTAGATGATGCCGAAACAGAATCTCTTAATCGTATTTATAATGTCTTTCTTTGACATGTTACATTGCTACACATAGACGGAATGGCGAACAAGAATGATTTATTGTTAAGTTAATGTTTGTAAAATTATCATTGCGGAAAAACCTGACAATACATTTAGGCATCTTATCTTGTTAAAATTAAAGAAGAATACGTCCAAGAGATTGAATATAATGAAGAATAACAGCAAATCAAAAATAAAATTGATATATTTATAATCAAATAAATGAAATAATCTTTTCTCAAGGTAGATAGGTATACATTTCCTTTATTTCTAAAGTACAGAATTCCTACCTTCTAAACGACTTGGTCACTTTTTTGCGCAGGTACATGAACAATGCATGTAGAACCATACGATCTACACTTAATGTGCATTGAAAATATCCAGTTTTTATTTTTGACAAACGCATCAACATGCCTTTACATTCTGCGTGTGAAATTCGAAGATATACTAGGTTGTTGAGCTTAAAACGTCTACTTAACAGTTTAAATGCGGTGCGATGCTTTTGATTAAAAACCTACCTTAAACACAGTTCTCTAAAGAACGTTATGTTCACATTTATTTAGTGATTAAATTCAATTATTCTAGTTCAACATATGTGTTGCAATTTAAAAAAAAAAGATGTTAGTGCAATTCTGACCAGCTGTGACCAAATCTCTTTAAAAAATTGTTTTGTTTCTTTACATGAATCAGTCATCATTAAGTCAACCAGGCTTGTCAGTATACATGTATTACATATTGTATATATGTTTTAATTAGCATTTTTGAACATAGCATGCATATTTTAAATACAAATTTTGTACACGTCATTTAGCGATAGAGATCTGTTATTTTTTCCTCTTTGTATGTACACATCGTAGTATTATTAATTAAATTCTGTAAAGTTTATACAGCATAATATAGACATGATTTATTTACGATTAACATTCATCATAAACCATGTCATGTGTGGTGTAACTGCTTTAGTTTTTTAAATCATGTTTATTTTAAAATAAGTCTATTTATACCACATGCTATGTTAATTATTTATATTACAACAAATAACAATCAACCATTAATGGGTACGTTTTGCCAACGTTTATTCAACAACATTGCTTTACCCATTGCAGCCTGGTATGATGGTACTTTAAATTGTACACTGCCACACAATTTTATGGCAAACAACATATTACATTTTTTTATCGATGTTGTATGTACCATTGTTAAATATATGTCTTTTCACAGTTTTGCTGTTGTGCATTTGTCACCCACCCTGCATAGTGTTTACAGCATAACTATCAGAAGCCGCATAACACAACTTATTGCTGTAAATATGTACATTTGTTACTACAGGAATCTGTTTAAGTACACACACATCATTGGATATAACGTGGCATTAGACTCACTTAACCTGGCCCATTGAATTTATTTGTTGCCTATCATTAAAAAAACACTTTATTGTTTGACAGTGCCAGTTTTAACTCGAGCCAAACCATTGTCTTTATTAACATTGTTTTATCAGTTTTGTTTATTCGGTTTTGTTGTAACTATATTCGCTATGATTTTCATTTTTCTAACGTGTACTTTTGACCAATGTCACTGGCCTAAACTAATAACATAGTTTCAAGAAAATGTTATTTTATTTAATATAATTTAATATTTAAGTACTTTACTTCAGCTTTATGTGTTTATCAATCTTATTATCCGCTAGCACTCTTTGCTGTTTATTAACGCTTGCATTCGTTTATATCGATAACAACAACTACAACAGCGACAACAACATCATCACCATTGTTAACGTCTACGACAAAAGTATTAACAACATCAACGGCCATGTTAACACCACAAAACCCCAACTGTCACAATCCCAACCGCATACACGCATATTCAGACGTACATGTACAATGCTTACACACGCACACAGAGGCACGCACAGGCTGCCACTTTATATACCAAAACTAGTCTGCTTGCAGTGTTGCAAGAGTAGAGAATTTATCTTTCATTAGCTTGTCACATTAACAGTTACTTGTTTAACAATGCTTAGAAATTGTAATGAATACTGCATTATTTCGACTATCACCCCATTTTAACCCCTCGATGATTGCCTTGTCGTCCTGAAGACGGATTTACCCGAGGAATTCCGAATGAATATAACGCAGTCGTCGTTCTTTAGGAGATTCGATTGCATGTATTGTGTGCTCCGAAACAATATTTGGCGTGTTGTTTTGGGTCTGGATTATCAGTCTTTACTTATACATTATCGGATTGATGTATTGGTGGCAGAGAACCGTACTGTTGTGTCCTAGCTTAGCCTTAATCATGTATCCATTTCACAGATTTCTAAATGTGCATTTTGGAATAGATATCTCTCTTCTATGTTCAGAGTTTCTTATTAATACGAAAACCAGTTTCACATAAAAAGTCCATGAATCCCCAAAAGCGGCTTATGTTTCTTAATATGTAATACCGAAGGCAAGCATGCACGTTGTTTTATCTTGTCCGAGGCAGGTTGGAATGGATTGGGGTTTACACAAAATGGTAAACAGTCTAATTTTATATTTAATATAAGAGCTGTTTAAAACATGCAGAAGTAAAGACAAACTTGTAATAATATGAAATGAATTTTTGGGGATATTTTTAGATTTCTAAGACTGGATTTCTTAAAATCAGTCCAGTGTTCTACAGACTGCACGACAGGGCATTGTAACATGCCTGAAAAAAAGAAAAACAAAATTAAAAAAATGTATACAACAACAACAATGAAACACAACCAAGAATGGCTTTACTTAATCGTCGGGAAAGTTGGTGATTATAGACCACAACCGATATTATGTTAAAGAGATTCAACTGAAATACAATTGGTTTGACCAAGAACATTATATTTTTTATTAAACAAACAAATGACAAATTATTAGATACAAATATTCAACAAACAGAACAATAAAATATGTGTATCAAATACAGTCTAAGCTGATCCAAGTCCTTATAAAATTGTTCACATGATCAAAATACGAAATCCTTTGAAATCCACAGTTATGTCCGAAAAATGGCGATATTATCACGATAAATCCAAATAATACACTCTGTGTAATCAAAAATCTCGTTTCCTACATGGATTTATCAAAACTTCAAATTTTAATGTAGAGAAGTCTTCCAGCTGAAATGCGATACGTAGATGGTCCTTCACTGACATTTGTATTAAGATCACTCACAGTCTTCTGTTATGCAAATAAGCAGCTGGACGTCGTTGAAAAATCCATAATTTTGCCGGTGTCTTTCAAATCAATAAAGTGTATATTATCAAATAAACACTGACACGAAGAAATATACATCAATATCTGTAAACAAGGAAAAAAAATCACTTTTCCACAGCACTCGGGCGGATGTTTTCTCACATTTCCAATCCGGTCACGATTGTGTGCGATTTACCGATGTAGAACAAGAGGAGACATTAGCTGGACAACAACAGCATACTTATGAACAAAGGTTCAGGTAAATTCCAAAGGCATTATTACATGTACATCGAGTCTAGTAAGTGTAAAATTCCTAATGATGCGGGGCAATTTTCTGTTAAAATCTGAAAGAAAAATACCATTTTTTTGCCTTGTGGGTATATATATACTTGTATCGAATACTTCATATAATAAAATTATGATCATTGTTGTTGTTGTTGTTAATTTGTCATTTAAATTGTAGTTTTTGTCATTTGTTTTGAAATACATCGCAGCGGCCTGTTATGGCCATTAAAGCGTCGGCCAGCAATTTTGGTGGCGGAAGGCCCCAAACAAATGTCTGGGTAGAACCACAGGGGCACTGCAGGTCAGTTGGAAGACCTTCCCACATTAAGTCCTTCGCCCGAAGGTGAGAGGCTAAGGACTCGGAATCGGAAGAGTAATAAATCGGCGACTTTACCACTACGCTGCGGGCGTCATTTATTTTTGTTACAAAAAGATGTTATTTTTCAGTTTGGGAACTGTTTAAATTTAGAAATAACGACAAAATGACGGACATGACCTTTAAACCTTTATACAAAATCGTTAATTGTATAAAATATGACCTAAAATGAATCAGAACAGCATTCTTACAGGTTGGGAGCCACACCGAATTCGTTCCAAGTCGTTATTTCCTGTAACCATGGTGACCTATCCGGTGGCGCCTGTACCACCGTGACTCTAAAAGAGGGCGGGCTTACAACAACCCGACAGGAGCTTTCATGGCATCAGAAGTGGTGCTTTATTTCTTTTCTGTCTCCATTCTTGGAAGGTAACGTAAAATACGTAATGCCCGTCTGACCGAAATATCGAGAAAACGAGAATAATAGATGAATGCGTTATTCAACTACAGCAGCGACTTATAAGCTAAGGCAATAAAGGGCATATTCTCAATCGGCCGCAACCCGACCTAAGGATAGTGCGTGATAATGTGAGTAAACACACATGCCTTACCGTTCATTCGTACGATTAACATTTGTAACAAAAAGATTCCTTGAATTGTTTTATAAGTTTCTTTACTTAATAATGTGTTTACCTTACAATGAGTATATTTGAGACCTGATCTGTGAGTTTGAGTTCAAATACGGTAATGACGTCAATATAACAAAGTTGTCAAAACCTTATTCACCTAAAAGCCTGGTATGTGCGCGTAAGCTGCCTATGTCTTTATTGTTTCGCTTGTGAACAAATAAGAAAATTACATGAGTGACAACTGTGAATATCTATTTTAAAGATGTATATTTCTCAGGTACTCACTATTGTCCATGAGATATAAATGCTACTGGTTTAAAGGCGTTATGCCAACAGTTTGGAACCATTTTCATTCACTCAAGCAAGCAAATAAATTATTGTTCCCTGGAAATTCCAAAAACATTGTTGTTAATTGGTGCCTAGCATACATGTGAAAAGTGACAACCCACTTGAAAATACGACAATGCATTTCATATCCGAACCACGCTGCACAGATAACTATCTTTGAAACAAAGAAAACCACGTGACCACTTACCTTTGAGATTATGTTACATGATTATAGGTGATCAACGCTAACGGCAATATCTTCTTCAGTTGAAATCCCTATCGCACTTATTTCTACATTTGGAAATAATGGACAATTTAGGCGATACGATTTGTACTGTCTTGTGAGTTAATAGAATTAAAACCCTTTACTTACACTAAAGTGCACTAAAGTATAAGTTTATTCAGCCATTATGCACAGATTTCCCAGAACAGGGACAATGGCAAACGTCTAATTACTAATCAAACTGTCGGATTCCACCTGCAATTAAAGTTAAAGATTTGACATGTAATATCAAACAGAACCACATACAACCCTAGCGCAGTAGTAACGGGAATTTTGTATAGCGAAATCAAAACCGCACGTAAATCTTGTGAAATGTTTCTAAAATGTCAAATACTGTAAACACACCTATTCATATTTCCATCAGACAATCCAGATATGTACCATAGTAGAATAATGACCGAAATTCATGAAAGCGCCGCTCATCACTTGCTTATAGCACAACATGTCTCCTCTATTCATAGGACTTTTCAAGGAACGACTGCATATAGACGCCGCACGCGGCAATAATGATATGACCATTTTGAAGATAAAAGAAAAATGTATACGCAAATAGTAAATGCTACTAAAAAAGACCAAGTGTCTAAAAATAATCATCTTATGAATCAAACAACTTATTTATAACTAAAAAAACTGTGCACTGTGCAGAGAGAAAGAGAGAGAGAGAGAGAGAGAGAGAGAGAGAGAGAGAGAGAGAGAGAGAGAGAGAGAGAGAGAGAGAGGGAGAGAGAGAGAGAGAGAGAGACAGACAGACAGACAGACAGACAGACAGACAGACAGACAGACAGACAGACAGACAGACAGACAGACAGACAGACTGACAGACAGACAGACAGACAGACACACAGAGACACACAGAGACACAGAGATAGAGACAGGCAGACAGAGACAGAGACAGAGAGAACGAGAGAGAGAGAGACAGAGAGAGAGAGAGAGAGAGTGAGAGAGACAGAGATAGAGAGAAAAAGAGAGAGAAGGGATACAACTCCTACATGCATTGCAGCAATAATAAAAACACAGTTCTCCGCTTTAAATTATACAAATACAAATATATAACATTTTTCATATTTGCACCACTATTGCATGCATTTCAGTCTCACGGTAGACTTAAAGGAAACTTATGCTCCAATCCCCTGTGTCTACACCTTCTTGAAATGTGTATGCTGTTTGTTTAATGGTTGTTTTCTTTGTCGTATGTTTCTAGATATAATTTAAATGTATATAAATAGTTGTTATTTGTGAGACACTTTCTTTATTCCAATAATTGCTCTTGTTTCCTGTTTCATATACTTGCTCCCAATGCTTGTAAATCGCATTGTTTAAGTTTGACATTACAAAAGTAAAAACTATTCTAACATAAATATTTAAATATAAATTACATAATCAATTATCATTTATTTATTAGTTAACAATTTTAGTCGAGGTTTTCGATCATTACACATTGTCAAAAACTGACAAACTAATCCATCGACAAAAGCAAAACCTGTAAGGAATACTACTCTTGTAACAATATATTAGTTTTATCTTCTCTACATATCATAATCAATAAGATCTATGTAGACACCAGTCCGGGGTGTAAGTCCTCAGAACCACTTTCATTTAATATAACAATGTCAACAAACGGGATTTTACGCACGATATACATTATTATTATTATTATTATTATTATTATTATTATTATTATTATTATTGTTTACCGTCCTATGCCACAATGTTAAACCCGAAAATATTTGTCCTTGTATACTTATTTTGCATATGCGACTGAATTAAATAAAATTATATATCGTAACTAGTAAAAGACAGCAAAACGCAACAGGAAGGAAAATGAAGACACAGAAGAATATGAAAAAGTGTAAATGATACAGAGACCTTATAAATCCGTTTGATAGTTCATCTGGTTATTATTTTATTATATTATGTTAATTAACAATATTCAAAATTAAGATACATGTACATGTATTCTGATGCTGTCTGTAATTGACAACAATATATAGATCTGAACTAGAAGTAGCCATTAGACACAACAGGGGCGGATCTAGACTAAGGGCGGACGTCCGCTTCGGAACATATTGGTATAAATCAATTTAATAAACTAGTAAAATAAACCAGTTGGCTCCAATAAACGGTAGATTACATCTTTACACTTCCGGAAACAAGAGATGTCGCTTTAACAAACTACTTTCACATAAATAAACTTGACCAAACACTTCCGTTTTTTTTAGTATAATCATAGATCCGCCCCTAGTACACTATACCTAGTACACATAAACGCGGAGACCATTATAATGCGAATATAACATAATTTACAAAATATAAATACTTTTTTATACACGCCCAATAAATTTTTCAAGTCACTTGCAGTACTAAAGCATGTACTTTGTCTTAGCGTCTTGGCTTAAAGTGGGGCGTTCGTGGCGTTCTGGGTTGAATGGCCTAAGGACAGCCCACAGCTTGGGTTCAAGATTAGGGCGAAAATCTTTCATGTGGGTGGGTCTCCCAACTAACTAATATGAATCAGCACATTATTTTTAGCACATAGTTATCATTCAGACAGATAAAGTGTTCATTGTTACCTCCTTATGAAGACTGTTTCATCATTTTAAGACCTACAGAAGACCTTTCAGACTTGCGGAGGTATATCAGGAAGTTTAGTCGAAGATTTCAAACTATCAGTCTTATTGTTTGCCTTATCTATAGAATCGTTAATCACCCTTTTCTTCGCCTTGAACTCGCTCTGCGCTGCCGGATAATAGTCATCGAGTTTCACATTGCCAAAGATGTGTTTCATTATCTTGCCTTTCTTTGGAAGAAAAGATTCTTCTGGGTGGATACCAATATTTCCGGCGGTGGGATTCCTTTTCGCGGCGAACGGCCAAAGATGAAAGTAAGAGAATACATGCGGTTTTCGTAGTCTTTGCTCACCGACGACTAACGGTTTCTTTTGGTATTGCGCTGCTTGTAATGCTTTAATGTAGACAATTTTGTGAATTTCCGGATCAACCAGTGGAAAAGGTTTGGCATTTTTGTACCGCAATTCGGATGAGCGACCCCTGCTGACGCTTTCTGTTTCATTATCACTGTAGTAATACGTTTCATCTTCGTGAATGATGGAGTCAAGATCCATGTAATCTTCGTCAGTGACAGTTTTGATCTTTCCTCGGCGGCCTTCTAACAACATTTTCTGTCGAGATTTCGACGCCAAAGACCCAAGACTGCTCCTGGACGCATTGTCGTAATCCACACGACCTTTTCCTAAACGCGTGGATTCCCGAGAACATCCTGCCTCGCTACCTTGGCGTAGAATTTTCCCACATGTGTTGCACGTGGTATGTGTGACACTGAGTTCGCGTAAGTAACTAGAACAGCGACAAAAGCTATGTTTACCTGACGTCAAACCGGAAGCTCGTGACTTAACTTTCTCGCTAGCCAATGTTAAGGACGCATCGTCGCTAATAATGCTTCCGGGGGCACCCTTAGACGAACTGTTGTCGAAGACGTTGCCAAGTTCGATCTGCCGTTGAAGTTCGCGTTTTTCCGCCTCTAGACGTTCCATTTCGCGAATTTCCAGTGCGGAGGGTGTCGGTGGCATCTCAAAGCCAGGGTAGGGCACAGAGTCCTCATCGCCACGGTGGTGGTAGCGCAGATGACCTGGGTTCGAAAAAAATGTATCCGTTTTACACTACTGATAATATAAGAGAAGATGATATAATAAGTTGAAGAAAGAGTACGAGTAGACAAGGTTGGCAGTGAGAAAGATGCGACAGACACAGAAAATGGCAAGACAGCCTAATTGGATAAATCATTAATGGTATCAAGGCGGCTGACTCTTGAAAGAAGGATGACTTAACACTATGCTGTATTAAATGGCTATGCATTCGGATGACTTTCCAACATTGAATTTATAGAGTTTTGATTCTATACAAAAGATTTAAGTCACTTTTGGCAATGAACAGTTACTTAATTACTAATGTTTCCTTCATTTAGAGATTGCGCATTTTGTGAAAAGTCTTATAGTTTTAATAAACCGTGATTGTAACGAGCCTGCCTAAATAATTCGGTTACGGAAACGTGTAAGATACTGACTAAGCAGTTTCATAAATAGTAAATACCTGACTCAGGTCGATAGTCTGATGAGTTGTCTGTAGCAGAATCATACTGCTTGTTTCTGTCTTTTGTCGTCTTGCTAGCCCATGACCTACCAGAGCGTGGCGTCATATCTAGATATATTACCTCTCGGACAAGATGATCTTGAGAAAACGAAATACCGAGACCATCCGATTCATTTATATATGGCTTGGTTTGGATTACACCGTCAAGGCTTCTGTAGCTAGACTTCCGGTTAATACTATGTTTGGCAAAAGTAACAGAGGATATGTCGGATTGTTTATTATGCGACAAAGGCGATCGCGGTGAGTTCATGCTTGGGTTGCTTGCTTCGTCATTCAAAGCGGTCGGAATAACCGTCACTCGACTGCTTGGAGGGTACGTTTCTGACATCCGGTCACTCAGGCCGGAAGTATGGCCAGTTTCCAGCTTGGAAAACCTTGAATATTTTCTGCTATATTTATGGTAGGTTTCCGAATCACTTCTTCTAGACGAACGAGATTTCTCTGGACGGCCAAATGACGTTGTAGGAACGGAGAGCATTTGCTGTTTGTCTGATTCCTTCTCAATTCTACTGTCTGTTGTGTTTCGATTGGTCCCCAAATCTCGCTCATCATCTTTGTTATCTGCAGAACGAGAAGCTGCAACACTTTGTCTCGATGCATTTTTATCCAGGGTTGGAGAGTCCAATGTCTGTTCTCTTCGCAGTTCGGAGCTAAGTTTGGACTTGTTAACACTTGATCCCTGGTGAATCGTAACTGTGAACGAAGGGGGAGCAGCCTTGCTGGATTCAGCCACAGATTTAAACGCAGTTGCATCCCTTTGGCTTTCGTCTTCGACAAATGTTGAGTACGGTGCCTTTGGGAAATGTTCGCACGCGTGAAAGAAGCCCTTCTGGTATAAATAACTGTTCGGATGCTTGAAGAGTCCGCTTGGGTCTACTTTGCTGCAGACGTAGCAATATGCTTTTGGTAAGACTTTCTTCCGCAGCTGAAAAAAGAGCAATAGAACGATATAATTTTTCATTTGGATTTACATATTTAAAAAAAGACTAAGGTCCGTTTATACATGTTTAATTAAAGCTTATTTAAATTCTTCGATCAGGGTATGCTTTAATTTCGATTCAGATGCTAGCTTCACCAATGGGTAAATTTTGGCTTATTTTTATTATGTCTTGTGAACTGTAATCTCTCCTGGGCGAAAATGGTAATTAAAATGTCTAAGAAAAGGTGAATATTTTATCTTGTATATCATGTGTAACATCTAAAGAATGTCATAATTGGAAGGTGGTATTATTGTCATTTTCTAAACGAGATTTTAGCTAGACGTTAATATAAAATTATGACTGCCAATCAAATTATGCTTATTATAAAATTGTGCAGTCAGATTAACTTTACAATGAACTTAGAGCATAAATAATTACATGTATATTAATTGTGAAATGTGGTAAACAAACTCCTGACTCAAGTACGACTGCTATTGAGTCATATCTAATGAATTTATTTTCAACTCAATAGGCGTGGCTATGTTACTTAATAATGCTAATAGATTTTTATCTTATAGGAACTTTGATATTCTACTCTATTTGACATTTTGACACATACAACCGATACATCATACTGGTTTTGGGATCTAATCTGACCTTATTCGAATTCAGTTAAAATCGGCGTGGAATGTATTGATTAAAACACAGTGGTAAACAAACAGCTTTAAAGCAGTACATACACTATGTAATTAGATTTTAAATATTTACACATGCTATTATGACATATACAATCGTTGTTTTTTCCCTTTCAAAATGAAGAAAATATGTTTTCTGGATTTTCTATCTGTATCTGGTGACAGTTTTGCTTCGATTTGCATATGTTGGCAATAATAAGTCGACTATGGAAAATAAATTAAAAAAACAACAACAATATGTTTCACCGTTGTTTATAAAAGATGTGCATGTATGTGTGTTGTTGGGGGTGGGAGGGGGGCGGGGGGAGGGGTCGGGGGAGTAAAAAACAACAGCAATATTTAGGCTACCGACTATTTGCTAACCTTTTTAAAAGCGAACTCATATTTGACATATCACAACAAATATTATATTAAAATACCAAGTCAAATTACTTGTGCGTGTTTAAATGCTGGTTCATTTGTCTTAAAATATATTTACCCTTAAGATTGTGAGAATCAAAAGCGTTAATACCGTTTTAAGCTATTTTTAGCCATAAACAACTCCATCTACATGTACATTGGTCATGATCAAACTGACACATATATGTAAGTATATATACGGTTTATGACTATATGTCAATAAAATACATTTAATGATTCCTTAAAGTCAGATGTTGTTTAAAAGCGACTTTGCGACAGTCAAATTAAGAAACACATGACGACACGCACTTCATATTTATTTAAACTATTGCGTCACTGTTGAGCCAATCAGTGAACACTTTATATCTGGCGTATTATACCCGAGATATCTTCCCGCCTGCGCAGTAAGGAGATACTCAAGGTTGTTGAGATATAAACGACATAAACTTAAACCGTATCGACGCTTTTGATTCTTCCGACTTAAAGACAAAACAATCTTTTGACAGGCAGTATGTTTATGTGTAATCTTGTCATCAGAGGTAAAATCTGAATACATTATTTATTGGGATTCTACAAACGTAAAATTAATTTATTCAATGAAGTGTAAAAAAATGTAAATGTAAACAACTATGATCAAGCTGCTTTAACATAGAAAACGACAGATTCCTTGATCTTTGACAATAATTAGCTGATATAACAGCAGTGCCCAGGACGCATTCAATAATACCTTGTTTACATTGATTGAGAAACCCGTGCGGTGGAGAATCCGGGGCCACTGTCGGTTGATCTAAGACAATAAGCTCTTGTTACATATCTCCCCTTTAATCAAACCTTTACTCACGGTAATTAATTACCATTCTTTTATAACTGCTTTGACATCAGGTGGTCTAGATCATATATAACGACGGCCAAATAAATGACTATTGTTTATCCTCACATCAACATTAATGATCTAACCCATATCTCAGACAGGTGAGGTATTCAAATTCTATAAACAAACGTGGACGGATACGTTCTTCCTTAAAGCACGTGGAACAACTGATAGATATACTACGCCCATTTTTGATTTAAAAGATATTTGTGGCAGATAAGAGGTGGATTAAAACAAGATAAAGGGGTGTTTAATAAGCGAAGTATTTTCTTTTGTTCCTCTCATTGCTAATACGCCAGCCGCACGTCAAGATAGTTTTAAATACATTGGTATCAATATCTTGCCCTTGGAGCACCGCGCGGAGCTTTGAAAATTATGGACATATTGAGTTACGTCCCTTTAGTTTGAGCTCTCCCGCATAATGATGTATTTGTTTATTGAGATGTTTATTGTTTGTTTCTTAGTTTGTTGATTGATTTGGTAGTGGGAGTAAACATCCTGCCAACGAGTTTAGTTATCTGGATAATGTTTATTTATATGAAAACTGGAAAGACGCCATAGAGAGAGCAGACCTAGATTTTAAGATGGTGCTTAAGTTTAAAATATCTCTAGGATGCATGCAAAAAAACAACAACACCAGTAACAAAATATACAAATCCGATTAACAGATGAGAATTAAAACAAAATACAATTATTACTAAAATGTAACTATAAAGAACGATTTTGTCACACAAACACAAGCGGTGTTGCTTCTTGAAGCGATTGATTCATACACTTTAATAAATAAATATAGGTACACTACTTCTCTTTTTATTATAAACAACTTTAGAAACATCGACTGAATATTCAACATTAAAGTAATTACAAACACACACACTACAAACGATTATCGCTAAAAATTGCATAAAAGTATATTTTTAAACAGTTTAAACAATTTAATGGCATAACATTTTACCAATGTGAATTAATAATGCAAGTTGTAAAGGTAAGGTGACGTAAATAAAATAACGGCCAATTTCGTTTTAAAGCACTGCACACAATTAACGGAAACAAGACATGTAAATCCTGTTGTATGACAAAAAAAAAAATAAAAAAAATTAACATGCTCCAAACACCTTCCATTACCCAATGAGATCATGCATATAGAAAGAGAAAGCATCCACCCACTACACGAAACTAAACAATAACCATTCCGATCGTTAATCAAGGGTTGCAGAAGATGTACACGAAATGACGAAGGATCATGTTTTCAGAAGAACTTTTTCCTGACATGTGACCCCTCCGTCCATCCCCACGAGGTATTGAGACCCGGTCGATGCGGAGGCCACTTGAAGGATGTTCCAGCTGACCTGCGGCAATCTTGTGGATCTTCCAAAATAGCGGAAAGAGTCATTTTGAGGAATAAACGTGCAAAACACTAAACACAGCATGCAAAAAGTTCGAGAACTATGCTAAGCCCAATCACCAAGTATTCCAACCCCCTTTTAAAACAAAAGAAAAAGTGCTGTGGATGCGCAAATAACATACACGTGCTAATTGTCAAAATAAACTTAAAAGGCAAACATTTTAAAGCCAACTGTGTAGCAAAGAAATCAAAGCAGTCGCGTTTTTCCAATTCCCTAAAAGCATCCCCATATCCATTTCAACCTTTATATTTTATGCGAAACGTGCATACAACTCACGGGAAAACGTAACAACTCGACGTTAACGTCATTGACCAGCAAAGCGGAAATCCGCCGCTGCGTTCTGCGCATGTCCGTTATACTCCATTCCCGCTCAAGTGTCAAGGCCATCTTTGACTTTTACTTCCACCGGAAATGACGAATCATAAAAATAAACGGTTGCAGCTCACAAGATTATACTGTTATTAACAATGTATTACATGTAACTTTTCCTACATTACAATTTACACCATTAAAATTTATATCCATAAGTGATGTTAAAATCTTCAGACTGGTGTTCGTGACAAGGTTTATCCTGTAAGCACTCAAAGTCTTCTAACTGTTATCAGCTATTTTGTTATCAGCTTGGTTATATGCAGTAGATAAAACGGCTATGGAGAGACTCTAAACACTGAGTAACACAAGCTGAATATTTGTCTCACTTCACATTTGTTGTGCAAATTATTCGACCAATATACATGGGTGTTCATATATATTTCAATATATGTAAAACAAAATATTATTTGATTGCTATTTTTGGATGGATTGTTTATCTTATTTGCCAATAAGAATCTTTAGGTGTAGCTGTATTTTCAGTACTTCGATAAGATTTTGAACTCAGCAGAACAAAATATCAATAAAACAGAAAGGCACATGATGAACTGGAACCACATACAGATTTCTGCATCATCGAACATCTACAGTCAATCGATTATGTAATATTCAGATATTGACCGTGTGTCTTACGCTATCAAAGAGCCAACTGAAAAATGAACGTTGATTATTTCACCTAATCAATGAATTTTAATTACTGAAGGTAGGAAAGCGTCAAACGAGCCAAAAGAAAAACACTACTGTATGCGATCGTTGCAGCGAACATGCATAACCGCGAACCGAACACTTTTTAATACCGAGCGATTTAATTAGCTGCACGGTGCAAAGTTGGACCATTCTGAACACCTCGGTTCTCTTACTTTCCAATCTTATGAAAAAGGTCAAAAAGCTGCTAGTGGTGCAGTGATCTGTTTTAGGTAACATTTAAGAAAAATGGTCTAAACTATCGGATACTTCCTTTAAATAAGTAATCAATAATAGGACTATCCCACGGGTATATATGCAGCCTAACGTAATAAGGAACATAAGGAAATACTTTAGTAGATCAAACCTTCATTTTGTAAAAAAAGAAACAAATGGAGAAATATATGACGGGAAACAGTGATGCAGGCTTATTTAATTGGCTAAGTATATAACATGTAGCATGCATACATCTATCACTTGGCAAATTTTTACAATTGCCATACCTAAAAAATGAGCAACATTTCAACTGTTATGTAAATGCATGTTTGTCCTACGTTTTTGCGCGATACAAGACGTGCATTCGTGGTACGAAGGTTATAAACATGTTAAAAATAGATACCCATTAGAAAAACAAACTTGGAAGCGATTTGTCTGTTACATTACCGGCGCAGTTTTAACTCAGCCTGCTGAGCGTGACTTGGACAGTCTTAGGCAAAATGGGAAGATTCGGGTTTTTCTTCTTCCGCTATGAGCGGTCTATCCAGGGGCGACACTTTTTACAGCTGAATCACTTTTTGTCTTTATTTATTATTTTAAGGAAATTCGAAAATAATTAGGAAATAACTGGAATAATCAACCAAAAAGCAGGCAAAGAAGTACAATCTATTCATAAATCTACAGATCTTATTGATTCAGATCACCACTTGGCGTGTTATTTTTATACGCCATAATTGAATCTTCACGTTGATAATGACTTGTTATCAAATATCAAGGAGTTTATTGAAATACTTGACGATTATTTTAATTGTGTCTTCAAACGTAAGATCACGTAAGAAGATAAAAAGAGACCATATTTACAAGCATGCCTTATAATAAGGTTTAGGAAATTATACATTTATGGCATGCAGTTATTAGATATCAAACCCCACCTTGATGCAAATCATGCTGATGATTGCTAATTGACCTTAAAGGTGGTGTCCGACAGTTTGCCTTTATTAAGTACACGTACCAATATCTAACGCTTTGGGTAATTTGGTCATACTTTTTTAATAAACCCATACTTTAGTCGTTGTAAAGGCGTTATAAAGGCGATTTCGAACATTAACTTTATTGTTAGACTGTGCTAATCGCGAAAAAAGTATTAATGTTCAGTCTTTCCAAATCTATAAAAAACGCAATAGTGGTCACTGCTAAAAATGGATATCGACATCAGAGCGGATTACCTGTAAAATAATTGGTCACGTGGTTTTCTAAGGTTACTAATAGTTATCTCTGCAGCGTGGCTCGGAATAGGAAACACCTGTTTGCAATGACGAGGTGAGGATTTAGTCTTGACTGTTCAAACATATCTTTGGCATCAATGAACAGCATTTTGCATGACCTTTTTAGGTACCAAAGACTTATTTGGTTAGTTGAGAAAAAAAATGACGAAACTCTCGGAAACTACCTATAACAAAAATTAAATTAAGCTCGAAATTATCGTAAATAAACAATCTATCTAAAAACAACAACAACACTGACATACCTATATTTACATGTATACAAACGCGTTATTTTCCCAATTGGATAGGTATGTGGCTACACTGTTGTTTTCTCTATAATCTCTTTATCACATAAGTCGTATACGACCTCAATGAACAATAACAACAAGTATCAGCAGCTGATCCACTAGCCCCTTACTAAAACCCATTGGTGATAGCGGACGGACGGACAAACTGTCGTGCAGTCATACAGAAAATACAGGTAATAAGACAAAGAAACCAACAATAAAATAAGAACATGAACATGTAGTATATCGATTATTGACACAATCATGAATAAACCGACAAACAATATTTTAAACCACAAACTACTTAAGATTTATGGCTATCATGGCTTTCCTATGGCATAGTTTCACCACTGTGATCAAAAAGACTAAACAGCGAAGACAGATATTAATTAACACATCGGTACACTTTCATAATTAGAAAGTCATTTCTCAGTGAGACCCTTTTCTTAAACTTTAACCTAACAGAATTATTAATTACATAATTACAAAGCGACCCCATCGGATATGGCTAAAACCTACATTTTTTAAATAAAAAATCCAAAGTCAATAACAAGAATATGCGTCATACACGCTAATCTCTTATCAGTCTCTTGTCTTCATTTATTGTCAAAAGTACATTGGAATGGCCATCGTTTTTAATTTTAAATTAAATAAAACTTCTTTAATCGTAATATTAGAATTCTGTTCAAAACTTCAATAAAAAATGGGTCAGTAACATTTGACAGTTTCCATTGATAGTATCTCAAATATTTGACAATAAAATAAAATTTGCAGTAATTGTTATCACAACACGATTAGCGAATTTCAAAAGTTACATTTATCTTAACCTACCTTGGTTTTCTTATACCGGTTATTCACTAGTGTAACCAACTCCAGCATGCTAAGTTTTGGGACTTTCCCCTTAATTGGGGAACTGGTTCGCACTGCTACAACCATTTTGTAAGATACAGTTGTCTTTGTACTTGAATTTCACATTTACAATCCTTAAACACTAGGTTTTTATGTACCTTCAGTAGAATGACACACTTTTGTAATTAATGAACAGTATGACTCATACACACTTTCAAAACGTTCCCAAGATACAAGACAATTGTCATTCATTGCACCGCGATATTCATTACGTGAGCTTAAATCTTTTAAAATGTCTTGGGAAAAAAGGTAGCTGCACGCCCCTGTCAAGTGCACTTGGTGTTGCGTTGTAAATTCAATAAATCGCTGACGCTGTTATTATTATTATTTTTATTATTATTAATGTTGTTATTATTATATTAAATAAAATACATGTTTAGCTTTTTATACAGCTCTTCTTTGCATGTACAACTAATGTGCGTCTATTTCTTAAAATTCGTTTTTCACTCGTATAAATTCAAAAGTAATATTTCTATCGAATAGAATGAAACGCTTGTATCCAATAACTCTCCTTGGTCGTATATAAATCTTTCTCACTGTGAAGTTACAAAATCACGTCCCTCCTATTACAAATTTCAGTATTCAAATAAATTCTGATTAATTGTACACATTTTCAAACGCAATTAAATTCCATCGATGCTATTAGCAATACTCAAAATTTTACACGGCCTATCGCAAACCTTCTCAAAAACGAAAATAATCCACGTTCGTCCCTTGCCTTGTTCGTACTACTATTCGCACTGTCACTAAACCGTACAATAAGACGCGAGCGCTATCCATCAATATAGCGAAGCCTGTTGTAATGTGGGGCTTAAAGAGGCTTCGACTGAATGTGCCCCTAACAATTACCATATCTCGTCTGTTCGATAAACATAACGTCCAATGAGATATACGACACTACATTCTACGGGTCCATTTGTCAACCTAGCATTACATGGTACTTATCTATGGCGGGCGGTGTGTGCCAATTGATGAGACTGATTAAAAGGTGCTCGCATGTAAAAATACTGTTGTTGTTGTTTGAGCTTTAAAGGTGGTATTTCTGATAGTTTACGTTTCAAATAAAATCAAAGGCAATGTAAACAACGTATGTTTCATTTGAAAGGTCTCGTTAAAAGCTGATTGTTGATGACATAGATATGTGTGGGAGTTGCTATGTAACAAACAATATTTCAGTAGGGTGACTCCTATCTATGCAAAAACAGCATAGTTACAACTTGTATATACGTAGCCACTGTGAGGTTGTCTCCGCTCGGCCATATAAGCATAAACAAAGTAATAATAGTAGCCTGATTTCTTTCCATAAGTAAAGACAAAACAATTAAAATTGGTTAATAGCTAACTGTCAGATAACGAATCTTTATTCAGCCGGGTATCCCATTAAGTTTAAAAACGCCATTGAGTCGAAAAATAGATGAGAAAATGATAAAAAAGTCAGACCGAATGGAGTGCAGCGAGGCCCGCTTAACAAACATTTACTTTGTTATTCTTGCTGATCGGTTAGACCCTACTATACAACCAATTATGACCTTATTGATGCTTTTTAAATGCGTTCGATTTTCGATACATGGCATCAACACATTCCATGGTCCTCAACGCCGCCCAGCTGTTATTAGTGTATGAAGATAACAGACAAATGTTTTGGTAGAACTACCGCAGGTCAGCTGGAAGACGTTCCTATATAAAAGTTCCCACACTACCGGGCGTTTGAACCCATGTGGGGAGGGACAATGGTGTCAGAAGAATAACAGGTCTTCAATTTTACCCAGCAGATCACGGCACTCCTACTATAAATGTTGTAAAGGTACAACTTGTTTACTACATTAAGCCATACTTGCCTGTAGGCAAAAGATTAATCGTGATTTTATAATTTCAAAACTCCCCAAAATAATATAAATCATAGTAACATAATTTGTGGTCGAATGTTCTCCAGTAACATATACGAACATATAACGGGTGTAGTTAATGTACAAAATACGTATAATTTAGCCTCAAAGGTAACAAATAACAGAAAAAATAACAAAATTTCATTTCCGTAAGATAAATACTGAAATCGGGATTTTTATATAAATTTGTACGGCAATCGCAATATATAGTATGGTCTGTTATAGGTATTTTATCATATTTTATGCAGAGAATGTCATACTGTAACATTGTTAATTTGTTATAAAATAAGGAAGTGATTCTGAGAGAGTAAATAGCTTTAAAGATTACACAAAATAAGAAGCTGGTAGAGTCCGGTGACTAGGATAAAATATGAAATAAAAGTAAGTCTGTGGCTCTACTACGCTTCCGTACTTGTTACGGCGGGACACACTTGAGCTGCACCATGTCTTTGTGTGTTTAAGCAGACTTATTTATCTTTCATGTTTGATTTACATCAAAATTTATTGACCACCTTTCGACCCTTACTTGCGAACATCGACAATATGTAAGTGCCTAAGTGCTAGGCACTGTATAATATACACATAATTGCCATAACGGTTTGAAAAATTAAATAAAGTTTAGGAAAGCAATGTGTGTGAGTGCGCGCGCGCGCGTGTGTGTGTGTGTGTGTGTGTGTTGCATTTGCAGCAAGAATTAAACAACAACAAAAACATTAATTACAACCACGATAACACAACAACAACAGCAACGACCAATCCAAAAACAACATTAAAGACCACGATGACGATGACTTTAAAACTACAAATAATAAATTATCAACACACTTAGCATCACCTTTTGTTAAGTTTATTTTATTTTCTAGGGTAATGAGAACCAAATAACACATTGTCAATAATCTTTCTTAAAGAAACACAAGGCTGTTATCCGACAGTTTGCCTTTATAAATTAGATGTAAGAAAATCAGACATCTACTTGGGGTATTTGTCCATTGCTTCTGCAGAAAGTTATATTTTATTCTAAGCAAGGATGAGGTTGAGCACTTCCTCAGTTATAAGATAGTACAACACGTTAAAAAATCTCTAATTCTTCATTCTTTCCAGTTCAATCAAATACCACGATTTGGATATCTGCTTAGAATAAACATCGACGTCAGAGCATTTAAAGGAATGAACTACTTAGTATAATTTTCTTTTTTCGTTTTCTATCGAACTGTTTTGACTATTATTTTCTACTTAACTTAACCAACGAGTTTGACCTTTCCGACTGTATCACGTTTTTGCGATTAAGTCCGAGATGTCTCGAATAAACAACATACCAAATCGTAAAAGAGAAGCAAAATATTGGCAAACAACTTCAAGTGGTTCGTCAAATGTCCGTTAATTGCGGACGAGCCAACCAGTCAATAGGTCTGATTGAGTCGTCATGCCGACATGCCGACGAGGCGATTTGTGAGAAAGTGAGTGGGGAGGTGAAATGAATAGATGCGATTCGATTTTTGCCCTAAACAAAATCAATCGGAAAAAGTCATTGCACAAGTTATGGCCTTGTATACAATACGTCCGATCGTTTGGTTTATGAGTTTTCCTTCTCGCGAAGCTAAATCAGTAAAAGGGATGGTTGGCTGTTTTGAGATTCTTTTCTTTTTAGCGAATTAACCACTTTTTAGCGTATGTACATGATCCTTATAATGACACAGTCCGACTTGTTTTGTTTGTTTGAAGTTTTGTTGTTGTTGTTTGTTGTTGTTGTTTTTAAGCTAGTACGTCAATATCGAGCCAATCAGTCTACTGATTATGAATGACGTATACACAAGACGTTTATTCCCGCATGCTCAGTACTGTGTTACAAGTTGTTAAGCTAAACTGCCTTAAGATTGTTTAAAAACGTTGTGCATCTTCCAACTTTACAGAATAGCGTCCCAATCTTTAAGACGGCATCTCGTTCACTTACAATCAAGTAATCAGCGGTAATCTTTGAAACCAATATCCACCGTGGTTAGGGGAAGTTTTGTTATTTGGAACTCAAATTTAGAAAATGCAAGTTTGACAAAAAATGACACTGACGCTTTAACCTATTTTCTTGATAAAGTACAATTGTTACGTCTTTTACATTCAGGAAATGAAATAGATATGTCACTCGAAACGACACGCTTACATATATGATATACAAGGCGATTTCCTGCTTGTGCAAAATAGTAATTAATACTTAAGGACAGGCAAAAGTTTATACTTTTAACATTAAATCAGTACATAAAATAGTTTTCATTTCAACCCAAGTATGACATACTAAATTGTTCGAAACTATTTTTAAACACTAAGCAAACGTTATTGTATGAAAATCAATAAAATGTTATAATTCTTTCTCAGCCAATTCATTACAATTTTTTAAAGAAAGAAAAATGCATACCACGTTTTTATTTACCTTATAGAGACAGACATCAATGTTGAAAAAACTAATTTAACCCATTTGATAGATGATACTAAATATACATTGAGCGGAAATCGAATATAATCATGTACGTTGATTACTGTTTGTTCAGTCATAATAAATTTGACATCACTTGACATAAAGTCCCGTCTGTCAGATAGTTCATCTGTCTGCGTCCTTCACCAGTTAAAGTAGTTATTATAACCATCTTTTGCCGGTGCAACTTGTAAATAAATAGCATCTTGTGCCGGTGCAACTTGTAAATAAATAGCAAAACAAGTAAAACACATTAAACAACAAACAAATAATGCATAATTATATGACATTGATCCGCACGTCAAATTTGAGTTAGTTATTGCGTCGCGGCCTATGATTTTACTATATATTTTAAGTCGCTACATGCTCAGCAACAAGTAAATATATTAATATATATTTAACGCTTTTAATTGATAGAAAACACTCATTTAAAAGACACATAATATAGTGATCAGTGGTAATATTTGAATCCATTTTTATTGAATTCAACAAAACAAACAAATGTAAGTTTGGTCAATTGTAACCACCTATGACCAAGTCGCTTCAACTCCACTTCAGCCTTTACAGACTTTACATATCTTTGCGCACCTCTCCTTTAATAATGTTTGTTCAAATATTACAAAAAACTCGGCAATTTCAAGTTCTAGACCTTTAACCTCCATAAAAAGCTTGTTAAATAAAGACAGCTCGGCAAATACTAACAGACACTCGATCACTGGTAAAAGACTTGCACTTCTTTTGATAACTATTCAGTCTGTCTATTTGCTCTTTTTGATGAGCTTCCAACCCACCTTATGTCAATAAATGTATTTACCGTTGTCACTTCGCATATAAACATTGTGAACTTTGTGGAAATATAAATACAAAAATACAAAAGAAAGATAAACGGTCTTTTGTTGAGTTGTAGTTTTATCCACGTGTACTCATTGCAATATTACAAACCTGAATAGGACAAAATCGAAAAAATTGGTAGACGAAAAGTATAAGTAGATAGCAAGCCCTCGCCTAAATATACAATACCAGTAGATCGAAATCACTTTCTTGAAAAGGCAAACCATGACATTTGAAAGAAAAATTTTTCCGTATTAAAGCTTATAAACTTGACTATGCGTGCGCGCGCTCGTGTGTGACTCAATGATCGTAGCAACAAATGTTGCACTATAAAAATACACAGAGTTAGTTTGTAGCAATTACTAAAATATAAACCAAAATACCTCTTCAATGTGGTATGCGGCAGTCTGGACCATAGGCTTGTTTCTCAAACAACCACATGCTGTATTGTTACCTATAAATATATCGCGAACTGTTTGTTGGTGCACTATATCAATGTAAAAAGTGAAACATATCAACCCACAACGTGTTTCTTAATAGTTTTTGAAATAATGAACATTTATAGTAATTAACTTTTGTACGATACTGTTACATGTATTTGATATAGGCAAACTGTCGGATTTCACCTTTAATGAGCACCAACATTTATCGTGATCAATATAGAGAATCAAGAAAGAAAGAAAGAGACGTTCTCTATTGTTCAAAACTCATATTTTAAAAGTTTTTATTCCAAACAATCATGACATTTAAACAAAATCCTTATTAAAGAAAACCGACCCCTAAAACTATCACATAACGGGTTTAAAATTTACATTTGTTTATATTTTCAAAGGAAATTTAAACTAGTTGTTAAAATTTCTGAAAATTCAACTCTCAAGTTCTTTATCTTTGTGTCAAACAGTTGTATTAGCGTATATGCTTGATGATAGTGTTACCAGCACACACCTGTCAATTCTGATTGTCTATCTTGGTATCGTCCGGTATCTTTTAAGCCCTTTAAGAACCCTTAACACGCAGAAATGTGCAGCATGGGGTGATTGCAAGATAAAAACAAAATGACAAGGTAAATCTTGTGGTGGCTGTCGAAAACGCTAATGTAAACAACAAAGGTCTTAAAAATCGTTTACGATGGATCAGAGGCTGTCAGAAATGACAAACGACAGGGTAAATTTGATGACCTTGGTGGTATCGGGGATCAGAAGAGGATATGTTGGAGAAGTGGGAAGGAATAAAAATTATTGAAGAGAATGAGAGGACACGAGTAAGAAAGGGGGAGGCGAGAGATGAGGAGGAGAAGAGAAGAAAGAAAGGTGAGAGCGGAAGAATTGGGAAGGGACAAAGAGGGATGGGAAGAAGAAAGGAAGAGAGACGATGTCAGAGAGGGAGTGTAAAAGTGTGGAGACAAAGGAAAGTCATGGATGAAGAAAGAAAGTGTAGATGAAAGTGAGGGATGAGAGAAAATGCCAGGGAGAGATTAAGAGAAGGGCAGGAGAGAGGGAGACAGAGAGGGGTAAAGAGAAGTAGGGAAGGATAGTGGGTTTGAATAAAGTGGGAGGTTGGAAGAGAAAGAGAAAGAGGAGAGAGAGTATGAGAGAGAGGGAGAGAAAGAGAGAGAGAGAGAATGAGAAAGGGGGCGAGAGAGTGGTGAGAGATAAGACGTCAGTACAGTGGGGCAAGGGAGGGAGTGAGCGTGAGAGGGGGTTGAGGGAGAATGACAAATGGGGGTAATAGGGAGGGAGAAAGAGGGCGTGGGAGGGAGTTAAGGGATAATGATGAAAGGAGGTAGAGGAGGAAGAAAAAGAGTGTGAGAGGGAGATTAAGGGGAATGGTAAAAAGGGGTAAGGGTTAGAAAAAGAGAAAGAGTGGAGAGAGAGAGAGAGAGAGAGAGAGAGAGAGAAACAGAAGTGGGAGAGGGGGTCAGTAACTATAAATAGCAACAGGGAGTGAAGCGATGGGAATTTGAGATGTGGCGAAAGAGTGGGTGATAGAAAGTTGGGGATAGTAGGAAGAGAAAGAAAGAGTAGGTAGGAGAGTAGGAGAGAAAGAGAGTATAGAGATAGTAAATACAAGAGCCGTATGCGAGCAAAAACCAAAGACAAAGATACAAACAGGAAGGCAAACATGTCGATGAACATATGAACCTGTCGATTTAAAAGCACAAGACACATCAAATACAGAATGACAAAAGAAGTACATTAATGATCGGGATGGCATACATGCTGACCGAGAAAAACACATTTAAACATGCAATCTCTTACACAGATAAACAGACAGACGAGCGATATATAGATTAATATACACATAATGTCCTACACAAGATGTCCGTCATTTGAGTGTACATGTATACTTAGAGATGGAATAAAAAACAGACTAATGTAACAAAATACAAAAAGCATACAACATATATGCAAGCTGGCTTCATGACAGAATAACAAATGCAAGTAGTTTAAATCAACAAAACACAAACACGACAACATACAGTCATTGTAACACAATGCTTGCTGTAAGGTAATTGTGCTCACAAATATACCAAGACAGTAGCGAAAACTGCCATGAAAATTAGGTAACTTTCAAAACGATTTTTGTAGACATGAATGTTTTTTTTCCAATGTTGATGAATTATTTAATTTAAAACTAGTCGATTCTGTCCGGCTGCTTATAAATATATGTCACTAACACATGGTATTGCATGTCGTTTTTTGTTTTGTTGTGTGTTTTTCTGTCTGAATAATAAATTATTAATCTTGTATATACACGGAGAACATAGAAGAGATTGTAGTAATCATTTGATTACCAAAGTATGGGAATCTTTTCTCTGTTTAAGTTTGTATCTCGGGCATGATATCATGTATTGTTCATAAAGCTCTTTCGCATAGACGGCAGCACTGTATCTACTAAATGTGCTAAATGTGCTGCATATAACCGAACTATTGTTAAAGTAATATGACCACCATACAACCAAAACACTACAGTACCGACTTGTTAAAAATGACGTTATGATGTAAGGCGATGAAAAACACTGAGTTTGAACCGCATTTTTTTTCTCTCTCAAACATCCACATAAATTATTGTTACATGAAAATGTTCCGTGAAGTGCTGTTTTCGGTGCCCAAAATCCATGCGAACAATAGAGCACAACACCCCATTTGTCATTACAAAAAAATGTATTTTCCATCCGAACCACGCATCACTGTTAGGAATTTTAAACTAAGGAAACTAAATGACGACTTTTGAGATCACGTTATATTAATATCCGGGTATTCGCTGTGGTATCTACTATCTATTCTCGATATTTACTTTTTTAGAAATCCTCTTCCTGCATATTTACATGTATAGAAAGAGAAAGAATGAACATTTAGAGCAATTTTTCATGATGTGTACCGTCTAACAATTAAGGTTACGTTTAATATAGTCTTCGCATAGACTACAGTATGAGTTTATCTAGCAATCATGCTCAGATTCCCCCATACAGGTAGAACACAATGCTACATGTATTTGATATAGGATACCACATTTAACAAAAGAATGAACTTACCACTTATCCATTAAATTTGCCTTCCTTAAAATTACCTTTTTTATAACCCAATTGTTAGTTTTTCGTGCCTTGCCTAGTCAAATAACAAATCCAAACATTATTCCGTGAATACACTTGTCAACGTGGCAATAAATGTCTCGAAAAGTAATTAGTCAGTATGTGCATATATTCATGACTACTATGTATACAATAAGATTTTAAATACACTCATTTTAAGAAATGGATATCCGAAATATGCTTCATACATGCATAAACCGGCCATTAACGAACAAACAAAACCCTCTTAAGCTTTCTAAAGAATAAAACATAGTGCTCTAAAACTTCAAACAAAGAATGACAAAAGACAATTGTCCGCGCGTGAAGAAATGTTAAAATGAAAAGTAAACGAGTGGTACAGTTTTGTAATTTGAGACGATTTATGACAAAAAGGAAAGCTCCGCGGTTTTACTTTCATCCGAAACGGAATTTCATAGAATCACGTGTGATTAACATGTGTGGTAATCTGTAACTATCGCAAAATGCGATAAATCATCATCATCATCAACAACAACAACAACAGGCATAATAATAATAATAATAAAAGCAGCAACAACAGCAGCAGAAACAAAATCATTATCATCATCAGCAGCATCATCATCATAATCATCATAATCAACACTATCATCAGAAACATGATCGTTAATAGCCACCATGGCGAAAGCAAGAAGAAATCGATAGCAACTACAACATTGACAAGAAGGTAATCAATCCAAAAGAGGCATTAAAAAGTAAAAATCAACTAAGCCTAATAATGAAATACGTGTATTACTGCTTGCAATATAAGAGTTTGAAATATGAAATCGTATTAAATCCTGAAAAGTAAGATATTATATATAAAAGTAGGAAAAGGCTCAAGATCTCTTCCTAGCGACCGATGACGTTCTTCAGTTGGTGTTTTGATGCACTTGAAAAGAACAATAACTCTGCATTTCCGACTGCTTTATACTTAAAGAGTTATTCCGCTTGTAATATGAAAACCCCTTGACATTTTACCTTTCGATTACGTATTTATTGAATGCCCTGAAGGAAAATGTTGAGAAATCTACGTAACTGGTTTGTCATGAATATTTTAGATGTTTTAAAGTTCATAAAGTATTGAGTAATTTTCATATTTAAGATCTTAAACATAAGAAAGTTCTTGTGGGAAAATAGTTTTACTAATCCCCACAAAACACATTGCAATATTGTTTTTGATCTGTCGCTCGAATTCATACATATATTATTATCAAGATAGCCTTATTGGTTCTTATGATAACAATAATAAGCATGATGATGATGACAATGAAGACAATAACACTGATAATGATTTAACGACGGCGATAATAATGATGATAATGATAATGACGACAAGGATGATGATGATGATGATGATGATGATGATGTTGTTGTTGAGGATGATGATGATGATGATGATGATGATGATGATGATGATGATGATACTGTTGCGCTTACGAATATGTTTCTTTTTACAATGACAAGGACGGCGGCAACGATGGTAATGAATACTCCAACACTACAAAGACGATGGCGCTCTTGCTACTTATGGTTATTACTATTAATTTGTCATTACTTAAATGACTAAACCTTAAAAAATTCCAAATTTTTTAAGTTGTCAAGTTTAACAACGCCGAAACTTGTACACTTTTGTAACAATCTCTCCTAACTTTGCTGTCAGTCCGGGTAATCGATGACTGAATGGGAGAAGGGGTGGGTGAGATGTGACTGCGTCATAGCTGGACCATCTGAAGAATTTATACTCAAATAAATATCCAGGGCTGACTTGATGTCGTTAATTAATTCTGGTTCAATCAGTCGCCTAGTTTATGTCGGACTTTTCGGGTCTCTTTAATTACGGATACATTCTAACTGGAATATAGTGGTTTTGGATTAAAGGTAACTTTCATTATTCATTAACTTAACCATAAAAATACTATTTGTATTTCTGTATATAGATGTCTATATAGACATTCATCCCACAATGGTCTTATTTTGCTTTTTATGCTTATGTTTTAATATTTTCAATAATTGTTGTAAATAAAAACTATGCCGGATTTCTTAAGTTTTAAAAGCTTAACGCGCAAACATTATTTAAATGACAATCATATGAAAATTGATTAATAATGAATAGAAAGAAAGTAGATTTTGGATGTAAAATGTATCGTTTGCACATAGAATTGACAAAAACGAAACAGCAAAAGAAAAAAAACAACATATCTTTCTAAAAGAATAATGAAGATATCCAGCTGGACAATAAATTTAAACGATTGGTGATTTCGTTGATAATGTTTTAATAACGAACAGGATTTATAAGCCGGAGAAGCAAAAGAAAGCATACCTTGATCATTTGGGATTTTCAATACGTACAAAAAGAACAAAATTCTTGCGTAATTGGGACTTCTACTATGTTTTAAATATATTACTAAATATAAATAAAATAGTACTATTTAATCTGTCATATATATGTACATGCACGAGATATGACGCAAAAACATTTCTGTGCAGATCAACGAATCATTCATATTCCTATGCATAAAATATTAGGACTCTTATCAATATACCTTCAGTTCGTGTACCGTTTGCTGTTTTGCATTTGATACGGATTTTGTACCTCTGAAAATAACGCACGCATATTCACGCAGTGAGAAGCATTTTTCCATAAAGCAAAGCAAGTTTTACAAATACTATTTGACCATTTTTATGATTCAGCAGGAGAGTTATGTAGATTGTCATTTATCCATTCTCATCTATGTCTATGTTGCCAAACATGTCTTGGTTGTTAAACTATTTCACCTAATCCGTAAAATAAGCGAAAGCACCACGTCTTTGTGTGAAAGAAATTAGTCTCGTCGTAATTTTCTTTTGTAAGCTTTGTTTATTCGCTGTGCTGTACTGCAATCAACACCATTGTCAATATTTATTGTTACATTGGAGATAACATGACATGGACCTTTGCTTAAAGCGGCTCCGCCAGTGGTTCTCACCAGTCATCTGTCTCAGGGGTGGAGCCCAGTGGGAGGGGGAGGTATTGACCGCTTAGGTCGAAGTAAGGGTCACTGACTGTGTCTGTGTATCCAGTATTTACTGTGAAGTTGAATGGGTCTTGATTCATAACCCAACCCCACCCCACCACCACCAAAATAATTTTCTGGATCCGCCTCTGATCTATCTCTACTAAAAAATGACTTTTGTACATCGGGTTGTGTCGGAGCGATGCATAAAAAAAAACTAAACCAAATGACACGAAGTAAATAGATAAAATCTAAACGTGTGAAATTTAATTTTGTTTCTAAATTTCAACATCTCTCCATGAATTTCACAATTTTCGCGACAATTATTATTTCTGTTTTTTCAAAACAAAGAACAACCAAAACAGCCACAACTACATCACCAACCAACACCAACAACTTCGAAGCTGCCAAATCTCGCCTTTATTAAATGACATTTACCATGGTAATCACATATTTTTCCTTATTCCAGATTTTTACAATGATTTATCTTCACGAACACGCGCCGCCGGCTGGCCCGAAGTTTGCCGAAGGAATGAAATACACGAACAACTTCGTCATGCCAATCGTAGACAACGTCATTAAGCTCGAGGCTTTGCGGGTGCTTCCGGACTTTACCGAAATTTACCGATTCTATATGTATTCATGGTCCAAGGACATCTACAACAATGGACACAGTGTTATCCTGAGAGCTGGAACTTCGCCATATTTCATTCTACAGATCGCCTGCAATCGTGAATATGACGGAAAATCACGAATATATCTGTCTATTGACATGTTTCGTGGAAATGTTGAAGACCTCGTGTTTAGAGGAAGGATTTGGGATTCGGGTCTGGGACTCGTATACAGCGCATTAAATCTAATTGATAGACTTAGTTTCTTTTTCAGATACGAAAATAATGCCAAACGGTTTTGTGAAAAGTTTCTAACTCTTCTTGGTATCGGCTATTATCGGTGCATGCACGATTTCGAACGAGTCTTGTTGATGTCATATGGGCTAAGTGCGGCTGAGTTATTTTTAGATCTCTTTTTTACGATGCCCCGCCCCGCAAAAAGAAAATTTGACATGCGCATGATAACTGAAGTTAAATTATTGGAACGAGCGTACTTTTAGAACTTCGCAAATATGTTTTGTTGGAAATTTTCTAGTGTGTTTTTCAATAAATATATACAAAGATGGTTTTCTTTGATCGCTTCTGGAAGACTCCTATATTTAAACAAGTAAGACGATTAACTTTTAAAGTTTAAATAAAGTATTTTTTCATGCTACAGGCCTCGATCCAGAACTTTTCTGCGGATGGGGTTGGGGTGGGGGTAGTAGACCAAATATGATATATGTTCTGGGGGTGCAGGCCCGACGACATAGAACTATCAGCAATTTTTTTAGAACAAACAAAATATAACAAAGCCTTTTCAACTTTAGATCTTTTTTCTAAAGTAGACATTGTAGTTTCGATACACCAACCAAGCAAAGCGTTTATTAAAACTTTGACCAAAATGTAACAGATTGTGCACACATCCTCGTGTTCCAGTACACTGTTCATTGGGAATTAAAAAAACCCAATAAGTACTACAATTGCCAAGGCATATCATGGATATGTTTCAACATTTGAAACAGCAACATCTTTGAGCCAACGAAAACTGTACAAATTGTTAAGTACTATTGCTACACATGGTGCTTGCTACCTGCTCGCCATATGCCAACGGGTGAAAGTCAATGTTAAACAAAACCATTCGTCGTCGTCGTGCTTCCTACGGCTGCAGATCACTAAATTATAACATTAATCCCAACTTAGTAATATATCACCCCTTTCCGAATTTTTGCAATTTGATACATATTTTTCAACCCTGAGTTATTGCTAAAAACGAAGTACCGACAAAATCCTTCGATAACAATATTCCTTCTGTTCAGTTTAGCAAACGCGGAAAAACGCCCTCCCATAATTTTTCCAGTGCGGATAAGTCCACCACTGTATGTATTTTGTTCGCCCATTTCAGTCTCGCAATGTTATGTATCTGCTTATGCTGAAATGAAGGAAAGGGATTTTGTCTGGGAGGTATTCAAACTCCCCGCAGTGATTACTTCCCTTGACAGTACATTATATCACTGCCACCAGCAAGTTTTTCGCCCAAATATAGGCGGATAGTTGTTGTTTTTTTATTTTATTTTTTCTGGACTTATCTCCTCAAAATATAGTATCTTTTCCTTAAAAAATATAAATTTATCATATTAAAAATAAAAAATGTACCTTAAAATATGAAAAATATGAAATTATGAAAGTCAAATTTCACCGTACTGTACAGAATACAACGTACTATACATACAGAAAATTAAACCCGGATGATCACCTCCTCGCTGATTGTGCAAGCGAATTTCAGTCGACATTGCAACTTAAAGACAAACAAATTGAATGTTTAAACTATGTTCTTAGTGGTAGAGATGTAATCGCCAATTTTTCGTGGCATGTTTATGGAGGCCGCCATGTTTACTTCACGTGATACTCTATCGTCACGTGATCCTTGCTGGGGGCAGAGATTTAAGTAGCAACGCGTGACGTAATCGCTGTGAGGAGATTGGGAGGTATTCTGTCCTTCCAATGCTAGAACTATCGCCACCGATTATTTTTATTTTGCTTGGATAGAAAACTTAAAATTGCATATTTTCTCTATTCTTAGTCAGAATTCATCTCAATCGCAAAGCTGTGTCCTCAGAATATTTTGACACAAAAACATATTGTAATAAAAAAGAGCAAAATTCTTGTTTGCATCTTTTAATCATTTTGTTATGACCTGAAAACGTTAATTTTAAGTACACAGTAAGTCTTACGTGCGTTCAGTAGAAGCCAACGTTAGCAATGTTCGCTGCTAACGGTGTTATTGGCGCCGCTCTTGAGAGCGGTGCCTCTAATGGAAAGCTTTTTTTATGGGGACGATAGTGTAGCAGTCAATAAAGACAATAACACGATGTCGAAGGTGGTCCGAGAGACACTTTTCAAAGAAAAAACAACAACAAGTGTTCCGTTTGTTAACAGGGTAGCTTGTAACAATAAAGTGTAGCTGTCAATTATAACAAGTAGCATATAAAAAGTAGCCGTTTGGTGAAGTATTGTTTAACAAAAGAAACCGAGCAAACCGATGTTAGAAATTCAGCTTAGAAATACAGATGTTGCAGAGAACAAGGAAAACAAAGTAGCAAAAATACTATACTTCCTATCAGAGGTATGGTTCGTTACTGTCAAATGTTTATGTAACTATTTATCAGTGTAAGAGAGTGTTTAGTTCACGGGTTAGGCATCTTCTTGTATACAGATAGAACAGAACAAGAATAAATAAAAATCACGTTTCAGGGGAAATTACTTTGGAGTGGCAAGGAAAATGGTATGATTTTATTGGGCATGCAATAAATAAGTCCCACTGTCGTTTCGGCGAATAATCTTTCGTAAAGTTCAATTATCGAATCTTGATCATCAAAAGTTTATGTAATTAATCAACAGAGTAAGAGGATGTTTAGTTCCAAGGATAGTCTTCTTGTTTAAAGCGCATACTCTCTACGGCGTGTTGGATGTCTAACATCCTGGCTCTCTCTCTCTCTCTCTTGTTGTACGATTCGTTTTCTTCGCTCAGAACTCTCGCTTGCTTTAGCGGCTAACGGTCCGTTCAGGAGAAACTGTAGCTACTGTTCGCTAATGTTAGCGAAAGTTCGCTTCTACTGAACGCACGCCTGCTGTGTACCTTGATTGGGGTGCAAGCTGACAAATAATCGGAACATCACGGCTAATTACGCCTGCTTCACCGCCGAGGAGTGCCGATAAAGCTCGTTAGTTGGCAATCGGAACACCTCGGATAATCCACGAATCATCTCTCGGATGTAGGTCGTAGGATCACCTCGGCCATTTCCCTAAATGGGACTACTATTGTGATAGAAGTCAAAACAAAGATGGCAGCTCGGATGACAGCTCACTATAGTACGATGCCTGTAAAACTTCAATTTGTGGCGGCTTCAAATTAAAAAAAAAATCAATTTTAATTTACCCAGCGCAGCAGACACGCAGCTGTCAATCGATGGCATTGTTTATGTTTTATGCGAACTACATTTTAGGGACATTCCGGCGAACAAAATGATCGTGATTTGAGCAAGTATCATTGCACTAGATACATCCAAGGGATGATTGTCCCGAGGACGAAATTACCCGAGGAGTTCTGATTGGTTAGTTGAGTACGGTAGTCTGGTTCCCTGCGTACTAATATGACAATCAGTACGTCAGGCAAATGGAAATAATGGCTGTCCACAATGATCTATAGATTATATAGGGAAATGCTGTATGTTGTTGCTCAAGTGTATGTAATTCTTTCCACAATCGATAGGTAGATTCTACAGAAATAAAACCCAATGCCAGATTGCATTTCCGTGATCAGTTCTCAGAGCTAATAAATAATACATGTACAAATATTGAAAGTGTACTGTTATTTCGGCCAACACCTATTCCGGATAAATATATGGGTGAACATGACTAACATGACGTACTTGCGATATTGACTTAACTCTACCAGACATAAATATAGCACGTACAAGATCGACATTTTAATTTAGATTTATAATTATGTAAACCAGAGAAAGAATGAAAAGTCTTCATTTTAATTAGATTTCTAAGGGACAGAGTGATTGAGTTTTCAAGCGCAAGACCTCATTATTTTTTATTGATAGTCATTTATCATTCGTACGTTGTAACTAATATTCAACTTAACAATGCATTTTGAATGTCAGTATAAGGAGGTCGTTGATTATTTTCGTTTGAGAAGAGAAAATGTGGAAAATATCCATATTTAATATAAATGATTTACATATATATAGACTCGATTGCTTCAAATTTGATGATTTTACGTTATAAATCACTTTCTTCGCATACAATATTATGGTATTACACTACGTTTTGCAATTACCCCGATTATTTTTAGCTTGAAACTTGTTATTTCTCCCGAATAAGAAATGTGCCTACTTCATAATTCTCTATTTTAGTAATGTGACTCATATAGGCTATTGTTCAACTTAGTAAGATAATAGCAGCACATTTTGCCTAAGATTTAATTCATTTATCAAAAAAGTATATGTTTACTTTTTTGCATAAAACCCTTTGGTATATTTACATTTTATCCGTTTTATATTTCAAATGAAAACATTGTTTTCTCTGTCCCGTATCATGTCAAAAGCATTTGCTATCATTGATACCGCGTACGTTATGCATCCGATTATGGTCCAACTTAAAGGGAAATACGTGCATGCCAGTCTACGCATACATGTATTTTGGGGAAGAATTTGAATCAGGTATCAACCGCAAAGTTATTTGTTCAAGGTTTATGTCTTCATCTTTTTTTCACAGTTGTCTGCTCAGTTTAGTAAACCAATTAAAGAGTTCTCTTTTGTCCACAATTCACTTTAGAACTGATCTTCTATACTTAAGAAACCAAAAAATGTCGATGCGGAGGTCGGGATGACACCTTAGCAACCTAGACTGTCAAAATCGGTCTTCGATGCCCCTGCTATTGCTCTGTCTTATCCCTCTCTCTTTCTCTTGCTTTAATCATTAGAAACATGATTAATATGTTATTTCTGCACTCTTTCTTTTGCTTTATATAATTTTAATTTGATTAAAATGCCGATCACGTGAGTGAGGCCAAGATCGTAAGTACGCCATGTTCACTCATATATAGTTATCCGGGAATAAAAGTGCAGTACACTTCAAATATTCGTATTTATATAAGGATCCGGAAAATTGTAAATTGTGTTAAAATACTTTTTTCCCTACATAAACTATAGGCCACTGAGGCCGCCATTACTTGCCTTTGCCTGGCCCTATTACATAGTGACCCGGGGAAAAACCAGACTAGTTAGTTAGGCAGTGGAACAGTGAATGCTATACACGCAGTGGGCCTAAATTACTGCTCGGACGGCTAAGTATATGACAGTCTGAAGGCCGGAGATACGCGTGAGTATCTCTACACGGTCTACAAAATGTGTGTGATCAGGCCATTTCTCAGTAAAAATAGTCGAAAAATGTGTACTGGGAAGGGTTCTAGTACAAATATCATGGGAAAGGAAATGCCAGTGTAGAAAAAAAAACTGGTACAGGAAACATAACTTGGGGGAATTATGTCCGGATATCATAATAAACACACCAGATTACATTAGATAGACTAGTGCGTTAAAAATATTTCGAATTTGCGCATAATTTCTTAACAAGACAATAATTCAAGGGAGGTAAAGTCGAACAGCTTCGGATCATTTATTTCGGGGATGTCCCTGCTAAAAATTCACACACGAGTTAATATTTTCATTAAAGGCGGAAGCGACAGTTTGCCTATATCTAATATATGTAATACTATCTTACCTCTTATTGGGGTATTTATGGATAATTTCTGTAGAAAAAAAACCCATCATACTGTAGTCGAAGCTGTGGCAATTTTCTACAGCATCTCAATTTGGTGGCAGTAGAATTTGTTAATCACCATTTAAAATGTTCATTCTTTTCAAATCTATAAATAAGAACGATTGGGATTTCTGCTAAAATAGTCATTGACGACACAGTAGATGACGTGAATAAGCTAAAACATATATGGTCACGTGGTTTATTTTTTAAAGTTGCCAACTGTGCAGCTTGTCTTAAATAGGAATTTAATTTAATGACGATTGTGGTGTTATGGTACACTTTTCAGACATTGTGTAGGACATAAATAAACAGTATTTTGTGAGATCTGTTCAGGTAACAATAATTTGTTAAGATGTTTAATGAAAACAAAATGTTCCAGACTGTCGGATACCATCTTTAACACCGAACATTTAATGTCAACGAATTAGAATGAACGTTCTTTTACATTATTAAAGACACTACGTTTACTTGTTATTTACAATTAGAGAACGGTAACATTTTATTGCTATAAATACCATTAATTCACGAAAACTGTTTAATAATAAATAACTAAGGGAGACACCCTCAAATATGCTTATGTTTACAGCATTATCTCCCTTGTCAATAATTATCGGTTCTGTGCGTTACGTAGTATAGCACAGAACGTATGTCTGAACATTACGAATCACATAGGGGCCGAATGTGTATCACGTGACCGGTGGTCACTGGAGCGGTCAGTGGCGGGAGTTAGCACGGGTTGCGTGGTTTTAGTCAGTTCTACGCTAGACTTCGATCGTGACACATCGTTTTCCGGCAATCAAATTCGATATGGTTACACGGTTGCACGCTATTTTACATAACATAGAAGGTTAATTAAATTGATAATTACGATATACACCGATGTATTCTTTGCAGTATACAAATAGGTCAGCTTAGTTGAGCTGCAATGTCAGCGTTTGATATATACACAGTTATTACTTAAAATTATTTTCAGTATGCTAGAGATACACGTATACACATTTCAGTACTTAAATTCAGTTCACGATACAACTTTAATTTCGCAACTACCAGTCGAACATTTGGGGATTGTATGCCAATGGAACTTAGGCATTCAGTGTGTGCTATAGAATAGGGGAAAAGTTTTCCAGAGTTTTTTACATTCCATATTGGGGTGAATTTTTACCTCTGGTTTTTAACCCGGCCTACCGCACCTTAGCAGTTCATGATGTTGTTTGTTAACGTTTGCTTTCTGCATAATGCTCGCATGTTTTATTTACAAGGTGCATCTTGTATACTTGTCATCCTTATTTATGTGTAATAAACGATCGTAAGTCTTGCCCAACGCAATACGGTGTTTGTACTTTGTAGTTGCGTTAAGACACTAAAGTTACCTTATTTTTCATCATCGTGTACCAAGTTCATGGATGGCCTCTGGTCATTTAACAACCGTCATATTTCCGTTATCTGGATATGTTAAATGACAGGCTTACACCGTTCATAATTCTGAAAGTTTTATATTCTTCAAATTTTATAAAAGTAAATTTGACATATAATATAAAGTATTAATTTTTATAAAAATTATGCCCCAATTCCCCAAATTAGTGGTTCGATTGTTACATATAATTTGGGGAATTTGGGCATAATTTTTATAAAAATTAATACTTTATTATTAATAAATTCGATTTTAAAGACGAACTAAATTGTAAGAACTAATCGAGAATAAAATCGTTCTGACTGAGTTTTCTTTCCAAATGTATAAAAAGCTCGATAGTGGTTTCTGCTAAAAATAGCTATCGACGTCATAGCGGATTACCCGGATGACTACATAAAGTGATCTCAAAAGCAAGTGGTCAAGTGGTTTTCTTAGATTAAAAATAGCTATCTCTGCAGCGTGCAGTATTTGGTTTAGAAAATAATTTTGGTCCAAACTGTCTGATACCCCCGTTAATACTGCGAATGTTGTAATGGAATCAGTTTTTTATAAAGTTTTCTCAGTGTTTTACATATTTCCAATATTGATTCGAGAATTAAAAATGTTTAAAAAATATATACACGTGCTCCCTTTTATTTTGTAAGCAGGATAGGATACTCACACAATTTCATCATAATAACAAAAAAACATCATTAAAATTTCCATGTTCATTTATGTTTCAAATACTATCTTTAACATGCAATTAGCAATCTTAATCTTTGCGCGCATGAACAAGTGAGTTAACTCAACTCAATCCCTCATGTTACTTGTGTAGAAAATATAAAACAGAACCAAGCTAAGTACTTTCCTTGTTTTCATAAATGGGGGAGGGGGGTGAGGTGGGGGGGGATATTTGTGTACTCCCAATGGGTTGTATGTTTAAGCGACCATAAAAATCGATATGTAAATATATGCAATCTTTTCTTCCGTGTATCTTCAAATTCTACGTAAACGCTGAAGATAAAGTCACTTTATTTCCAGCCTGGTTTAAAGGTGGTATCCGATAGTATGGACAAATTGTGTTTTTAAACACTCCAATAAATTATTATTACACGAAATGCTTTTTGTTGATGTCCTACACCCATAGAAGCATGACACTATAATCACCATTACACACATGTATTTCCTACCTGAGCCACACTGAGCAGTTTTTCTTTAAAGACAAAAAAACCCACGCGAACACTTACGTTTGAGATTTTCATGTTAAACCATCACCTGGGCCTTCCGTTCTAACCTCGATGTCTATTTTTATTATTTCTTAAACGTTAGAGACTCAGCTTGACACTTTAATCGAATTTTAACATTAAAAACAGATAAGGTCGCTTTAAGGAAATTCAAAAGCTCAATGTGAAGATCATAAACTTAACATATCTAATTTGCGCATGCGGTAATCAACGTCATCATAAGGTCGCTTTAAAATGTTTAAAGGCGTGTGATTGAAGGACCTTGGCAATGTGATATTGAGGCAGTCCGAGGTCATTATTACATCAGCCAGTCCGCAAAACTATAGATTGATCGAATCATACGTATTATCTTGTTGTACCACAAATCCATTTAAATTACGCTGTTTTTTCTTTTTCTTTTTTTTTTTTTTTGTTTGTTTGTGCAAGAAAAAGATATCGATCTCATTCGCCAACGTTTATTTCCTCAAAGCATTCACTGCTACCGAGGTTACACTGTTTGCTTTTTTCTGTTACATTCTCCCTTAATTAATTAATCATCATCAGACACACTGACAAACTGTCGATTACTTTTACCAGACGGCATGTTGTTTTAGCAACAGTGCGAATAAAAAGAACACGACCGTCAGAACTATGTTTTCGGTGCTCACGTGAACACATTCTCAAGTCACTATCACTTCATATTGACTCAAACATGTGTGTATGTGCGTGGAGTCCTTACTTGCGTGTGTATTTGCGTGTGCATGCGTGATATGCGTGCGTGTGTGTCCGGACACGAGTCAGTAAATGTGTGCGTGTTATGGAATAAATGTAAGATTAATAACGCATGACCATGTCACTTTAACAATAGTTAAATGCAAACAGTATCAGGTGTACCTTTGTTTCCAAGCAGGGATTTATGCAGTATATATATATATATATACACTCTCTGCGTGAGTCTGAGTCCCAGTCGGGGCAAAAACGTTATGATTAGAGATCTGAGAAGCTGATCTTTAGTGAGCTGGTGGTTCTTCCTAGAATTTTTTTTTTCTGAGGTTAAAATTTATTAGTTTCCTTTATTTTATTCCCCCCTTTCCTCCAAAATACCTTGCAGCCTGTAGTGGGCAGAAAGGGATGGGGTTTAATCTATTCATTTTTATCATTTATGGAATAGAACAACTTATAGAATCAAACCCACCACTTCTGTTACTATTGTTATTAATAAATAATTTGAAACACATATAGTGCTGCCTTTTCTGTGATTTCAAGCCACGAACACCTGACATATCAATTAAACCCACTTATTTTATTCTGAGACCAGTTTTGTATAACCTTCAGTTTGAGTGTTGTCAAGAAATTGAACTACCAATGTATGTACCACTGTTTAAGGTCACATCTAATAATCAACCTTTTAACGTTTAGCGCTCTTTTTCTGGAGTGGATGTGATGGACACAAATGAAGCAATACTTTCCTTGACTTACAAAAAACATTCAATATCAGGTTGTCATAGAAGTATATATGTATCTCATTTATCTTATTTTTGACATAATATGCAATTTTATTTATAGTTCCTGCAAAATTAATTTCTTCCACACTTGAACACTTGAACACATGGTAAGAGGGTGTGAAGCAACTCAAGGCGTTAAGAACAACAGCAAAAGGCTTGAGCAAATATTCTTGTCCACTCAGACCAATGGCGGAATGGGATGCAAGGTAATTCAGACATATCTGTATAGAATAACTGTTTTTATTCAAAATAGACTTTTGAGATTTCTGCTTAATATAGATATAATATGTTTATACTTTAAAGGTAGTATCCGACTTGTCTAAATCAAATACATGTAATAATATCTCTCCCCTGTATCTCAGGTAGGAAATGAATGTTTGTAATGATGAGAATAATTTATTTGGTTGTTTGAGGACAAAATGGTCAAAATCTTTGGATACCACCATTAATTGTATTGTCAAAAAGGTTTTAATAACAATAAAGCATGATGATAAGTATAGGTAGGATTTAACCTAGAAAGATTTTTTTGTGCGACAACTGTCACATAAATCTAGCGAGATTTTAATCTTTTTGTTATAATATTGTATGTTTTATATTATATACTTACTGGTGAATGAAGGCACCCGATAATATTAGTAAATGTATTTGTCCATATTAGGTCTGGAACCAAAGAGATTAGGCGGGTTACTGGAACTTTTCAGATAAAGCAAAAAATCTTCAAAGCATACCTTTATTTTTTCAGTTACCACGATAAAAAAACAACAATTTCTTCAGAGACAGATAACCATTAAATTAAAGGCCATGGGCCAGCCAACAGAAGCACAGCTGTCAAGAAGACAGAGAGGAAATATCAGTTTTTTGCAGTCCTTTGAAAGATTAAATATTATTAAAAGATTCCAAAATTTCAGGCTGCTTCAGTATTGCTTTCTTAGTGGTATACCATTTCTTTACTTTTACTTTTCATAAAACTTTTTTTAATATATAAGGCAGGATTATGTTGAATATTGTTTATTTATCCATATAATCTACAAATAATTTGACAGTTAACAAACATCAACATAATAGAAGAATCTAATTCACTTTTCATATCTAATGGATATCTAATGGATATCAGAATCACGTTTTTGAATGTTAGCAAAGCATTTGTTTAAAATGTATTTTACTGAGGTTAAACGACATGTTTAAAACTTTAAAAGAACCACTTAATGGCACATTTATCAAATGGTGTAAGGAGAATGAAACATGTGCTATTGTTATACGGATATTAATAAATTTCAAGAGAAGATCAAATTATAAGAAACATATTTAATAAATTATTTGACCTTTTTTTCAATTAAAAGACACGCGTGTTGCATAATCATATGCATATTTAAATGGATATGTATTTGTATTTATTTTTAGAATGTATTTTTCATGTTACATTAAAACATTTGCTTTACATTATATAGCTGTGGTCTTTCTTTAACACCTTAACATGAACAAAAAGGAAAACTTAAAATAATTAGCAATACATATTTATTCTTGTTTGTTCTGACAACATTAATTAAATAGTTTGCTAAAATCAGTCCAAGTAAGAATGTTATTTCTGGATGAAAGATTTAATGGTTTTAAACCCAAACCCTTGAGCCAACTTGAAAGTTGTCACACTGCAAGAAGAAAAGTTATCCTATATGCAGCAGGGACTTAAGCAGGTTGTAAATTAATAAAGATACTTATTAGCTTTAAATCATGGACTCAATGAACTTAAAACATACGTGTATTGTTGTGACTAGGTCATATTAATCTTAACTTTGACATGTTTATTTTGTCAAAACAACATACGCTATAAAGAAACATTCGGTCAATAAAAAGTTAAACTTAAATTACTGCATCAAACATAATAAACAATCCAGACAACCAGGTTTCTACATTTCTTCGATATATAATTACTGTACTAAAATATGTAAACCATGTTTCCTCTGATGGGAAATACGTTAAAACTATGTCAGCAGTAGGTTATAAGCTCTGTCTGTCAATACTGTAGGATATATATTAAAATAAAACACACACCAAGAAGACCACACATTCAATGCTGTTAGATGTTTTATATGATTTATATGATCTCAAAATGTTCTGTTATAAAAAGTTAAATATGTTCACATCATCCAACAAATTGATGGTATTTTTTAAATAATGTCTAGAAAAAGTCTGGCTCCAAGATGTGTTTAAGATCCGCTGTACTAGTTTAACGTCTCAGAGGTACAGGCACAGGCCAGGCAGAGACTTCTCTGGGTCAGGAGATTCATCACCGTTGTTTTATTCCTAGAATCAGTATAAAAAGACAATTAAGTGCATTATTCTACAGGGAACAGTATAATCAAATAATACTTGCGTTCAAATATTGATAGTTGATTGTGGTTTCTTCTTTCCAATTTGAGGTCCCTTACAGATTTAAACTAAATGCAGGCAATGAATACACATACAAAGACTATATTTTTTTTAAATCCATTTTGAAGTGTATTCATTGTTCCGTGGCCGCTTTTCTACAAATGTCTGTTTTATTTGTCAGCTTTATGTCATTGTTTTGCATTCGAAACCACGACTTGAAGTTTTTCTATGACTCCCGGTGGTGGCAGCTGCGAAATTGGAAGATATTCGCGCACCTTGCGGCATCGGCGGTCCCGTTACTATAAGTCTATGAATGAACTGTTGTCCTTGTAAGTAGCGATTTATTTCTTTACGCACTCTGTGTTGGTCATTCCTGACATCTGGCCAACGCCAGACGTCCAACGAAACACGAGCAGACGACATTAAGCTGACCGCTGGTCGAGTCGCTTACATCGCACGCTAACAAACATCACCGCCAAGAGGCAAACTTGTTTAAATCAACTTATATCTATTGGTCCATCTTAGGGAGAAACGTCACAAGTATAGCTACAGGACATTTAATGTCAAATGTCAGCGCGAACTGCAAAAGCATGTTATCTGTCACAGTTGCACTCGTTACTACGTCTACAGTTTATAAACGTCCCATACTGAAAGGAAAACCCACCTTTTCAAATCACGATCAATTAAACGCTCATTATGCAAATAAGGACTATGAACGTTTCCTTGAAGCGTTTGTCATAACCTTGGATACGTGATCGTGAATATTATTGGCATTTGGTGGAAATTCATTGTAGTGTTAGTACATTTGCTATGATGGAGCCTTTTTTAGCCTTTTCTCGATAGTAAACTTAATAAGACCAAACTAACTCAATACCCACTTTTAAAACTTGTCAGACTTGGTGAAATATAATTTTCAGGGTCTAAAGTGTATAATAAATTTTCTTCCGAGTTTGTATTCATTCAGTGTTGAATCCCAGATTAAAGTAGTCCTGTATAAACAAGGGACTTACATACATCGGATTTTCAGGGACTTAAAGGTATGTAACTTTACACTTTAATATGCAGATTATTCCAGTATGTGTGTGTTATTGTCGTCTAATATTATGTAACATATTTTCTATGTATAATATTGCATGCATATGTATCTAAATCATACATGAATCAGACAATTTATGTCGAGCTGTAACCTACCGCCTTTTCAAATTAAGAAATATCTTCCTTTTTATAAGATTTGCTTAAAATTTAAAATTCTTTTGCAATATTATTAACACTTCCACTTCTATTTCCAAATTGTAAAACATTTTATCTCTTGTACTTTCTCCTGTGTCTGTGTTGAAATCAAGCATTCGTCCAGTGACTGTTTCGCATTTTTGTTTCCTCGCTTACACTACTACTGTTTGTACATTATTTATATTGTCATATGTCACCTGTAGTGATTTGAGTAATAAAAGAATAGTTAAGTTTCTTACTTTTTAATAATCATTGAAATGTTTAGAAAATGAACATTTTTTTTCGTTTTATGACTTATAAATTTCTTAAAAATCGTTTAAGCTACTGCTATGTGTAATATTAAATACTGGAAATATTTTTAAGTAAAAGAAAGACAAACAACATGGAGGACATCCCTGGCAGAAAACACGAATACAGCTTCAGCTTTATTTTCAATCCTTTTTCGTTTTGAAGTATAATCTAGTTTGTATTAACCTTTAACAAAAATTGTTCTAAGTTGATTTATAAACATCAAAGAAATACAATAATATGTGGCTGAGAAACTGTTTAAGGTAAAGAAATTAAATATCGACCACAAAATTAATGTTCTAGTAACGACATTTTCTAGTATCCTTTATTTTGTTCTATATATTGATTCATTTTGCCATATTCCATCGTATTTAATTTTTTACAAAATAAAACAATTAAAAGGCCACCAATATCTACATTTGGTATCCGACTGTTTGAGCCAGAAATATAATCAAAGAAATTTTAATGTCTGTCGAATGATTTACCCGATAGATATTTCTAAAGCTGCTTGCATTAATTTACAAGAAACTCAATATAATAAATATTTTTATGGATTTTTGGGGACACATTATATCGAAGTTGCTAAAATATAAGACCAGTATTGTTTAAAAGATGACTTATTGAATCTTTATGCTTTAAATTCGTAGCTGGTTTAATACGATAATATTACAAACGCAATGTCAGATGCTTAACAGTGGAAATAAAAAGAAGATATTTCAGAACGTGCGAAAAGTGCGAAGAAATTTAAAAAAAAAATCATATGAATTACAAAAATACAATTAACCAGAAAACGTTTTATTGTTATTCCTATCAGAAAAACAAAATAATCGTTTATATATACATTTGAAAGTGTCCCTGGAGCAATTTGGGCAGTGGTGGAATGATAAGAAAGACAGGCACACATTAATGATTGTTCGGTGATAAAACAGTCATCACCTTGTGAACAAAAATAGAAAATGCAGGAAGGGGTAGGGTGGACGGGTTGCGAGAGTGTATGTACATGGATGTGTAGCAGGCTAATTGCGAGAGTGTGTGAACATGGATATGTAGCAGGCTAATTGCGAGAGTGTGTGTACATGGATGTGTAGCAGGCTAATTGCGAGAGTGTGTGTACATGGATGTGTAGCAGGCTAATTGCGAGAGTGTGTGTACATGGATGTGTAGCAGGCTAATTGCGAGAGTGTGTGTACATGGATATGTAGTAGGCTAATTGCGAGAGTGTGTGTACATGGATGTGCAGCAGGCTAATTGCGAGAGTGTGTGTACATGGATGTGAAGCAGGCTAATTGCGAGAGTGTGTGTACATGGATGTGTAGCAGCTAATTGGGAGAGTGTGTGTAGTGTACATGGATGTGTAGCAGGCTAATTGGGAGAGTGTGTGTACATGGTTGTGTAGCAGGCTAATTGCGAGAGTGTGTGTACATGGATGTGTAGCAGGCTAATTGCGAGAGTGTGTGTACATGGATGTGTAGCAGGCTAATTGCGAGAGTGTGTGTACATGGATGTGCAGCAGGCTAATTGCGAGAGTGTGTGTACATGGATGTGTAGCAGGCTAATTGCGAGAGTGTGTGTACATGGATGTGTAGCAGGCTAATTGCGAGAGTGTGTGTACATGGATGTGTAGCAGGCTAATTGCGAGAGTGTGTGTACATGGATGTGTAGCAGGCTAATTGCGAGAGTGTGTGTACATGGATGTGCAGCAGGCTAATTGCGAGAGTGTGTGTACATGGATGTGTAGCAGGCTAATTGCGAGAGTGTGTGTACATGGATGTGCAGCAGGCTAATTGCGAGAGTGTGTGTACATGGATGTGTAGCAGGCTAATTGCGAGAGTGTGTGTACATGGATATGTAGCAGGCTAATCCACTCAAAGTCAGAGCGGAAAGTATCATAAACTGACAAGTATTGTGCCGGTGGTTCTACCCAGACATTTGCCTCGGATCTTTCTTCATCCATAAAAGCTGAACGTCGCAATTATAAAAAGGTTTTGTTACGGCGTAACATCTTTAGATATTAAAATGTTAAACTTGTTATCTTCTTTGATACTTAATACATTCACTGTCTTTTGACTGATGTTACGCTTGAGATCAAGTTATGTAATTTTAGGTTGAAATAGTGATTTTTGAATGAATATATATATATATATATATATATATATATATATATATATATATATATATATATATATATATATATATATATATATATATATATATAAACGCAATATAATTATGATAATAAACTTTTGATGATAGTAAAATTTAATATGATAAGAAAAATACCATACAATTAGCGACACTGAAGTCAAAATTCTTGGAAATATATTGCGTGAATCACTTTTTTCTCTATTCTGGCTCACATTTTCTTCTCATAGAGTGAAAAGTCAGGTTAAACGGGCATTTAGATAAATCTAAATCAAAAGCCAAATTGTTCAATATTTTCCCTCATTGGCAGACTTACAAAAAACAACAACAACAACAACCAAAAAAAAACCAAAAAAAAACCACACCACACAAACTCTATGAAAGTATTAAAATATCAAATTAGGTCACTTTATTGAAAACACGGTTATATAAGCCCTCTATTTGATATTTGATATGTATGGCTAAAATATTTATGCTAAACTGAAAACGCATGTTTACACAGTGGAATACGATATTGCTCTTAACTTAGGTACATATTTGTTTTAAACGTTGGAGTATTGTGTGTCAACGTCGTAAAAATCATAAATACACAAATCAAATACTATGCCACTTTTAATATCATCTGTCAACATAATTTGTATAAAATCGAGGGTGGGTGTGTTACATTTTAAACATAGCACTGAAATTATATCCCCCCACCCCCTCACGGAACCTTGATTAGCAGATATATACAATCCGTTTTCCTCTCCGCCATTTCGTTCATTGATTGGACATTTCAAATGTCCATAAATATGAAATGATATGTATTGAGTTGAAATGCAAAACATGTTTTCATATGTGCCGAATGGTCGAACGACCTTCTGGATGATTTTGAACAAACTTTCAAACTTTTGAATAAACCTTTATGTTTTCATATTAGGAGATGTTAAACATGCTCCTATTGTATAACTTACGTTTATTTAAAACACGTCCCTGCTTAAGAAAAGTCCTTGATCCGTCCCTGGGTGCCTATATGAAAAATAAACAATCAGTCATATTTTCTACCGTCATTGTCGACATGTCCTTTCCTTTGCGTGCTGTGACATGCGAGTCATGTGTTTACAGCATAATGCAAATAGTATTAGTGTATCCGAGAACCATGATCGTCTTCGTCAGCTCTTCATCACCATGGCCTACCAATAGCTCGGCTAAGGCACCCACACCCACACCTACACTTACACCCACACACTAAAGTACATAAATAATCTCCACGATCATAATCGTCATTATTCTCACCATCGTTCTCATAAACGACCTCCTCCTCCTCGTCATCATCGTTATCATCATTGCCAGAGTCATCGTCATACTACTACTACTACTACCACTACTACTACTACACCTACTCTACTACTACTACTACTACTACTACTACTACTACTGACTTACTAATACTACTAAACACTACTACTACCTTACTACTACTACTACTACTAACTACCTACTTACTGACTACTACTACCTACTACTACTACTAGACGACGACGACGACGACGACGACGACGGACGACGACGACGACACCGACGAAGACGACGACGACGACGACGACGACGACGACGACGACGACGACGACGACGACACCGACGACGCCGACGACGACGACGACGACGACGACGACACCGACGACGACGACGAAGACGACACGACCAGACGACGACGAACGACACCGACGACGCCGACGACGACGACGACGACGACGACGACGACGACGACACCGACGACGACGAGACGAGACGACGACGACGACGACGACGACACCGACGACGACGACTACGACGACGACAGACGACTACTACACCTACTACGACGACGACGACTACTACTACTACTACTACTACTACTACTACTACTACTACTACTACTACTACTACTACTACTACTACTTAATAACCGGATACTTTCTGAACAGAGGTAACAAAAAAGATATTCACTGACCTCGCTAATACATACATGTCAACGAATAGCTTTTGCTGTCACTATTCGGATATTACCGGGTCAACCGGATGTTGTGAAGTGTTACGTTGTGATGGTATATATGTTTATGGTGGTATAAACTGATGAGTACCTTTGCTTGTACAAGATTCTCATTGACTTGTATATATTGCATATTTATTTTGAGACTTATCAAGTGTCGATGTGCCGTAACCCTCCCCACTCCCCCCAAAAAACAAACAAAAACAAAACATATTTATTTTGATATTGTTTTTCGTGGAGATTTAAAATATTATAAAATATAAACACTTGTTACAAATATACGGCCTGATAGGATTTTGTCTGTTGTTCTTATACCAACAGCTACACTTTAATTACAGTATAAATTTGAAAAATTACCACAATAATTAAGTTGTATATAGACTTAAAATTAGCATATTGACTAGGTCATGCAAAACCAAACAACAGAACTTACCTTAAATAATAGATTTGTGCAATGGAAACAAAACACAACACAACAATAACAACAACAACAACAATTACCAAAAGAATTTAAAATGAGATGTCGGATACAAATAAAATTTCCATAAGAGTTATTTATTTATTGCGTAATTTATATGTTTTATGTCCGAAGAATTAACAGTTTAAAACATAAATGCAGAGTGTAAAGCAGGCAACATAGTATTACATTTATATGTTACTAGTATGTACATTTTTATGAAAATTATATATATATATATATATATATATATATATATATTAATAATTAGAAGAATTTATATATATATATATATAATAATATTTAATATTAAAATTTATATATAATATATAAAAATTCTTTTAATTATTAAAATATTAACAGGCATTCGGATGATTTCGTCAATGTTAATTTTAGAAGTAAGCCAGGGAAGTAATATGGGGGAAACGTAGCCTATGTAAAATGACAGCCATCCCCAAAGACCTTGATACACCGTCTGTTGGCAAAACATGTTGCTAAATGACACACATACCGCAAAATATTGAAAAGAAAATTTGGAAAAGAGAGAGATAGAGAGATGGACAGAGAAAGAGATTCTTATTGATCTAGTTTATTTATTCGCCGAGATCTATTATGTACATGTAAATGTACAACAGTCATAAACTAGGAGTAATACAGCAACTAATATTTTGTATTACTAGTTTTTGTTACATAAATTAAAAACTGACACGGTACATCAGGTTGTATGATACAAGTTACGACACGCAAATGTATAAAAAGGTCCTTGATACAGTTTAAGTTATATTTGTATAGTCACGGGACTTACTGACATGAGTTCGAGATACAAAACACATCATATCATGCCTAGCTAAGCCCCTGAAAACTTGTATTACAGTGCTTAGTCATTGTAAAAAAAAAAATAAAAAAACAATCATTAATTCTGAAACAGAACATTTCAAAGGAAGTGGAACAACCATTTCAGAATTTTAAAGGGAGGCAAATCTACTTATGTCAAGACATAGTTAAATAGTTATCTCCCTTCTATAAACATCATGAGAATCCTTATTGGTAGCCATAATGCGTTTTAATATACATTAATTCTTTGAGATTGTTGGGAAAGAGAAGAGAACGAACTTGTGGTGGTTAATGGGTCGCCTTTCAATATACAGAGATATACCAAAAATCCGATTAGGTTATTTTCCTTATTACTGCGCATCTGCCCTTGAGTAGTTCCTGCTTAATGGGAAAATATTACGATTGGACGTATGTGCACACGCTGTAAACTAGCCAATCTTTCTTACGTAAAAGGGAAGTAAAATGGTAAAATATTTTCCACAACCACATTTTTGTCATTTTCTAAGTAGAAACTCAAGCATCGCCTTGTGTGAATAGTATGTGTATTCATAAGTAAACCATTTTCAAAATAAACATAACCTTGAAACCCCATGATCTTTACTTTCCTTGTAATAAATAACCAAATGTCCTGTTTATCATTCTCACCATCTTCTGTCCTTTCCGTGCACGTGTAGAAAAGATCCTCGAATGTAAAGGTATTTATACGTAGGCCGGGATTCTCGGTACGTGCTTCGGTCTTCCTACATGGTTATCTATCTATCTAACTGCACATTTAAAGAATGTCGGGTTGCCAGTAAGAAATAATTCAAGAAAAGATAAAACTGGCTTCTACTGAAGACTGCAGATTTTACAGTTGAGCCCAAGTTTTCAGTTTAAATCAGGGCTACAAGACACGAATAGGTACTGTAAGGTACGCGCAATTTATAAATATAGCATTAATGAACATTGTAAATGCCTATGTTTTACAGATTATAACGTCGTCCTTACAGCAAATGCAAATGTTTTATCTGTCAGTTAAATGCAATAACCATTGTTTATCTAAAGAATCATGAAAAGTAAAGTTACGGATTGAACAAAAATCAACTTCGCTTAATAATAGGTAATCTATCAATGAAGAACCATGTGTACTAATATACGTGTATGTACCTATCCCTTTATCTGAGCCTAGTCTACCATTAGCAATCCGAACCGAGCACGCTTTGCACAATTCTAATAACCTTACACCTTGATGATAAAACACACTATCGAGAGAGGCCCTACCCAGGGGTGTATCTGGAATATAACAATTATCGTCTTCATCGACGGCCCTGTCTTGGATTATAAAATCCGCTCTTTCCGCAGATCTACTATTAAAGTCCCTACTACATATGTTGTCCCCATTGTTTGAAGGCCGTATATCATTTTCAAGTATATCGAATAAATCGATCTGAGTTATATTATGCATAGGAGAATCATCTCCCCAAATATATACACCGCCCCAAAAATGTCATTGTCTAATTCAAAGAACTTTCTATCTAGCTTAATCCAAATAATTGTATCAGCATGGTTTTTAACAACAGATACTCCTTCTACTATATAATCTTTTACAAACAGCACAATACCCCCCGCTTCTTCGCCTAGCTCTTTTATGTTGGTATTTTCTATAAAAATTAAAACTTTGAAAACCCTCAACATCAATTAAACTGTTTTCGTTAGTCCATGTTTCAAGTAAAAAGATTATGTCGTTTCCATTAAAAATGTCATTGAATTGCTCAGAGTCTATTTTTTGTGGTGTCAAACCGTTGCAATTCCACGCACAGATTTTAAGTTCATCCTGTTCACGCCCCTAGTCGCTGACATCTACATAAGGAGGAGAATAACAATTTGTTTATAACGTCGACATCGGTCATGATGATGATGGTGGTGGTGTTGGTGATGATTGTGGTGGTTAATGGGTCGCTTTCAATATACAGAGATATACCAAAAATCCGATTAGGTTATTTTCCTTATTACTGCGCATCTGCCCTTGAAGTAGTTCCTGCTTAATGGGAAAATATTACGATTGTACGTTTGTGCACACGCTTTAAACTAGCCAATCTTTCTTACGTAAAAGGGAAGTAAAATGGTAAAATATTTTCCACAACCACATTTTTGTCATTTTCTAAGTAGAAACTCAAGCATCGCCTTGTGTGAATAGTATGTGTATTCATAAGTAAACCATTTTCAAAATAAACTTAACCTTGAAAACCCATAATCTTTACTTTCCTTGTAATTAATAACCAAATGTCCTGTTTATCATTCTCACCATCTTCTGTCCTTTCCGTGCACGTGTAGGAAAGATCCTCGAATGTAAAGGTATTTATACGTAGGCCGGGATTCTCGGTACGTGCTTCGGTCTTCCTACATGGTTATCGATCTATCTAGCATATTTAAAGAATGTCGGGTTGCCAGTAAGAAATAATTCAAGAAAAGATCAAACTGGTTTCTACTGAAGACTGCAGATTTTACAGTTGAGCCCAAGTTTTCAGTTTAAATCAGGGCTACAAGACACGAATAGGTACTGTAAGGTACGCGCAATTTATAAATATAGCGTTAATGAACATTGTAAATGCCTATGTTTTACAGATTATAACGTCGTCCTTACAGCAAATGCAAATGTTTTATCTGTCAGTTAAATGCAGTTACCATTGTTTATCTAAAGAATCATGAAAAGTAAAGTATTAACGTCTACCAATAGCTTGGTTATCATCTCTGTAAAAATACCTTATAATACATCAATAATCTCTACTTTTATACTTACATACTTGCTTAAGTTAATGAAAGAACAAAACTCGCACTATATCCTCATCGAATTTCGAATGAGAACGAGTTCAAAAAGCATATTTCTTTTCCTTGTCGATAAACGATACATTCAAAAGGGCGTTATGGTTGTTTAATGTAAGTGCTAGCGATCAATCGAGTTCGTAAATAGGTGTATATGATACGAGAGTATCTTTTAGGGGCGTTGTTGTTTTGAAACTGTTTTGCGTAACAACCAGATATGCACATATAAAACAGTTCGTTTCAAATCTTTTAAAGGATGTACATGGTATATTTCAATTAACTAATTATTACCGCTGGTATACAATAAACAGATCAAAACATTTAATGTCCTCTCTAAAAATATCATGTTTTTTTCTTTCTTCATATACCCGATCTAATTAAAACAATAAGACAAGTTAAATAATTGCGTCATTAATTAGTCAATCGGCGAACTATTCATAACAAATGTACAAATGACATTTATTACGGCAATTTGAATTTTGAAATTATACTTAGTTGTTTAGCTCAAAACGGCTGATATATTTAAAAAGCGTCGCGACGCTTTTGACTTTCTCAACCTGATGGCAACCCAAATATTGAAGAAACACGTTCACTTATTATAAACAAGTGGTGATTCTTTGTTTCATTATTTAGTGTAGTTCATATTGCGTTTGGATTAAACACAAAAACTAGACTGAGTTAGCTGCTTTTCATATAACATCCTACCGCTGTTTTTTTCCATTTTTGGTGCGGTGGGGTGGTTGGGGTTGAGGTGGTGGGGTTGGTGGGGGTGGGGTTTGGGGTGGTGGGAGTTTGTGGGGGTGGTGGGGGGGGTTGGGGGGTGGAGGCTGGTGGGGGTTGGTTGGGTGGTTGGGTTTGGGGGTGGTTAAGGTTGGTGGGGTTTGGGCTGTGGGGGTTGGTGGGGTTGGTAGGGTGGTTGGGGTGGGGTTGGTGGGTGTAGTGGGGTGGCTGGGGTTAGTGTGGTGGGGTTTGGGTGGTAGGGGTTGGGGTGTGGGCTAAGGGATATTTTCTGTTTAACTTCATACTTAAGTCTAGGTAAAGACGATTTTGAACATTGCCACAATTGTTAAATAGTACAAATCGTGAAAAAACAACAACAACAATACAAACTCGAAATGTTCTTTTTTTCAAATCTATAAAAAAGGACAATGGATACTTCTGCTATTTGCATCAAAGGGGATAACCCGGATTAAGATATCACGTAGTCTAAAAGGTCAGTGGTCAAGTGACTTCCTAGGTTAAAGATAGTTGAAAGTCCAAGTGAAGCTTAGATGGGAAATTAATGTTTGCTTTGACGAGGTTTTGTGTAATGCTTCACTTCTCACACATAGACATTGGACATTACTACGCCACCCCCCCCCCCCCCAAAAAACAAAACAAAACAACAAACAACAACAACAACACACACAAAAAAACAACAACAAAACAAACAACAACAACAACAAACAAACAAACAACAACAATCAACAACAAAAAACAAACACAAACAAAACACAACAAAAGAAACACAACCAAACAAACACAATACAACAACAACAAAAAACAACAACAAACAAAAACAACACACGCCAAAAACAACAAAAACAACAACAGCATTTCGCTAGAAATATCTGGCAATGATATTTTGTTGATAGTTCAAGAAAAAAACAATAAAAAAACAAAGGTGTATACCACCCTTAACATTAAGATTCCTGTTTAAGTCGTTAGTTACGACGATACGTCTGTTTACCTACGCATGATTAAATACATCAAGCAGTCGTACGATCACGTGAAGATCAAATTAGTATTGTCAAGTAGCACAATAAAACATTGAACAACTTAAATTGTCTGGGTTATAATCTTTTTGCCGCAGTCGATTTTGTGCTAAATATCGACCTCAAATCGAAACTCTCCGTGTTACCAACGGTAAAACGATAAACCATACAGTGAATGGACTCGTATGCGACATACTCGGACACAGCGTAGTACATAAAGTACGTCATCGTTGCATTTCGAGAGCTTGACTCAGGGAAAAATCATATCGGTGTGAGACTTGCCAAGTTGACAAGTGTAGTCTGCGACAACGTTGAAGATGAGACGCGTTATTGGAAAATACTGTGTCTACAAGAAAGTGCTGCAAGTTGTATCGTGTTAAAACTGAGTTTGTGTAGGATTGTACTGGAGGAGAGTTTTGTACACGAAATTCGGGATTTTGTTTACACTGTGTACCAATTGAGTAAGGAACAACATGAGGGTAGGTGAAACTTGTTTCTTGTATGGCTGACTCATTGTACCTCATCTCCTTTTTCAATGTGTTTTTATTTGAGGCAGAGTGTTTTTATCTCTCTGACTCTTTAGTTACAGCATGCATATGTTCTGTCCGGGCTTGGTAACAAATGCACACCACAACAATCTATTTGATGAAATATGCAGGTTATGATGGATAGTTACATCCTATAATTTTATTCTGTTCATTGTTGTTCTTTACAGCAGTAAGGTATGGTTTGATGTGGTGATACGTGACTGACAGTGTGTATATGTGGTGGGGCAAAGATAATATGAGTGTCAGTAGGCTATGTATTTAGGTTTTCATCACTAAACTTTAAGATCTCGTAAACGCATCATGTTCAGAGTTTACGAATCTTGATTCTGTCCCCGTTATAGTCCAGAACTTAAGATCGGGAGCTATTAGATCTAAATCTAAATCCGACGAATGTGAGGCAAGTCAAAAAGTATTGAATGAAATTATCACCGGCAAAGCAATTTCACTGTAGTGAAAAACGTAAATTAATAATAATAATAATAATAATAATAATAATAATAATAATAATAATAATAACTAATAATGCATTAGGCAATTTAAGTTATCAACATAGCTGATCATGTAGGGCTGTAAGTCAATGTGTCAGTCATTGACTAATCAATGGTATAGTATGGAATTATATGTTGATGTAGGCATTGTGTGTTGTATACAAACTATTTATTATACGTCTATAAATGCATACATGCAATTCATTCTATAAATTACACAGCTGAATAGGATTAAAATTAAACAACTGTCTTTTCCTACCTGGGGCTACAACATTAGTGAAAAAAACATCATGAACGACTGTTAAACTAATCCAACCTTATTCTGCAGGTATATATTTAGTTCATAACCAATACTTATTCGATTATTCTTCCTTCATCCATATGCAAAGTTGTCCTGACATTATCCTTGAGATGCGCCAGCAAATTGTGCAGATCCTAATCAGACAGCTGTCAGTTGGAGCACTACCTGCACTATTTGGCTCTGCATTGTCAATACGTGCTTAGCAGATGACGTGGTAAACATAGTACACGACGTGTTTGCGCTGAATCTGGTCCTCTTCCTGCTAGAGGTGTGGGTGTACATGTACATGCTCTTCCTGGTGTACAAACATAACAACATACCATTACTTGAGTACGATACACAATAAGGCAAAGATCAACAGATTAAAGGGTATGTCCTTTTTCAAGCCCTTTATCCCTACCTTATAGCTTGCTTAGGGCGAATTGATCAGGTTTAGACAAATAATGTAGATCCAGATCAGACAGCTCACCGATCGGAGCTATCTGATCTGGATCTACACTATTTGCGGCCAGGTGTTTAATTTTTATTATGGATAATTGATGTAGATAACTTAAGAATTTCATCAAATGTACGAGAGAGCGGGTTAAATGCATTTTACGCAATTAAAGTTATTTCATGAAAAAGAAAACGCAGATGCATTTTACATATTGCTTGTTATGAATAATGTGATATATTTAAATGAACCAGGTCGAAACATACATACGAATCTACTCTAACATAATGCATCAACTTTTTGGACAGCCCACAACCCTTTTTAGTATCTCTCTTACTTGTCACTAATCTTATTCATTGGTGAAATGTTTAGATGTTTTTATCTTCAGCGTTGACAATTTTAATGTTAATATGAAATTAAATATATACTTTTAATTGTACTATAAATTAATTAACACACTTGTAAAACTGACAATTCTAAATATATTTTAAGATTGAAAACAAGCCTAAATCCAACAATTTCGTCTGTTCTATTATTCAACTTATAACTTTTCTGCTTCTGGTGCGCTTGTTAATTAAATGTAAACATATACTGTGAATTGCTTATGGTTTATCAAGCTTATCATAGTTCCCACCGGGCTTCAAAACAACTGGTCAATATATTTTGTACGTACAATCGAATTTCCATTCTGCGAAGTCCGGTTAAACGAGATGACTGATTAGTACGAGTTAAGCCGCAAGTCCTGAGCGAACAAAAATTAACGTAAGATCGAAAGCAGACACATGTAAAACTATATGAGTGCACACAATCACTGTCCTTAAAGGGTCAAATTATAAATTTATATATTTTACCATTTGTCACAATTAAAAACGGGCTTGTCGCTATTATATTATATTGCCTTGCACTGATGTAGGTTAATTCATAAGAAAAACCGACCGCAATAGCTCAATTGGTAGAGCGTCGGCTTGCGGATCGGGAAGTCGCGGGTTCAAACCCCGGCCGGGTCAAATCAGAGATCTTTAAAGTTTGCTTCCCTCCTAACGCTCGGGGCTAAGGGGGATAGCATTACGCCTGACTCGTCGGTGTCAGTATAATGGATCGGCCGGGTTCAGTCTCTGGGCACCTCATAAGTGCCCCTCTGCTATAATGATAAAATGTCGCTGCACAGTATCGGCAAAAATGCCGACAAATCCCATTCCTCATAAGAAAATACAGTTACTTTTCGGTTGAAACTACACGTACATGTACATATTTTGTGTTGTATTTCCGTGTTGAATTTCTGTCCTCTCAGCCCTGCGCCGACGTGTACACAACTACATTATTCACGTATGATCTGCTTGACTCCTCATTCAAAAGCACAACAGTGACTATATCGCCCTGTTCAATCTAGTTTAACCATTAAGTGGTTTAACCATTAAAGAGGATACCGACATTCTACCTAATGTATGAATGTAATAAAATATGTCCCGTGTTTTGGGGTATCTTGTGCATATTGTTTTTGTTAAATGTATCTTAGTTTATGTGAAGACGATTTTAAACACTGCGGTAATTGCAGGACAGAACAAATGCAGTCAAATAGTAAAACACTCACACTAAAGGTTCATTCTTTCCAAATCTATAAATAGGCAGGATAAATGATTTCTGCTAAATTATTGTTTGTCATCAGAGTGGGTAACCTTCATAATATAACGTGATCTTAACAAATGGTCACGTGGTCTGATTTGTTTTAAAATACAAAGCTGCACAGCGAGTCATGGATAGTAAATACATGTTTAAAATGAGCAGGGGCTCGGAGGAGGTATTAGGCTTCATTATTTAGAGGTAGGACGTCAATATAAAGCATATCGCGAGATCTTTTCAAGTAACAGTGATTTATTTTGTTGTTGTTATGGGAAAATATGTCCAAAATGTCAAATACCACTTTTAATCGCGAACAACAGACTATAGTACTTGGTGAGTATCCAAGTGTGCCTGTTGATTCATCTTAGGTGTTTATCTACTCTAAAGAAGACTTGCTCACAATTTATTTGAGAATGTCATTGCTTAGTGGATTGATCGTATGCAACGATATCTCGTACCTGATGTTTTAAAGGTGGAATTCGACAGTTTGGACCAATTATACTTTTATTAAACATCTTAATAAACTATTGTTGCTAGAACCGATCTCGCAAAATGCTATTTATTGATGTCCTACACAATGTCTGGAAAGTGAACCATAACGCCACAATCGTCATTACAAATATGTCTTTACTATCTGAGCCACGCTTCACAGTTAGCTATTTTTTAACTAAGAAAACCACGCTGACCACTTATGTTTCAGCTCAAGCACAGTCATGCGCTGTAACGTCGATGTCTATTTTAGCAGGAATCATCAATCAGGGATTCGCGACATACCAAAGTCGTTAAAAATGGTAGTGGTATAGCTCACTTGCTAACGCTCAAGCAAATATAAGGGTAGTTCCACGACTGGTTGGTCCGGTGTCAGGATAATGTGACTGGGTGTGGTATCATGCCAGGTGTTCACGGCATGCTATACACAGTGAAGGCAGCACTATATCTGCTTCAAGTGGACACCGTCTCCAGATGACTGAAATACTGTTGGTGGGACGATAAACCCAATAAACAAAGCAAACAAATAATAATGTAAGTTTTGGTCCGAGGTATAAGATTGTCAAGACTCATATATGCAACTGCCTTGCGAAAACATTTTCTTGTGTTGACTGCTCTGTTTACAACATTCTATTTTTACATCATTTTCCGGCGACTTTGATGCTCTGCATCAACTTTTTTTGTTATTATTAAAAAGTAAAACTACTTAAAAATGATTGACTTTGTTATAGAGGTAAATGTATAGTAGAGGCGAGAGAGGGGCGGGGGGAAGGATGTAGTAGGAGAGTGGTGGGGTAGTGACCAAACAACCCGAACACCTATCTCCAAATTGATTGGCCACATACGCCAACTGGTATAATTTGACGTCTGCTCGGGATTGTTATTTTTAAATCCGACAAATCACAGAGTTTTGTAGTATATTATTGGTGAAAATATACATTAAATGCAGTTTTGGCATTTGAATTAGTGAGAAATATCACAAAATGCAGGTGTTTCAAATAAGCTATAAAACCAGATGCACACCGTTTCATGTGCCATCTTTATGCAGCTGTTTCGGTATACTTTACCTGAATTATTTACTTAATAATGTATATCTTAGACGAAGAAGATGGTACTTATGAGCTCCCCAGTTAGTAGACTCTATAGACATGAGGGAAAGGAAAAAATATTACGTCTTTAATACAATGTTACCTTCATGTAGATGACTCACTCTCAGGATGGCAACATACTCATGTTCCCTAATGGTCGGGTACATGAACGAAACAGAATACAATAGGAAAGAAAAGACAGAAGAGAAAAGAATATGTAATTAAACACATACACAGAATACTTAATATATTCACAGCTGTATTCACAGATGTACATACTATTTCATACACAGTTATCTTTATGTATATGACTCATTCAGAGAATTTCTCATGTATCTATGCAAATGATTGATAATACCAGGTGTTGTCTGTTTTTTTTTTAATTCCCTTGCTATACCAAATACAAACATAATTAAACAGACCACAGTATATTAAACGTGACAATGTTCTGCAATCCGGAATCCTCTACAATTCGAACAGGGTGCGCCCGTGGCGTAGTGGTAGAGTCGCCGATTTGTAACTCCTCTGACAGCTAAGCCTCTCACCGCATGGGTTCGAGTCCCAATGTGGGCAAAGGACTTAATGTGGGAAGGACCTTCCAGCTGACTTGCGGTGCGTCGGTGGTTCTACCTAGACATAAGTCTGGGGTCTTCCTCCACCAAATAGCTATACATCGCTATTATGGTTATAAATGGTCGCTGTGATGTATTTAAAAACCATAACAAAACAATCTGAAAATTTTGGGCTGTCCGAATGGGGACCGGATTAGGGAGTCTTTACGGTACAACCTGATTTATCTAAAACATAAGCGAATCTATACGCAAAACTTGGAAAGGATAATGACATTATAAAATAGTATGATGGCACTGTTCTCTAACATATCTCTAACATATCGGTTATATAGCAAATGCTATATCTGATACGTATATTAAACAGATGCCAAAACCTGCGTGCGTTGTCTCTTACTCAACTGATATGACAGTTAAACGTCCACAAGTACTCTAAGTGCTTTGTTTATATTAATTGCTTTAAAAAAATATTGGATGCATTTTAAAGATTACTTGTTGAAAATGCTATGAAATTATAATATTTTCCCGTAACATTTACTTTTTTCTATGGTATGAAGTTGTGATCTATTAGTACACTTACCCTTTTACTTTATCGCCCTTAATACACACAGTCATAACTGGATTAAACTACAAATTAAAACGTGATGATAACTGGATTAAACTACAAACTAAAACGTGATGAAAGAAAGCCCTATACCCGTCTGATACTTAATTCCTTTTGAAATTTACATCAGTCCGATGAAAAGAGTTTATAAATACACGGGTATGCATCAGCCAGGTTTTATAACTAAAAATACACAGGTTTCACTTTACAAACTAGAATGTAGGACCTCCTGTGTTAGGCCTATTCCAGCTTTCTTAACTTTCAATGTCTTTATATGCCAAGGGTTTATAGACTTAGATATTGACATTGCTTCTCCAGTGAACTAGTAAAAGCACTCTCAGACATTCTTACTATATACAAGTACTATTATACTCACATTCAGCACACAGAGACTCCCGGATTCATCAATCTATTTTATCCACATTGTTTATAATAGATGTAAATTAAACTGTATAATTAGCCCAAATATGACTTAGAACCGACCTTGGTGAGATTTCCTTTTTCAATATAGCGTGTAATAACAATGCAGGCAGAACTGCATCTTCTACAATTTTGACCAAAACCTGTTCTTTTTAGAATGCTATAAAAGTGCGGACAGCACTATAACTGATTCAAGTGAACATCATATCCGTAACATTAATCTTAGTTATATTGGAATGTTTTTGGCATGACAAAGGCTGATAATGATAATGATAACTTTGTTGAAGGTCGTGCATTCCACACGCCCTTCAGCCCTTTGTTTTCTTTGATCACTTGCCCAAGGACTTTTGTCTATTTAGCATAATTTATATGGCCATGGTAACGAATTTGTTTATACATGCGATATTTATTACCTTACATTGAAGCGTTGTTCAATTGTTGATTTTTTCCGTTTTGTTAGAGACGTTACTCTTTTTTGTCTATTTAAATTTATTTGTCTCCCGGTGGGTTGGTAATAGATATTATCTTAGGCGCTTTTGCAGATTTCAATTTTGAGAAAACTTAATGCATCAAATAAACATGAGCTCATACTTTGTTAAATAAAATAAATAATAATCGTTGTTTGAGCATTACGATAGAAAAATAAATTATTACATTTCACATTGTTTGAAACTGCTACAAGAGAAATATATCAATTTCTGACATGTCGGAGAGATGTTCGTTCTCAAGCGCTGTTTAAAATAACAGTATAAATAGGTGTCAAATAATAAAGTTTTTTTGTTTTTGCTGGGCAGTAGCGCTACGGGACTAGAAGTCATACGGAATCCTGCCGACTAGGTTCAAATTCTGGTCACTTTGTGCTATTAATAGATAAGTTTGCAAGACCTAAACAATTGTGACGGCAGCCATAGTATGAACTAAAATGCAGGCATGATAAGGGAAGACCACGTGCACTTTTCCAGACAATGCAGAACCTGGTTTGTGTATCTACTTGTTCTCTTTAGAATTAGCATAATTGTAATATATTTATGACATTCTGTTTTTGTAATTACTACGTATGTCGTTAAAACTTTATTGCGATTTTTGTTGTTGAAATTTAAACGCAAATAATAAGATCAAAATCTATAATAAAGGCTTTATTCGGACAATCAGCAGACTATAAGCCCCTGTGCCTGATTAGATATTGTGTCACGTTCGAGTTCACATGTGCAACATCGATGTCATAGATTATGTTTTGCATGAGGCAACGTTTTCATAAATTATTTTTTGGTCATGTTTGCCATGGTTGTGTGAAAATATTACATTGATATAGTGCCAAAAAAACTAAGATATTTTCTCGCTAAATTGCGCCTATGGTCACGCCCTTTAAAAATTGAGTCTGGACGATATGGCAGAAATAGAATTGATAGAAACCTTAGATATTTTATAAATTGTGATAAAACGAAATTGAGGGTTAGCATCATTTCTTTTTTGTCTGCCCAGCTTACAATGAAAACAGAAAATGCCTTTTTAATAAATTTTTTTACATAAAACTAAGTTTTATTAAATTTGTGAGATGCTTAATTCCGTTAAAAGAAAATGTTGGTAAACATTGCTAAATATATTAAAAAAGCTTTAATGTTCGTAAGTGTGGGGTGTGTGAAGTGATGTGAGGAGTGTTGGTGTGTTTTTTACATTTTTGAAGAGTGCGATTGAGTGCGTGCGTATGTATTAGTGTGCAAGCGTGCGTGCATGCGTTTGTGTCTGTGTTTGTATGTGGTTTGGAAACGACTTGATGATCAGTGACAGTAACATTTATTGTAATTATCTTGCAACTATGTACTATGTACACGTTGAGAAAAATAAGATTTTTCTGTTCTGTCCTGTTAATAAAGTGGTGTATTTCTTTTTTCTATTTGCTAATATTCACGTCAATAATGTTTATCATGTTCCTGTAGAACATTTAGGGCATTTTTGTTAGAAACTTATCCATACCGTCGATTTAATGTGCATCATTTTGAGAAGTTGACATAAAGTTAATGTTAAATACATATTTCATCGCGATTATGCCTAAAATGTTATAACATTTTCCACGGAAAAGCTTCGATGTCGAACGCACGTTCTTAGGAGCTGCAGGTTGTGAGTTCATTAACCGGTTGTGGTAGACGACATTGTTTACGATCATTGCTTACACCTTCTGTTCCATTCTCTCATTTTATCTCGATACAAAATGACGGTTACGTCGTTAATAAAACATGCCTCTCAGGTAGGTTTACTCAGTTAAGGATACTGTTTCGGTGTCCAAAGAATAATACAATATATACTTTTGACAAGGTTTGTGGTTCTATGTGATTTCATGTGCCAGCTCTCGCGACTATAGCGAGGCCCTGTCGCCCAATATCTGAATTGCATGATTCTTGGAACAGTGTCAAACAAACTTTTCTGTTGATTCGGCTACTGTATGTCTGAATAGGTGTCAAAAATGTGTATATTAGGGTGTGCAGTTAGTCAATTACCGTACAGTTCAGTCAGCAATGTGTTAATACCACGAGACTGATCGATCAGTCTGTGTGAAATCGCTCAAAGGATTATGGTCACGAAGTACTTTCAAACATTGCTGACGATACATTTCAACACAAGGACGGTGGTGCATGTTTGTACATTGGTGTACTTTTATCAACGTTTATTTGTAAAAATAAAATACAAAGTATATCTTTTTTATTTTGCACACAACTATTTAAAACGCGAAAGCAAAAAATCCCACAAATCGGCTATATGTGTCATAGTCGTTAGGCGGCTAAATTCGAGTGACGTCACCGTCTATGTCTAGAAAGATGTCATTTTGATACAGAGAGGGAATCACGTCAAGGACTGCAAACTAAATTCACGGCAGACATGTGTTCAATCAGTCTTAGGTTTTCAGACTTATTTTTGTTATCAGAATTATATTCAGTTATACCCAGGCTGAATCCGACTCATATTCATTTATGGAGTAAAATAATTGGCATAAAGAACAATGCGGCATAAAGAACAATGCAGGTGTATTTTTATAGGCACATGGCCGTCTTTAGAAATCTGTCGGTGTCTTACGAGCGTATGTCTTTTCTGCAAACACGTGACTCATTTACGGACTTTTATTAAGTTTAAACAGTGTTATAATGTTCTAGTCCTAAAAACTGTGGTTAATAGGTAGGGTCCAGTTTAGACCCGCTTTAATAGACATTAAAGCTATTTATTTAGAGCTAGTTTTATTCAGCGTCAAGTAGCACTGAAGGAAGGGTGTCAAATACAAACCAAATCCACAATCTTAAAATAGATACATTTTATAGAATATTGAGAATATTGGCGACTATTATATATTGGCTTGCAGATTTTTGAACGTTAAAGTCATATTTTTAGAGGTATATTAATTACCATGTTCATCATTATCATCTTCGTAATCATCATCTTCATCACCATTAGTTATGAATCTTAACAGACTACTGGCTTTTTATATTAAAATAATCAGAGGCAACACGCAACTTTTAACTTTCGTAAGAAAATAATTTAATTAATTTTAAACCCAAGCCCTACGTAAACCACTATATGTTGTATGGATGATTTTGAAATATTAAGCAAAAGGACAAATTGAGAGGTTCGGATGATTGAATATTCAGAACAGTGTAACAGCTGTTCTTTAATATACGCTCGTATCAGAACTTAACATAAATAAAACTTAAAATTGGCAAGTTTTTAAGGAAAAAACCCCGAAACAAGTGTAATATTTTGCAAAGTGCAGACAAAGAAACAACGAAGTTTAAATCGGTAAAATTCGTTAATTCTCATTAAGTACACGCTTTCGCTTTTTTTTCTGAGGAAACCAATTGCCTGCCGAGAGCTTATAAGAGTGCCTGTATACGTCTGCACACGAAGTTAAAGAGCTAAGAGAATGGTGAAGAAAATGTGATGAACGAGTATTGACAGAGCGTGAACACTGAGCCTGCCGTGTATAACGTGCCCGGGCATTGGCAAATATTGTAGATCCAGATCAGCTAGTTCCCGCTAGGAGCGATCCGATCAGAATATGTCCCTATTTGTTGCTAAATATTTATCATATCATCTTATTTATCTGTCTGCATGAAGTTGTAAACTAATGAATACAAATTTAGAATTGTTTATTAGAACTGGTTTTGATAGGGTTAGATGTTCTAGACGTTAAGCGATAATTAATTGTCAGACGGTTTATTTTAGGCGCGTTTAATAAATGATGCGCTAGGCGTAGACTATTTGCCCACCTCCCCACCAGCACCGAAGAAGATGAAAATAAAAAAAAATAATAAAATAATTGCATTTCAATTATGCATAGTCTGGGGTAATATCACCGCGAGCTTTCAAAGTCTTAGGTCGTTCTGACAGTCGTAATGTCCTAATGCTGTTAAAAGGTCTAACACTAGTTCATCTAGTTTATATTGCAACCAACTAGTACGCAGAGGCGGATGTAGACGAAGGCGGAATCGGGGCACGCCTCTCCCTCTCTCTACACTCCGTACAAAATGTATGACCTTACATAAGGTCTGTACTATAAATTCAGTTCAATAAGTTAATCGAATTTTACCCCCTTTTTGGTCCAGATACAAGTCATAAGCCATATCTGAGATCACAGAAATCAAACTTATATGGGGGATCCACCTCGCTCAGCCCCTTATAACAAAAGAAAAATTAAAAGTGAACGAGAAAAGAAATCATTAAAAATCATCTCTAAATGGTTTTAGTTTGTTTTCTAAAATTGACAACAGTAGTCAGTCATGTATGCAAGTGTATGGATATTTTGTTACGAAATCATTGTCCCCTAAAAATTGACTAATTGCTCGTGCTGTTTTGTCTAAGGGTTTAAATCTTGTTTTGTTTTGGAAAATTTGACAAAAATCACAATGTCCAGTCATCATTGCAATTCAAGACTGATTTTAGGACCTGGTTGGTGATTACGAATTTAAAACCCGATTGGCTATTACGATTATCTGACAAGTCAAACGCTCTGTATTTTTCATAGCATGCAGACTTATGTTTGACATGTTTTTGTTGCACATTAACAGAAATATTGAAGGAAATCATATTTATGATATTGAGATTAAAAATTATTAAAACACAACCACCTTAAATGCAAATTTCCATTTAAATCTTTACTTCTGTGCCCACATTGCTTTTAATCCTTGCGAATCTCAAATGTCTGAGTCACTTATTTCATGACCCTCTATGGACTATCACGGCGTTTCCACCAACTCCTCCGCAAACTCAGCATCGGGTACGAAGCCATGCTTTCTAGTATTGATTTCTAGATTCACTTTCAAAACGAGCCTGTTTATGTGGAAATTATTATCGCAACGCGGATGAATTTCAGCTGAACTATGACAAGCCTGGCGACTTGTTCGTATCGTTCAATATTACACAAGTAGTATTGACAAAGTTCTGTCTGGTTATGTTCATTTAATAATATTAATGCAGATATACGGTGGGGCGTCCGTTGCCGAGTGGTTAGGGTCGCCGTCTTGTTACAGTTCTTGGGGTCAATTTCCGGTCGGGGCGAGAAGTTTAATGTTGATTTTCTACCCAGACAGTAGTCTGGGGTCTTCTACCAACACTTATTTGCGATGTAACTAAAACAAAGCCAAGCAAACATAGACAGCGTTCAGAGTGTCGCCAAAACGGGCTTGATATTGGTATTTGTTCTGGAATTGATACCTTTCCAGAGCTCATTAATTCATACTTTTCATTCAATGCCACAGTAACACTAAAGGTGGTATCCAACAGTTTGGACCAATTTCTTTCTCTCATACAGCAAAATAAATATTGTTACCTCTGTATTTCTGCCCAACATCCATGTAAAGCTTAACACCCCACTAGCCATAAAAACAACAATCTTTCCTATCTGAACCATGCTGCAAAGTGAACAATTTATAAACATAGTCACTTAAATGATCATCCGGGTAATCAGCTCTGACGTCGATATTTATTTTAAGCTGGTACTTCTATCGTGTTTATTTATAGCTTCGTAAAAATGGACATTTAGAGCGATTTGTATGAATTGTGCTGTCAAACAATTGAGATATTGTTTAAAAACGCCTTTGTTTCGATTACAGTAAAAGTTAATGCAGTAATTTTGAACATTCCCAAGATCGTTGGGTAATTAGTTATTACATGTATTATATACAGGGGAACGGCTACCTTTAAATAACATTGCATACATCAAAACTTAGAACTTCCTTTCGATGATTAAGTGCGCCAGTTTTCGAGCGGATAGACTCGTCTGTTTGTAACTTCTCAGCCCCTTAACATCGAGTCCCGAGGAAACGGCGTCTTTCAGCTGACCTGCGGCGTGGCTGTGGTTGTAGCTGGATATTTGTCTGAGGTCATCTTTCAACAATAATTTATCTGGACCTCTCCAATATAACCATAATTGTGCGTGCAATGTAACAGAAAAACAAACAAGCATTTCAGCAATTCAGACCAAATTGCCAGTATGAACGACAACGCTGTCTATAAAAGTTTGCCTAATAAAGTTTCCCCTAATTTAGTCTTTATTTTTCTTCAAATTATTCCCAATTATGATTATTATAGAACAGGACCGAGTTTTGGTGTTGGTTACGAGTGATTTTTAAAAATTAAGAATTGCTTTTTTATAGTTCGCCAGAGCTCATAAAACCGAAACACATATTTAAGCCAAGAATATTGCATTGCATATTTTTTTTCGATAACCGAACAAGTAACAAAACATTGCTTAGGTCTTATTCTACTAAGAGCGAGTTGATTGGTGAAATTCCCGATTTGTCGTCATGTAATCTTGTATCTTCCACTATATTATTTATTCTCGAGTGCTTAAGATCTCTGAGACACAAAATTCAATGACTGTTCTTAAAAATCATTGACCTTGTGTCCAGACTTAGTCAGCAACTGTACTGCAATAATGAGCCTGATGTGAAATTGAAAATCCATGCAACATATTACAGATATAGCTACTATTAAGGAATATTCACCACCGTATTCATGCACTTTGTTCCTCAATCAAGTTTTGATTTAATTCAAATGGCCCCCAGTAAACGCACCTACTATATACGGTTTCAGTATTGGTCCTGTGTTTGTAATTCTGTTGTTTTCATCATTTGATTCCCTATTGCCTGCTTTAACGACATTGAGGTTCAAAATATAGAATGATTCGATTTCGAACATATGGGAAACAACTAGCATACGGCATTTTATTTGGTATATCTGCAATTGCTTCCCTTTTTATTTTCATTTAGAGATGCTGAGTTTGCGGCAAATATTATTTGGTTTGCTACAAATAGATAAATCACACTATTTTAAATAGCCGTAAAAATTCTAGTGAAACTTAGCATTTTTGAATTTGGAAAATAATTTACCTTTTTTACGAAGTCTTTTAAAATATCTATTCTAAGCAGCAGGGCATCGGATCGTAGTCTGCTATTTCTACATGTACAATGTGACCATTTGAATTGTTTTAAAATACTTTTGTTTTGTTTGATAAAGGGTAAAAATCCCTAAACTGTTACGAAATGAATTTAGATTAATTTTTTCAAAGCGGATCTCAGATTCGACCCTACCTCACCCATCATATTCCTGAATAGTGCATAGACCATGCAAACTTATATTATAAGTACTTTCATTAATAAATTGGTAAAGGTGTATATTTTATGGACAAGCTCTATTTTGAATACAGCCTTATATTTATAAAATTGCTCATATTAATTGTCTTATTTTCAGAAAGAAAGATAATCTTGTCAGTTTTTTATTTGTTTGTTGGCTGTTAAAAATGGAGACAAGCTGGTGCACAGGACCTTTAAGTACCTTTACTATTCAATGTAATGTGCACTTGACATTTTCCATTCTATCAGGCAACGTAACAGCGCAACCTTACTTGACAATAATTGCCTTGTAAATTGCACACATCTGCCCATTAATGGTGATGTTACAGCAGAGGTTTGTGCCCTTAATTGTAAGACACTGACGTATTAAATGGGGCATAATTGACCAAGATTACCTCCCTTGAGAGAATAAACAACAATCCCAAACAATTGGACGTCGACAAAATCGCCTAAATGGCCTAAACAAGACGTGCTTATTTTTATGGAATAACTTGTGGATTTTACGTCTTTTGTAAACATCATTGACCACTTTTGTAGGTATAAAGATCACATGTCACTTTGACATTTATTGCTGATAAAAAAAATTGCGACAGAAACAATATTTGAAAAGGCCAAAGTTTAGTAAGGAGGTGTGTGGTGGTATTTTGTTAGTGTTGGTTGATTGTATGTCTTTTGTGAATAGCCACTTTATTGCGCACCAAACTGGTCTAGCAATCTTTCCATATAGTTTGCTGAATTTGCTAAATATAAAATATAGCGATAGAAAAATACCAGTAAATGACAAACTTACTAAAAGGTGTATGGTGTTATGTGTTATTGTATGTTGGTGTTGCCTCGTTTGCGAAACATTTTCTCCCAGTGGAAACTTGTGAAGACCATAAGTCAACATTAAATTTGACATAAATTGCTGAAGTCGCAAAATGATATAGAAAAATACGGCACCATTCCCCAGCCTTTAGGATTTTTTTTATGGCAAGAAGAGGTCACAACTCAAAAATTATTTTTAGGATTGTAACCAAGACTGAGTTTTCTCTGTATTTTACATAATATCATATCATATATATATATATATAGTATACGTATTAACGAAATATGATTTAAAATAATCCGTTGAGTACTTCAAAAGCGTAGATCGGAAACAAAAAATAAAACTATGACATTAGATGACGCATAAAAATACCCAAAGAAATATTTATTATCTAGATTTTGTCAGGATGGCTTAACCGACTTTGTTTATTTTTACCACTGAACAATAGATGCTTACATTACTAATTTCATCTTAATAACGATTTGAAACAATGAACGTTCAAAATAGCAACACACATTTTTTATCTATATTTTTTTATTAGTGTTGATGCGCATTGTTGATTTATACTGTAGAACAATAAATGCTTTAATTACAAACGACATCTTAATATCTGAGTTTTAGTTAAACTTAATATTGTCGGAGAAGTTCTTAACGGTCTTCTGCATTTTATATCGTTGTGAATTAATACTAAATAAATGATTCGATAGCGTGCCTGCCAATTCTTATCAGTTTCCACAAATCATTATGCCCGAGGGGTTCCGAATGATGGTCATCTGCATACATAATGCCTTCAGTGCGGGATTAATATCCCCCTGTCCCAGTTTTAAATATACTCCCTAAGCATCTGGATAAGATTACAACCTTTTCCCGCTGGAATTGCTTACAAAGCACGCCGATTCTTATATTTTATTATGAACAGCAGTGCTTATTTTACAAGTTCTATTTCTTCCTTAGTGACTTCGCAGCGAACGGCGCATGTCTCGATGAGATTACCGCTAGAATGAGCTCTCAGATTTGTATTTGTTTTACCGATAGCTTGACAACGCATCATCTGTGCGAATTTAGCAGATTCAGGCACACATCATTGGTTTTAGGAAATTTGGACTGACTTGTCGGCGTATGAGCGAAAACTGGAACACGTCAGTTTTGTTGGTTCAGCGTTTTGTTTTTTATGATGTTTCCTTTTTCGTGTCGGTTTTCTTCCTTTGTATGTGTTTTTTAGTGCAAATGAATAAAAAACAAGATTAAATAGTAAAAGTCGATTTAGTGCAAAGTTATCAGGCGTTTGCTTGACAGGTAGTATACGACAGTTTAACTGTATGAATAACAATTTTCAGGCGTTTATGGGAGATGGGTATATTTTCTGTCATATAGCATTTTTAACACTACCTTAGGTTAAGACCGTGTGAATCAGGTTATATTTCTCAAAATATTATTTATTTCCTAACCTATGAATACGGATGATTAAGGAATTGTACTAAAATAGCAATCGACGTCAGAGTCCTTCAGCCCGTTAAGTACACGTGCTTTTTGTTTAAAAGTAGCTAATTTTGCGACAGAAACACATATATGAATTTCCTTTTTGTGGAAATAATTAAGATGGAATACTACAGTTTCCCCATTATTTAAAGGCATTACAGAACAGAAGTTCGCAGGACCTTTACCGGAAAAAAAACTTTTAGTAACTTAGTCGTTTGAGTAAAATATGTTAGTCCCATAATATCGGATACTACCTTTAATTGGAAAAAAAATATCATAAGCACCCAAGAAAATAACTTGATATAACTTTGTTTCCTATTTAAATTTATTGTTGGAGGAAGAACATTGGCATAATGATACGTTCATGCAAATACTTATATTTTGTGGAAAGCATGGCTTGTTCAAGATGCCTTATGAATGTTAGATGTATTTATGTGTATCTTATAACTATAAAAACTCTTAAAATAATGCAATTGTTAGTCAATCAGTTGTTGCGTAGATATGTATAAAACATCAACGTCAACAACAACAACTAGCCCCTAGAGAACTCAAACATTACTTCGAACCGTAAAAGTAACGCACTTTTTTTTGAACATTTACCAACCTGTACAAACTCTCAAATGGTCTCAAATAACAAATGCAATTTGTCCGAAGTTGTTGGATACAACAGTAATAAGCGGTTGCACGAGGCGGCAAATTAACCGAAATTATATAGATGTTCTATATCATTTGGGCCTCGTAACTATAGCAATTGTGATAACCCTGAGGAGTAGTGGCCAGGGTTGAGCTTGACAAGTTCCCTCCCAGTCCACCCCAAATACAAAAAGGGCCAAAGTTTGCTGGTGTAAACTGAGCATGAGCGTGGATCCCATTATCAAGAGGAGAAAGGTTCGATTTTAAGTGTAGTATGATTCGGTGGAGTAAGAGTTAGTGCGGAAATAGTAATTGCGTGTAAACTAAGCGCCTTTACAGTAAATGCAGTTCTAGTAAGAGAAAGTGACTGCCAGAACAGTGCAGTTAGGAAACAAGAGTAAGTGCAAAAAAGGGTAAGTGCATGTTAACTAAGCGCATTCACAGTAAAGTAGTGCTAGTAGGAGAAAGTGATCGTCAAGACAGTGCAGTTAGGTAGCAAGAGTATGTGCCGGAAGAGTAAGTACATTAAGCGTCAATGCAGTAAGAGTAAGTACATTAAGCGTCAATGCAGTAAGAGTAAGTACATTAAGCGTCAATGCAGTAAGAGTAAGTACGTTAAGCGTCAATGCAGTAAGAGTAAGTACATTAAGCGTCAATGCAGTAAGAGTAAGTACATTAAGCGTCAATGCAGTAAGAGTAAGTACATTAAGCGTCAATGCAGTAAGAGTAAGTACATTTAGCGTCAATGCAGTAAGAATAAGTACATTAAGCGTCAATGCAGTAAGAGTAAGTACATTAAGCGTCAATGCAGTAAGAATAAGTACATTAAGCGTCAATGCAGTAAGAGTAAGTACATTAAGCGTCAATGCAGTAAGAGTAAGTAAATTAAGCGTCAATGCAGTAAGAATAAGTACATTAAGCGTCAATGCAGTAAGAGTAAGTACATTTAGCGTCAATGCAGTAAGAATAAGTACATTAAGCGTCAATGCAGTAAGAGTAAGTACATTAAGCGTCAATGCAGTAAGAATAAGTACATTAAGCGTCAATGCAGTAAGAATAAGTAAATTAAGCGTCAATGCAGTAAGAGTAAGTACATTAAGCGTCAATGCAGTAAGAATACAGTAAGTAAGCATCCAACGATGTTTATTTAACAGATAGACATATTAACTGGAAATAAATATATGTTAGCAACCTCTAACTATTTATTACGGTGGACCTTAGACCACAAGTTGTAACATTTTAAAATGTTTAAACTCCGGCCACAGGCAATGAAATCGCCCTTTTAAAAGCGACAAGACTCGTTTACAACTCGATTATCTCGCTTGCCACCATCTCCGCTATAATGACGATAATTTCAAAATTGTGTCTGCTGCAAGAACGCTGCTTGCTAGACGTTTCCGCTTCTGTGGTATACCAGTCTGCTTTTAACCCATTTTTAGGGAGCAGACGGGGGGGGGGGTAAAATGGTTGCAAAGTTTCACACGGGGCTTTGTGTTCAAGGGAAGCACATACGCGAAGATTCTTGAAACATTTGGCCGAGAGGTGACGAATGTTGTTTGGAGACATGGTTATGTTTTCGCATCTCTGTAATTCTGTGGATGTAATGTTTGTGTTGCGTGACATGGTATTTAACCGAAGCACAAGACCGTTTGCACTCAAATTTTCTCTCGAGAAAGAATCGGTGTTTCGTGTGCAAAATTGTTAAGCAAGATGCAAGATGTTTGCAGTTTCTTATCAGTATGTTTTCAAAACTGTTTTTTGACATGAACATTTATTTACCAGGAACGCCCATTCCATTTCAACAGATAATTTGCATTTTTATTTTTACTTTTAAAATTCATTAAAATTCGTTTATCGTACATTTTTGGCTCTCCAGATACAGACATTTGTGCTATCGCACTTTTTTGGAACTTCAATAGGCAACATTTTTATACATATATAAGGCTATGTTGACGCGATATACACCATCAAAAACACTTCCAGCTCGGACAACGATGTACTATAATTACAATAGTATTCAATTCACCAGTCTAAAAACAAATTAGGAAACGTCAGATTATCTGGATCGTCAATGACATTGTAGCCTTCTACCTCTTTTGTAATAAAAAGGCGGCAACGACATACACATCGGCGAACTGATTTTTCGGGCGTTCCATTTTTAGCTCCACGGTTCTAAAAATAAAAAAGAAATGCATCTTTTGTTATGCCCCTTTCATCGGCAATATCTTCGGCTTTCGTGAACCTTCTTGTTAATGATATTTGAGGATATCTCAAAAGCAGTACCATTTTCAAAACGGCAAGTAACCGTAGAATGAATTTTGACAGGGTTGTGTCCATTTTTAACTTAAACTTTCATTGATACTGTCCAACGCTGAGAAAAGTGGCAGCTGTCGGTCTACAGAGAGTTGTTTTCATTGTAGTTCATAGCACTGATAATTCAAACATGACTTTCCCGGTCTACACAGTGTATTTGAACACCATTAGACTTATTTCTTAACAACATCACTTTAACCGAATGCTTTGCGTTTATTGTCATGAAAATCTGTTAGCAACATAATATCCTAACTGCATGAACGTTATTCGAAACATCAATTAAAAGTTGAAAACAATAACTTACAAAGTTCAGCTTCTCGTAGAAGTTAATGACATTTACAGAAAGTGTTGAGTGATATGCAGTGCTACCGTTACATTGTTCAACGGGATTTGCAAATGCGACGCAATTTTAGAGTTTTCATTTTTTAATGTAATGTCGACATAAGTAAATCTTAACCGCATTTCTTGCCAGTATGAATACACGAAGCACACATGCAACATTCGCTTTTCTTGAGAAAAAACACAACTAAACGTTGAAAACTAAGCTATTTTTAGAATGTAATGCTTTCTGTAGTTCTGTTTATTTTGAAAGTCTGTTTATTTTGAAAGCAAGCTCGTCAGTTGAGCGGTGCATCGTGTAAAACATTACAACGTAAGAGTCTTCAAACGTCGCAACATTGTTTTTTTGCGTTGACTTAAAATGCATGCATCGCAGACCGCAGGCGTGTAAATCAGAGAGCGCATTTCAGTGGGAGGTATTTTTGTTTCCAATGCGTAAATCATGTCAATTTTGCTCTGCTCTAATCGCTAGCAACAGAAGGAAGGAGGGAGTTATTTTAAGACATTTGCTTCTTTTTTCCCCAAACCAGAGCCATTAGCTCGCTTTACTCTGTGGGCCGGGGTCGCCTTTTAAGTGTCAGGACTTAATTCGTGTTGTAAATAATTGTGACACGAGCTGCAATCTGATTAACGAACGTCCTCTTTCCTTTATGAGAAATGAGAAATCGCAACATTTCGATATAAGGCGTGAAATAAGTGGAACGAAAAGGTGTCCGTATAGGAGGTCACCTGCGTGGTGTTGTTACAGGATGTGTTTAAATACATGTACACGGGAAATTCGTTTTCTAAATACAAAAGTATTTGCTGTTTCTTAGTCTTAACATTATTAGGATAGTGCGCATATGAAACAAAACGTGCATTTTTGTAATTCGTAAAATAAATGTGAACTTTATTTTCGGAATATAGGATGAGTTTTTTGTTGGCTTTGAACTTAAATCGGTGAATACATAAAATTGCAAATTATTGCTGACCTTAAAAACATACTAGTTTGCCTAAATTTTTGTGTCATCTTTTTTAATTTCAAAATTACAAAATGTGAATGTTTAAACTTTGAAGTTTTCATAATTAAGTTAATGTTTATGTCTGGATACCGAGTATTCTGCTTGTTAGGCGAATATGCCTACCAGAATGAACAAATTGATATAAAATAAATTATGACGTCTACAATGTGAATTCATATTCCCTTTATTACCCTCTTTATGATGGTAAAATAAACTGGCAAAACGGGTTTTTCTATATTTTTATGTAAATCATTTATCTTTACAATAGTATGTTGAATTAAAGTAATTTTGCTGTTTTGAGAGAATTTGTAAATGTAAAAAATATTACGATTTCATGCTTTAGAATTCTGAATTCACACATTTATGACGACATCAACAAAAATTAGCATTTACAAGTTTTTGTCTGTGCTGAGCAATTGAATAATAAGAATAGAGCATATTTGAACTCGGAATATTTAACTCGTTCTTTAGAAATGATGCGCCTAAAATATGTTTAAGATAAATATACTGGGTATATATAAAACATAGTGAATAATTTGAAATAAATGCAGCTAAAATGAAGACGGATGGACTTCTTACTGCTTTATGGATTGATGTTATTCAACGGTGTACATCGTAAAGTGGAGTTAAGTGCACATGACGTGACCAGCTTAGATAACTTATCAGAGTTTTGATGAAAAATGATTTAACCATTGATTGTGGGTGGTGACCTTAACATTGGCACAAATTTAACGTTGTCACATGTATGGAATGTGAAAACAAATTTATATAATGTATCTTGGACAAATGTATGTCGCGTAGATACAGATTATTTACTGTATGTGAAAACATTGTTTGTTTTTTGGACTTACAGAAAAACGATGATTTATGTCCGTGGAATGTTGCGTAAAAAGGTTACAATGATTTGTTGACACTTGCAATTTGGAACAGAACAAAATAATTATGATTATGTTTGTAAGAAGGTAGAAAAGTAAGAAGTTATTCATTTATGTAACCAAAGAAGAAAAGAAAGGTCCATAGAGATATTATTTTAACTATTGAACAAACACTAATTTGCGGAATTCGAGTTTTTGTAATTAAATCTAAAAAAGGGAGAATATCACGTCGTGCAGAACTCAACGGAAATGACGGCCGACGTGGTGTTGGCGCCTTCAGCAACACTTGATGCCGGCGACCAGGTAAGATCACGGCTTTTATACAAATGTCCGCTGTCGTAATCTGTAACTCCTAAGCAAAACAATAAGTTTTGCATTATTATCATCAGCGGCGTCAGAATAATCATGATCAGCGTCTTTGATCTCTTCTTCCTCTTCTGCCCGCCTTTCTCCTCTTCCTCCACGTATTTTCTCACTCTTACTCCAGCGCCTCCTCCTTCTCATCCGTTAGCCTCCTCCTTGCCAACGCCTCCTCACCTTCCTCCTCGTCTTCGTTCTTTACTGTCTCCTCCAATTCCTTTTGTTTCACTTTCTTTAATTGCTATTCCGCCGCCACGTAGTCCCAGCCAATTTTTTCTCCAACTACTGTATCCATTTTCTCCTTCACCATCTACTTTCTTCATTTACTCCTCCGCTGCCTCGTTCCTTACTCTTCCTAGTTGTCTTCCTTTACTTCTCCTCCGCCGCCTCCTCCTTGCTATCTTCCTCTTTGTTCTCCAATTTCTCCTCCTCCGCCGTCTTCTTGCTCTCTTCCTCTTTGTTCAACTCTTACTTCTTTTCCGCTGCCTCCTTGTTATGTTCCCCTTTGTACTCCTCTTTCTTATCCTCCTCCGCCGCCCCTTCATATCTTCCTCTTTGTTATCCCCTTTCTCCTCCTCCTCCGCCGCCCCTTCATATCTTCCTCTTTGTTATCCCCTTTCTCCTCCTCCGCCGCCTCCTTGTTATCTTCCTCTTTGTTCTTCTCTTTCTCCTCCGCCACCTCCTCTTGCTATCTTCCTCTTTGTTCTCCTTTTACTCCTCCGCCGCCTCCTCCTTGCTATCTTCCTATTTGTTCTCCTTTTACTCCTCCGCCACCTCCTCCTTGCTATCTTCCTCTTTGTTCTCCTTTTACTCCTCCGCCACCTCCTTTTTGCTATCTTCCTCTTTGTTCTCCTTTTACTCCTCCGCCGCCTCCTCCTTGCTATCTTCCTATTTGTTCTCCTTTTACTCCTCCGCCACCTCCTCCTTGCTATCTTCCTATTTGTTCTCCTTTTACTCCTCCGCCACCTCCTCCTTGCTATCTTCCTCTTTGTTCTTCTTTTACTCCTCCGCCACCTCCTCCTTGCTATCTTCCTCTTTGTTCTCCTTTTACTCCTCCGCCGCCTCCTCCTTGCTATCTTCCTATTTGTTCTCCTTTTACTCCTCCGCCACCATCCTACTTGCTATCTTCCTATTTGTTCTCCTTTTACTCCTCCGCCACCTCCTCCTTGCTATCTTCCTATTTGTTCTCCTTTTACTCCTCCGCCACCTCCTCTTTGCTGTCTTCTTCTTTGTTCTCCTTTTACTCCTCCGCCGCCTCCTCCTTGCTATCTTCCTATTTGTTCTCCTTTTACTCCTCCGCCACCTCCTCCTTGCTATCTTCCGCTTTGTTCTCCTTTTACTCCTCCGCCGCCTCCTCCTTGCTATCTTCCTCTTTGTTCTCCTTTAACTCCTCCGCCGCCTCCTCCTTGCCATCTTCCTCTTTGTTCTCCTCTTTCTCCTTCTCCACCTCCTCTAAATCTGTTTTCCTCCTTATTCAGCATTATGATATAACCTGTTATGATTTAAGTAAACTATTGAGGTTAACCGTTTCTCATTAAGTCACGTATTTGCCGGAAATGCCAATGATTTACACTCTTGACATTTCAACATTAAACGTGACTCGGACTTGAGCGTTTTTATATAAACATAAAAAATCAACAAAACAATAACCCAATATGGCATAAGTTAATATTTCCGGAATGATATCCGCACAATGACCGCCAACAACTGGTTGTTTATACTATTTTTGCTTCCTATAACCAATCGATCGACCACTAAAGAAGCCATTTAATGGCTTAGTAATGGACCTGGAATAATTTATTTCTGGAGAAAGTGTCACAAACCTTTTCTTATTATTAAATACACCAAGATAGCAATAGCAGAACTCCATATTTGGCGACATAAATTAACAAAGTACTCACACCAAATCAAAATGACTTTCGTCAATCTAAGAATTCGTTACAAATATTTATAAAACAGTGTTTTTTTTATTATTCGATATTTATCAAATAGAGTACACTTTTGTAAATAATCTGCATATTCATTTAATTTACCCAATTTTAATCTTCTTTATCGTTATTGACATAATATTCGTGATTTTGTCCTGGTGTGTACATGTATGTGTGCCTGTGTGTGTATATGTATGGATGTATGTATATGTATGTATGTGTGCGTGCGGCTATGCATGCGTGCTAGTGCGTCCATGTGTGCATACATGTGTGTACTCGTATGTATACATGTACTGATGCGTATGCGTACGTGTGTGCATGTGTGTGCATGCATGTATGCTTAAGATGCTGCGTTGTAGCGAGTGTCTACTTGCAGTTACTATAGCTGTTTCTCATCGATATACTATTTCACGCACGATTAGATGACCCTCTATAAGCCACAATGGTACGCGCTCTGATATTCAGACACCCCATACATGTCACTGATCACGAAATACCTTAATGTTTTCTTGTGTGTTTACATCTGTGTATAGCGACTTGCTCCAAATTGACCCTACAGATAACACAAATCAAACAATACTTTGTTTTAGTGCGACATGTCCGCTGGATTTTAACCCCAACATGTACAAACATGGCTATCGCAAGCGATAAGCCCCCAAAAGGTTTTCTCCATTCACCAACATGATGTTTTAAGATTACCAGCATGGTTAGCTGGAATGCTATTAAACCATAGACATATGATTAAACACAATACAATCGCTCAAATACGCAGCACTATTGCCTGTATTGTCATAGAGGGTTTACAATGACGATTGTTGACCTGTTAAATGTCCATTCACCTTACGATTGTTATTCTTACCACGACAGCGAGATTGGCAACACCCTTTTGGATGATAAAGGATTGCTGGGATCGTATTCTGAAGGGAAAAAAGTTGAGACTATGAATCATATTGTATTTATATATTGGTGGACAACAAAGTTATTGTATATAAGTACATGCAGGTGAAGTGTATCAAAGTATAAGTTACGTTTGGATAATAGGATGTTTGTGCTAGATTTTTATATATTTAATTGTATTTTTGATAGATTTTGGATCAGCAGCCGAATTTGCAAGTTTATTGTTGGACATTTGTTGTGAGAAAATTGTGTTAAATTTTTTGTAAGCTGTTTATGCCAGCTGTGTGCAAATTCATTTTTAAATATCGGTGAGCCATAAAGTAGCATAATAACGAATAAACACCATTGCGGTTAAGAGCAAGACTCAAGACTCTGTAAGTTTTGAAAGCCAAAATCTGTTTTTGGTCCACCGGGATATATCATATAATAAAATGCAAACGGATAAACATATAGTCGATACAAGTGAGGTAAGTATGGCGTTATGTTTATATTGATTTTTTTTCAAAGCGATTAAGAATTTGTTTTCATCATCCACTTAAATCGTACATTTAATGCGGTCACTGACCTCGGTGCTTCTACCTATACAACCATCAATCCATCATTTGCTGCGAACAGCACCTCCTTTATTATTCACATACCTCAGCAACTGTATTTTGTCGTTTAGTTTAGCTCATCATCAAATGATACTACCCACCACCACCATCACTACCCTACTACGCCAACACCACCAATTCCACCAACACCACTAAACCACAACCACATCACCACCATCACACAAATACCACATTCATCGCCATACCATCAGATCACTATAACCACGACCACCACCAGACCACCACCCTCAAAAATCATTATCCCACCACGTCCCAGTTCCGTCACCACCACCACCATCACTTCACAACATTAACACAGCATATCACCACCACTACACTAATACCGGACCACCACCACCAAACACCAGTATTTACCACCCCACAATCCTACCATCAATAAAACCCCTACCACAGCCTCAACCACTACTCTTCATCACAATCGCTACACACGCTTTCGCCCCACACTAGCACCACCGCAACTATATCATCGCCACTACATCTCTATCCCACAAATATAACCTAACCACAACTGCCACAATTACCATACCCACTCCGCCACCACCACCCTCTCACTTAACCACAACCACCATCATCATCTCCATCAACAACACTACCGCTAATACACGCACAACCAGTGCTATTATTACCTCTGCTTTAATTTCTCAACCATTTTAATCTTGATTAAATTACAATTTAATCGTAAACGTCGTTATCAGCAGCATTTATCACTAACAACAAAACCACCGCCGCAACAACAACCAACAAAACTTTAGCCTTTTCCTCCACCTCATCCAGTAACCTTGACCAGTAACCACAACGATTGTTGGTTCTTTGGTTTATCGTCTCACCAATAGTATCTCACTTATTTGGAGACGGTGTATATATAGTCCTTCCTTCACTGTGTATAACATGCCGTGAACACCTGGCACCACACCACACCAAGTCACATTATCCTGACACTGGACCAACCAGTTGTGGAACTCTCCTTATATTTGCTTGAGCGTTAGCGTTAGGTTCGAACCCGGTTCCTCCCGTACCTGGAGCCTAAGGTCTACCGATCGCGCTACCAGGTTGGTACCACAACTATTACCAATACGTCTACCATATATACCACCAGATTCATCTACATTGTATGTGTCTACTAATTTAATTGCGATTTTCGTTGACTTAACAAAACCATATGTAGCAGTCAGAACAACAGCAAATGAATCATCATCATCAAAGTCAGAAGCAACAATACCGACATGTAAGCTCTAAAGTAAAGATTTTTTGAAATCATCGTAACAAAACGTTAGTGTAGAACATTGTGTAAAGTATAGTTCTACCCGTTATTGGTGGTAACCGACAGTTTGCCTATGTTAAATACATGTAACAATATCGGATTACTTATTTGCGGAATTTGGACACAATTTTTATATAAATATACTTTAGTATTAATAAATCTGTCCAATTGTGTAAAAAGCTCGATAGCGGTCTCTGCTAAAATACACATCGACGTCAGAGCGGATTACCCGGATGACTACATAACGTGATTTCAAAAGTAAGAGGTCACGTGGTTTTCTAAGATTATTTTTTTTGGCAATGACGAGTGCTGATTTATGCTTAACTGTTAACACAGATCTAGGACATCATTAAACAGAATTTTTCTGATAACAATGACTTATTTGTTTATTTGAGAAAATAAATTTTGGTCCAAATTGTCGGATACCAGCTTTAAAAACCAAACTTAGCAGCAACAGCAGCAGGACCCGCGCCATGACTGCACAACCAACACCATAACACCAACCACAATATCATCGAAAACAGTAACCCTAATATCTTTTCGTATTTTATTAATTAGTAACATTAGTATAAAGACCGGACCTGGTAGCGCAATCGGTAGAGCGTCGGCTCCAGGTACGGGAGGCCCCGGCTTCGATCCCGGGCCGCGACATACCAAAGTCGTTAAAAATGGTAGTGGTATAGCTCTCTTGCTAACGCTCATATAAATATGTTTCCCGACAGGTTGACCCGGTGTCAGGATAATGTGATTGGGCGTGGCATCATGCCAGGTGTTCACGGCATGCCATACACAGTGAAGGCAGCACTATATCTGCTTCAAGTGGACACCGTCTCCAGATAACTGAAATACTGTTGGTGGGACGATAAACCCAATAAACATAAACATTAGTATAAGGGATTTTCGTCAAATATAATTGAAGATATTCATTCAAGCACAACAAAGCACGGTACAGCACGTGCTTAAAGTTGTATGCATAATTATTTATACACAAAAGGCAAAAACGTTAATAAAGGTAGACAGCATTTGAAGGTTTAATTCTAGCAACTTCATCTGTCATAACTTCGCAAAAACAAGTCTTGAAGCTAGATAGCTACCCATGCGTCCAGTCTATTTAAGGATCAGTTCTTTTGATATTAATATTAAATATCTGAAATACATGATATTATACATGTTGGTACAGACGACAGATACAACCATGGAAAGAGTTCGCGTTGTGTGTCTGTCGTCTGTTTGCAGTGTAGAACATGGTTCAAATATGAATCTACACATATTTAATGCAAGCTTTAAAATGATTTTATAAATTGTTTGATAATTTACTCCAAGTTTACATCTTTGGTTACCTATTTGTTTGAAGTAAAAAATGAAGTTGCGCATGTAAAATATTAGTTACATGTAAAGCACGACCAATCTCCTCTCAGGGTATAGTACGACATTGAAATGCTGACTGTCACAGTATTTCAAAGAGGGGTTTTTAATTACCATTTGCATGTTGACATTTGCATGGTTGACAAGGACAAGCTACAACTTGGATGCAGGCCTAAATACAATGTACACAAGTATTTGACATTTGTCCAAGCGTTAAGATGTCGTTTAAAACTTTGAGAATACTGTGCCTTTGAGCGGAAGAATTCATCAGATTTTTTGTTTCCTTAAAGCGAATCTGTCACAGATTAATGAGGAAGCCTTACGATCTGCATTTCCTATTTAAATATGATATAATCCTAACTATGTATGTGTCGGGCATTACTAGCTTACTAATTGGCTTTATAAGAACACTATAATCAAATAAAAACGAATTGCAAATTGTCAAGTTACTAACACTACAGTATTTCAGGACGTTAATTCGCACATGTCCAGTTCAGAAATATCCGTGTTGTTAAGGTTAAAACGACTTAAATTGTTAAGAAAAGACGCGATACTTTTGTTTTTCCGAAACCTAAGGCAATGTATAAACATAAATATATCGGAGAGCAGCGTTTTACATAAACAATTATAATCTAGTGATCACTGTAAATCAACGTTTCACTTTTTTATTACAAAATAAAAATAATGCGAATACGACCAATTGTGTCCAGGTTGCTTTAACCTTTTATAACACAAGTTTGGCTTTATAAAATATATGTTTGAAGTAGGAGCATTTTTACTTAGTATGATAAATATAAATGATAAAGCATAATCATAAGTTCATAGTCGTTTAATGGTTTAGAGCTTTTAATTTTGTGAAGAATATATATATATATATATATATATATATATATATATATATATATATATATATATATATATATATATATATATATATATATATATATATATATATATAATTGGCGAGCCTGGCGTTGCGGGACGTTAAAAAGAAATTCGATTCGATAAGTTTTACCAAATTATTTAATGCAACAATTAAGCTGATCCAAGCTTACGTTAAAATTTTCTTATTTTGACAATGAACCTACTGATGGACTAAAGCTTTGATGAACATTCAAGTAGTACATGTAGGATGAAGGTAGAGGTCACCAAGTGTACTATCCATAAACAGATACAGATAAACGTTTCTGTAACAAGTGTTTGCTTAGTAAGGTCAACGATATTAAATCTCGCACGGAGAGTGTATCTGGACTGGTCATATGATATTTCAAACACTTAAATTTCACCTCTATCTTTCATGTAGGCCTAAAAGGCATTTCCAAGCCTGCCCGAGCAAGCATCTGTTAGTTAGAGCTACACATTTGACCCCCCAAAACATTTGTTCAACCTTCTCCATTACGGAATTTCTGTCCCTGTTGCCTTACACAGTTAGGGTGGTATCCGAAAGTTTGGAGAAAAAAAACAAACAAGTCATTGTTACATAAAAATGCTGTTCACTTATATTCCAGATCTGTGAACATTCAGGCAAAACCTCCACTAGTAATTGCAAGCAGATTTTTTCTATCTGGGCCACTCTGCCGAGATAGCTATTTTAGACTAAGAAAACTACATGACAAGTTACTTTTGAAATCACGTTATATCGGCATCCGGGCAATCCGCTCTGACGTCAGTATCTATTTTTAGCAGAGACCACTACCCTTCTTTCAATAGATTTGGAAAGAATGAATATTTAGAGTGCGTTCTTTAGCGATTAGTACTATCTGACAATATGGTGTTCAAACCCGCCTTTACACAGACTAAATTATGATTTTATGCAGAATAATATGCCCAAATTCCCCAGTACAGTGGTAAGATATTGTTCCATGTATTTGATGAAGACAAACTGTCGGATACCAGCTTTAAAGGAAAGGCGTGCTAGTTTAACTCGTCAACCTGTTACTGCGTAGGGACGAGACCGAGACACAGACAGGGCGGAAACTATAATGCGATGAGCTCTTCCTGAACCCTACAACAATAGCTTAAGGACGTAGGTTCGAATCCTGCGGTTGGATGCCTATAATTATAAATTGCGGTTTGTAATTGTGCTGTGCTTCTCCTTCGTGTATAACGAAGAGCACTGCCATTTAAGTAAAGAAAAGTTACTTAACATCAGACGCTGAACATGTCCCCGAATATTTAATAGACGTTACCATTACGAAGTCCGCCTTGTCGAATCGAAGCAAGTATTGTATCAAGTGGACACTTGTGAGTTAATAGGAACCGGAAGTAATTGTGAAATGTTAACTCTTTTGACCCGATTCTTTTCGTGACATTGACTTGGAGAAATATTATATAATTATCATCCTCATTATCATCAATGTAGCCCTTCTTATCGTCATTAGCCAAAGCAGTGGAGACAATTCTTCCTAACAGTCTTGTTTTTGTCGGAATCATAAACATTTGTGTAATCAAGTGATTATAGTCGCCTACTTCCAATTCTTGCCACCATTCAGCACTTTCGGGCGGGGTCGAATCTCGTTAGGATCGGACCGAGTGAGTCTTCCATGTTGGGGACATTTCATGCGAACATGGAGTGCGCCGGTGGTTCTACCTAGGCAAATATTTATTAGACATTTGGCAAGAGCATTTTTCCATCCTTAATAGCTAGAAGTGGCTATATTTACCGTCTTCTGTTGTTGTGATAAACACGCTGGAAAACAACAATAAAGTATTTTGAACGCTAAGTTCCATACTAATAAAATAACCATTTTTCTACAAAGCTACTTCCAAAAAGTCAGCGCGTAACTCAATTATTTAACTCCCTCTAAATCTCGTATAAACATCTCAAATATCCCTGAGCGAGTAATTAAGCTGTAATAGTTTTACAGAACTTAAAGCCACATAATCTTGTTTGTTGACTTTGACGGGTTTCTCCCACCGTCGTTTCTTCCTTCATGTCTCTTTTCGTCTATCGATTATGTTTTATGGCTTCTAACATGGGGGTGAGATGTTATTAACACTAAATACAGTACACTGATAACTTGCAGTTTTTTCTAGGGTTTATATAGTAATGGCTTATACAGGAATTGATTAGGGTTCAGGAATTAATTAGGGTTGGGAAAATTGTCAGGATTGAAATAACTCATATTCTGCTTGGAGCGGTCTGATCAGGGTCTGCACTATTATTTGCAAAGTCTCTAGTTGTGTTTGATTACCGGTACATTATTTCGAGAGAAGTTAAATAGAACTGTGTATTTCTAATGAATAAAGTAGCAAAAAACTCTCTCTCTCTCGCCCCTCCCCCTCTCTCGTACACACTCTTTCTCTCACTCTCTTACTCTCTCTCACTCTTAACCCCTAACTTGTCTTTTCCCCCACATTTACTTTTATAATCAGATGCGAAGTTTTGCTAGGGGTTCATTCTATCTATGTCAAGATGAAGTACAATGTCCATACGACATGCTATTAGCGTGAAAATCACCCTATCAGCGTGAATACCATTTCCTTGGGACATACAATGAATTATCTTACCACATGTACATGGCTTCAGGATTTGACCGAATGATCCATTGCCCAGTTATTGTAGGTGTTCACTTTGACACTTGTGCCATAGTTTGTGCAGATTATAATCTCTTCTGATATTAAAGGATGTATCCAAGAGTTTGGGCCAGTTTTTTTCAAACGTCCATATAAATTATATTTGCTAAAAAGATCCAGCAAAATTTTCTTTATGGCTATCCAACATATATGTAGAGTTACTTATAACACCTCACACGTCATTTCAAACATGTTAATCCTATCTAAGGTACGCTGCACAGATAGCTTATTTAGAACACGAAACCATGAGACCAATTACTTTTGAGAACACGTTACATTTGTATACTACAATCCGGGTAATATTCTCTGACGTCGGTATCTTTTTTAGCTCACCCGAGCTCATTATGCTCAAGGTGAGCTTTTCTGATTCTCTTTCGTCCGTCGTGCGACGTGCGGCGTCAACAATATGCTTGTGAACACACTGGAGGCTACAGATTTTATCTAATCTTTACCAGACATTGTCGGAATGATTGCCTGCATAAAATCTTGCATAAGTTTATAACTGGGTCACGTGGGGTCAAAAAGTACACCACTAGGTTAAGTCTTAGAGAAACCTTGTCAGCACGGCTAGAGGCCACTTTCATGGCCCAAGGTTCACTAAACTTGGCCAGAATGTTTGCATAAAATCTAGGATGAGTTCGTAACTGGGTCATAATATTTATTCATAATATTATTCATAATATTTACTATCTAACAATTAAGGTTGTGCTCCAAAGCATAGTTTACATAGACCAAAGCATGAGTAATAAATTTAAAAATAACTGATTTAAAAACTGTAACAGCTGTCTGCTCTGCAAATAGGCACCATCAACTAACATTTTGTCCCCGAAAACACATAAATTACCATATCCAGATAGTAACCGCCTGAGTACTGGTTCTACCCAGGAAGTGGAGTGTCAAGACAGAATTATATTACTCATAAGAACTCTTTTTTCCAAAGCGACCATTAACAATTATGTTAAAACTGCAATTACTATACTGTATACTTGTATCCGTTATTCAATAATATATACAAATTCTTATTATAGAAAATATAATATCATAGACACGATAGGATATGTATCGTGTATGTATAATATTACAAAAGATATGAAGACTGAAAAAGGAAAGAATAGCATTAGCAGCTTCAGAATAGCAATGGCAACACTCTAGCTTTAACACGTTTGAAAAAGGTAACAGTGTGCCTGGAGGGTTGGGCGTCTGTGGTCGAGCCTTAGAGTCGCTGACGTGTAACTCCTCAGCCCCTTTAAACGTATTGTTCCACTAATAATTAGCTGGACATCGCCAATATGATCATAACAACAAAACGAAATAAGATGCCTGATAAGATAATGTTGGTGATATACAATGCACTAGTACGTATGTACGTTTGTACTACTAAACTAAACATATACAAAATATATCAATACCCGCCCCCTCTCAAGATTTTGATAAGTATGCACATTTAACGACAGCACAAATTCAGTTGTATGGTACAAGGGGCCACCATGGAGCCAATCTAGTCAAAACTTTAACACAGGGAAACGGTTCCTTTTTCATAATGAAGCTTAATAGCCACTTCTTGAGGACCGGCTCGGAGTTGTGCGCCTTGTACTACGTTTTTACCTTATAATGTTTTTACAAAATAGCATGAGTTTCATTAATTTTTTGTTCCATTTGCTAAGCACGTTTGTTGGATGTTTGGCATGCTTAGCAGAAGAGAACCACGTTCGCTTAATGGTGTTCACTTTTGCTTTGCATTTGCAAGCTCTGTCCTGTTTAAGCTGTTGTTCTGTGAGTTTGGCGATGTTCATATATACTTTGCATTTTCAAACCCAGTTTATTTGCATTAAGTTGTTCACTTTTGATTTTTGCAATACCTACCTGCTTCCAGTTGAGCAGTTTTGCTCTTCTAAAGCATACTCAGTCATTTTAAAGCATATTTTGTTCTTTTGCATTTAGGATACTCTTTAATGTCTGTTGTTCATATCTTGTCTGCATTACGATCCAGAGACAGCTGATGAAACATTTTCACTCATGCCCTGTCAGTTTAAACATTTTACTCTGTTGCAAAACGGACTTACGGATCCCTGACAATAGAAATAATTCGCTCGGTTTTGCCTTTTATTGCCTTTCTTGTCACTTTGAAAAAATCACTTTGCTTCTTCGGCTTTCTGGAACGCCGTCAGCTGATTAAAAAATTGTTCCACTCTGCTTGCAATGCGGGGCTCCACGCGTTGGTGAAAAGCTATTCGCTGACAGAAAACAAAGACGTAAATAAACCAATTAAGTTGAAGAGTAGTTGACGTGGGCTGTCAAGATGGGTGTTACTGTTAGGGCGACAGATTGCTCCGCCAGCGGGTCTTGTTTGGAAGCTGCCTGAAATTTGACAACCGCGGAACTACTTACGGAGCCCGGTCCCTACTTATCCCACTTCCAACCGCGGAGCTTTACTTGCTAGGACCTCTTGCTACTTTATCCCAGTTGTAACCGGGCAACTGGTGTCTTGCAGGTCCCCGCTGGTACTTGTCCTAGTTTAAAGTCTCCAACTGTTACGTAGTACGGATTTGTCAGGCTTACACATAACGTTTAGATCGAGACCAGCTAGCTTTTATAAAGGCAACATGAGATATTTGCTCTCACATCAATTACTCACGAGGAATAAATAAGGCGTATACGTAGGCAATAAAGTGTGGATAAATATCAGAAGTGCAATCTAGATCGCCTTTCAGGATAGGCATCGTATGCGGTCTCAAGAAATACAATTTTAGCCGCCTTTGCGTTAAGTGGTTGCAAATACATTTATTATGGTAAATGAACAAATTTAGGAAATTCTTTTGGGTGCAACATACTTTTCGGCCAAAAGATCTGGTTTGAGGAGGGATGCAATTTAACACATCAACTAAAACGACTTGCAGATCATTTCCACTTGTCCAATTTTTTACCCCACCCTGTGCTTAGCGGCGTATGTATACGTATCTGGGTTGTTTAAAATTAAACATGGTAATGTAGCATTGCACGACTTCGTGATTCTTAAATGAACGCTAGCTTTACGAAGAATTCAAGTTTATTTGGTTTTATGACTAGTTATGTTTTAAATGTTGTTCTTCATTCATTGTTTATTACTATTTCTTGATTTAATAGTAAAAAATATACTGGACTTAAATGAAATCTAATCATTTAAATAGGCCTACTGTGTGTAAAACATGCACCGACTATAAAATACACTTATAGGCCGTTCAGCTGGTATACAATGTGATAAACACTGCAAAAAGATGGACGAAAACTGGTAATACAATGCATAATAATTGTAGTTATTATGTTTTCAGATTATTTCTTTTCCTTTGAAATTCTGTATCTTATAGGAACGCATTTGTTGCCAATGCATTTATCACTTTAAAACGTTTTTTTTGTTTGTTTTTTGAAATACATCGCAGCGACCATTTATGATCATTATAGCGACTTCCAGCGAAGGAAGACCCCAAACAAATGTCTGGGTAAAATCACCGGCGCATCGCAGGTCAGCTGGAAGTCCTTCCCATATTAAGTCCTTCGCCCCGAATGGGACTCGAACCCACGCGGTGAGAGACAAAGCGGTCAGAGGAGTTACAAGTTGGCAACTCAACACCACGCCACGGGCGCCCCACCCCCTTTAAAATGTAATTCACATTTGGCTGGCAAGACTCTGAAACTGCGCGAACATGTAGATACTTTTTTTCTCATGATAAAAACAACAGTCTCTTAAATATGAGAAAAACAATAACAACTGTTTTAAAGCACATTATAACAGCTGTTATTATCAGTTATCAGCAAACGCAAACATTATTTCTAAAGTGCAGTCCTTGCATTAACATATGGTTCATAAGGGATCCTGAATTGTTTAAGCAATCGTCTGTTTTTTTGGCAAACTGGCAATGACCCTAGCAGATATTTGCACATGTTAAGTTCGTTCTCGCGAGAATGTGTGAGATACGCTTTAAAAGGTGTTGCAAATAAAGTGTGTGTTATCGTTAAGTCTTAGATGATGCTCAAAATTCCCATTGTCAAACCATCGACATAGGAAATGTGCGAGATAGTCTTCAAAACGTTTTGCAAGGTACGATATATGTAAACGTTGATCTTAAGCCTTATATGAATATCAGAAGTCCCGGTGGCCAAAATGTGCACAGTCAGTTTCAGATCTGACCAATCAAATACTTTAATTTGTTTACAAACTGGCGAACGAAAATAAACGTAAGGCTATCCTTTTTGAGAAATAATTGTTTGACCAAAGATTTTGGCCTCCTCAGACAAAAACCTTGCAGGTGCAATAGCTTGAAAGAAAGCTTGGCACTCTAATATGGAACAAATTGACTAGGTTTGACATATATCACAAAAGTGAGATTATCAATTATTTGCGATCAAACATGTACATACTTATTATTTTCTCCTCCGTATACCTTAAGTTGTCAGTAAACCCTAAATACCCAAATACCTACTTATGTTTTCTAAGAAATCATTATTTATCCAAAAATATGAATCGTTGTAGAGAAAAAAATCACTGAAAGACTTATCAGATATAACAAAGTTGAATCTCAGTTATGCACATATTAAGCTGGTGTGGAGAATACGAGTATTGTTATAGAAGGCCGTGCAAATGAATATATTTTGTTTGCCAAGTGGTAAATTCGCCGACTTATAACTTCTCTGACTTCTCGAATTCTCACTGATGGATTCGAATCGCCGCCGGGGCTAGGATTAAATGTGGGAACTTTTTTCAGCAGACCTGCGCTGCGCCTGTTGTTCTACATAGTCATATGTCATCATACGCTAAAATAGTTTGATGTCGCTAGAATTACCGTACGTCTTTCAATGCAATGTATTAAAGAACAATAATGAAACATTCTTTTCTTAAAAAGGAATGTTGATATCGCTATCATGACCCATATTATATTGTGTCAAGATTTCTAAGAAAAAATGGTACATTCAGGACTTGGGACCTTACAAAGGAAATATTCACAAAAGCACTTGGTGAAATAAATGTTAACATAGATGAAAGAGTCGAATACATGGAAATGATGAGTTTGATCTAGAAATCAAAGGCGTAATTAGAAACGCGAAAACCGATTACTTGAGAGCATTACAAAGTGTTGAGCGTTTGGCCCTCTTAGAAAGGTGATAATAGGCCATTTATCATTGGTTCACTTTTAGTTTGATGTTAACTGTTTGAAGTTGTTAAGATAGTTTTCACACACAAATCTTCTGTATTATGGTCTAATACTCAGGGAGACAAGCGTTTCGTGTTAGTTTCTTTTGCTTTAGTTACATAATTTACTTTAAATCTACTTTACTTTAAATAATTATTCTCTTTAAATAATTATTCATATAAATAGTCCTTAATTGAGTGTTAAAGATGTAAAGAAAAAGTTTGCACTGGACTTTCAAATATAGTAAAAAGACAAAAAAACGAAGAGTTTGTGTTTCTAGAGTGGCAATTGATATTATATGCTTGTTTTGTTTGAAAATAACGATTGATTTGTCACTTAATTTTTGCGTCCTGTGTGCCTTGTGGAATATATACTCTTAAAATAGTTTCAGAAAAACTATTTATGCCTTCTTTTGAAAGAAGTTGAAAGAGAACTTGTTTTGCATAAAGCACATGTTTGCGATAATAAAATACAGTGAAAAAGCGTGTGCTTCACACTGTTCTAAATGTATTGTATGGGTACTTCTGTTTATTTGATGTTTTGAGTTATATTAAAAATGACCGTTTAAGCACCCTCCTACATAAGATTGAACTGCTACCATGCTTGGAATCACAGTGGGTCATAAATCAATCCGTGAGTGTATAGTATACTCGGTGTCACTCTTGTTGCACATGGTTTTACTGCATTGTCTTTGCTTTAGAAGCAGACTAGTCCAGTGGTAGGATGCAGAATTACGGATCACGGGTCCGTGGTTCAAATCTCAGTTGGCTCTCCTCTAATTTCATCGAGCAAGACATTTACCTCAAATGGTTTCGCTCCACCCAGAGTGCAAGGGTTCCTTGGGTCAAGCACATGACTTCCTTACGACATATGCTCGTCTGCAGATGCTGGATTAATGAATATATACCCAATGGATCCGGGAGTAAAACTGTGAAGTCGGCTGAATATGCATTGGCATAAAGGTAGACACCGAACCTTTATCTTTAGCAGGTTTTGACTGAAGAATCCTTTACCCATGAATCTACCTCTTTCCTTGCCATATCATGACATTAAGTTGTTTGGTGAAGTTATTTCTTTACAATTATTTACTTGTCGGTTTTACTCTTCCACAGTAAACATCGAACACGTTTTCTATGCCAGTACTGTCAATATGACAGTAATTAAATAACATAAAACAGCAAAAGTACACGTTATAGCAGTTTTCCGACATCTATTTATAATTAAATGTTGTCAAGTGGTGAATGAACCAAAGTTTAGTCTGAAACAAACAATTCCGAAGCCTAAATAATTAGTGTAAAAACAGAATTGCGTAAACAGGCCAAAAGTCGGGTTTATGTTTTCATTTTATATATTACTGGAGACATGTGTCCTTTGTATGAGCCAATACACCAGAAACTAAAATAGTACAAGTGGCAAATGTCGTAAGGTATTTCGTATTCTGTGTTATTAAGTGGTAAGGGACGAAGCATCTTTACCAGAGCATAATTCGGTAAAAATACTCCAACAAAAAAATATTTACAACACTTTTACTTATTTCAGGGGTTTTCCAAAACCTTCCGCGGTCGTCGCGGCGACCCTACAAGAGAAGAAGAATTGGTTCCATTGGCCATGTCGTCCTCTGACTCCGACACACTCGATGAGCCGGTAACCAGTGTCAAAGACGACGTATTCGGAACTCCTCCGAGGTCACCTATGACGAATGGCCACCTTAGCAACGGGGACCTCTACAAACAGAAACACGTCGTAACCAAGGAGGATGACGAACATGAAACGCGTTGTGGGTACTTTAAATGCAGGCCTGATATTCTACAGAAGTGCAATAACCCGAAGGCTCTTCTATGCTTTCTGTGCTGCTTTTCTATGGCACAAGGTGTGTTTTATTTATTTACAAATATTTTATTATTTTTGAAGTCATTTATTGCATATTTTAATTATTTAGTTATGTTAGTTTAAGTGTGCAAATGAAGATTGCTGTAATGTAATGCCTTGAGGGCTTCTTAAGCCGGTTGATCAGTTTTCTATCAGAACGTCCGCAAAATCTGCGTTTTTGTTTGTTTTACACTCAAATGCATATACAAAATACACGCACATTATCTTAAATATTGACCATACTAATTGCTTATCGTTAAAGCTTTGGCACGTTTTGAGGGGCTGTCTTTTTGACGCATATATTTCTAATACTGAATCTTGTAACATTTTGTAAAAACAATTTTTACCGCATTGGTTATCAATATTTGCATTTTGTTAAATTTGTAACGTAAATCTAAGCATTAAGTACCGTCGTGTTTGGTTTGCACAAGTAACGTATGTATCGTATTTACGATACTTACTTATAACAATCAGCAATTGATTCCTTCTTCCAGTTAAATATATGATTATATTATACCTCATTTGCATACGCCCTTCTATATTTAATATGACGTCATCCAGTCCATAAATCGCATATTGACGTCATCCAGTTTGTTTGACTGTTTAAACGCGACTTTCACGACGTGCGAATTTTACGACAACACAAACAGACGATATTGTCAAACTGTCAAAATGGCTAAGTTATTCGCCTCTTTATCGGAGACAGATTTAGTTAAACTCAGCGAATCTAAGGATTCAAAAACACCAAAACCGCGACAAAACTGAAGCGTTTCCGAACATATTTAGCAGGAAAAAAAAGCCACGATTCTTCCTTTGAAACCTACACGAACGAAATTCTAAAAGTCCGGGTCTTTTTTCTAGTAGCATTTACTATTTAATTTGAACAACAAAAATGGAATATTAAAAGAAGAGCATGATTTTTCACATACTGAACAAATACAATTATTATTTAAAAGCAAATCATACTTAAATGAAACAACAAAAGGGATAAAAGGATTAAGATTCGGTATAATATAACAAATAAAACATGGCCTTGCGGGCAATATGCAAGTTTACGGACTGGTTGGTCAGACCTCGGAGGGTATATGGCCCTCAGCTGCGCTTCGGGCCATATTCCTTCCTCGGTCTGACCAACCAGTCCGTAAACTTTCATATTGCCCTCAAGGCCATGTATTATTTGTTAAATATTTTTAATCGCGGCGGACCCTATTGGACTTCGAGGCCGAGTATATTGAATAAAAATGCACTTGCATTGTAAAATCCTAATCAAATTTTGAGCAACAAATGTTTTTAGTTTAATATTACAAGGCACACTCAATGATGCGTCAAGTTGATTGAGTTCATAATAGGCAGTTACAGATGCATTAGACAATACCACAGCCTGTGGGTCGTTGTTTCTTACGGGATAATGTTATTCCCTCAGCAGCCGCGGAACCGCTGTTTTAATATGTCGGGACCGCGGTCCATGTGGCTACTGTTCCGTAGTCTGTGATTCCTTTATTTACATCTGTTATAATGTATCATCATCTTAAATCATGTTTTATGTCCACGCAGGTTTTGTCGTCAACGGCATCAACAACGTTAGTACGACGTCAGTAGAGCGACGTTTTCAGTTGCCTAGTAGCCGCGTGGGGATGGTGTCTAGCGCTTACGACCTTTCGGCGGCGATTTTGGGCGTCTTTATCAGTTTTCTTGGCTCAGGGAGACAGAAGGCCCGATGGTTGTCCATGGCATGTATTGTTATGTCTATTGGTTCGTTCGTTATGGCACTACCGCACTTTACATCTAGCCAGTACGAATGGGGGAAAGACGTGACGCTGACGTGCAGTACCGAAGGTAATTGGGACTGCTTTTGTTTACATTGCATTTTAATAGACCAGTCATACAAATAAGTACACCGGCCGCAATAGCTCAGATGGTAGAGCGTCGGCTTGCGGATCGGGAGGTCGTGGGTTCGAACCCCGGCCGGGTCATACCAAAGACTTTAAAGTTGGTAGTAGTGGCTTTCCTCCTAACGCTCGGGGCTACGGGGACAGCATTACGCCTGACTCGTCGGTGTCAGTATAATGGACCGGCCGGGTTCAGTCCCTGGGTACCTCATAAGTGCCCCTGTGCTGTAATGATAGAAATGTCGCTGCGCAGTAACGGCAAAAATGCCGGCTAATCCCAATCCCAATCCCAAATAAGTACAAATGAAACATTATCATGTTTTAGCAATTGTAATGAAGAAATACTAATAAAAGAGTAAATTTTTAAATTATTTTGTCGTTGTACGGAAATCACGCGTCTTGTGACTTATTACATAAAATTTAAAGTGTCCCTGAAGTGTTGGTAGTGTTGCCGACTTGTTACTCATATGACGTCTTAGTCTCTCCCCGTCTATGTTTGAGACACGTAGCGGCAGAGGACTTAATGTGGGAAGGTCTTCCAGCTGACCTGCGGTGGGCCGGTGGCGCTACCCAGGTATTTATCTGAGTTCTATTGTCTTTGCTAAAATAGCTGGACGTCTTTATAATGGACATAATACAATGCATTCAAAACAAAACAATACAAACACGACAACAAAAAACATAAAGACTTTATACCTTAGCTATTGTTTAACATTTAGACTTTTAGTCAGTTGCCGTATTTTTTGTTTCAAAAAAGTAAAATTAGCACGAGTATCTGAGCGAAATAACACCGCTGCAGTATATTGGTATTTGGGTGTTAATAGTGTGGCGTTGACGATGTTTTATTTTAAATAATGTGGCGTTGACTATTTTTTATTTTACCACTAATTGTAATATTTAAATGACGAAATTTGCTAATTGAAGACACATATAACGAATGGTAATACATGAACTTGGTAGTTTAAAATGTTTATAATTATATGTTCAGAATTATTCAATGTTACTGTGGTTTTGAATTTTATTGCTTTTTTGCCTAGGGTAATTCCCTGCCTTCCGCAGACTCAATGTTTGGATCCTCCCTCCATCTTTTTTCACGGCGTGAGAAAATAACGCGACTTCGGGAAGTGTGGCGGGAAGTTGGTCACGTGATAGACACTATTTGTAACTTATGTGATATGCTGTTAAAAGTATTTCAACTGCGCGTAAATCTTGAATGTTATTTGGTAGTGGGTTTTCCAGAGTAATTAAACGAGAACCTATCTAGCATCTCATTAGAATCGGTGGGGTGCCTTGACTGCTCATAACATTGGCTCTGCCATGAGAACGTCGTAATTAAACGGCATTACGTCTTTCAAGAGTTATGTTTGCGGTAAGATTTATCAAGGGCTTCCAAACATATTACCCTCTTGTAACTACTTGTCTGTTATGATGTGTCCGCTTATTGAAACTTATCCGCGACCTCAGCGTCATAAATACGGCTCAAAGACTAAGGAGTTTACATGAGATCACCGACTGTTTTTCTTTCTTTTTTCTTTCTTGAGTATGATGCTTTTACGATGCCTTTCCATCTGTTTAATTGTTTATCAAATCGTATTTTATTGAAGAGAATCAATGGTACTTTCATATACGTAAAACATGTAATGGAATAAATGTCAGCCGCAAAAGTAAGTATGTTTATGATTTACCACAGAATAGAACCCTTTCTACTGGTGTTATGAAAATGTAGTGAAAAAACAACAACAACATAACAAACGACAGGCCGCAAAGGTTTTCGGCACATTGTGTCGAGAGTAAGTAATGAAAGGGCGGTAGGGCATTAAAGGTGGTATCCGTCAGTTTGGACCAAAAATATTTTCATTAAACAACTTAGTAAACCTTGTTATTTGAACAAATCTCGAAAATGCTGTTTATTACTGAAAAGTGAACCATAACGCCACAATTGTCATTACAAACATGTTTTTCCTATCGGAGCCACGCTGCACAGTTGGCTATTTTTAAACCAAGAAAACCAGGTGACCACTGATGTTTTAGTTCATCCACGTCATCCGCTGTTACGTCAATGTTTATTTTTTGGCAGGAATCCCAAATCGCCTCAACGCGTGCGTTCTCGTTAAAATCACGGCAAAAACCTTTATGCTGCGGGTAGTGGTGTTCTTACAGCTGATGTACGGGGCAAAAACTGGTTCACTGAGACACTTGTCCAAACTATTTTTAACAATTGTAACTTATTATGTCTGTGTATCATCAATATTATCAAATATGACAAAGTACATACTATTTTTTTCACAGAGTCCCGGACATCTTGCGGAGGCGAAGATTCAGACCTACAGCATTACCTGTATGTGTTGATTCTGGGTCAACTACTGCACGGTATAGGTGGTACCACTCTATATACGGTCGGAGTATCACTTATAGACGACAGCGTTTCGGCAAGCAGCTCGCCATTGTATATAGGTAAAGGTTCCTTTTTTGTTTCTAAAACCTCCTATTGTATTCTCGTGTCTCTGACAAGGTTCGGACCTGCAGTTTTATAAGTGTTTATATAGAAATTATTCCAAATTCACCCAAACATGCATAATATATGGTTACATACATTTAATTAAGGCAAACTGTAGGATACTACCTTTAATAGTGTGTGGTAATTTCTGTACTGTGTTGGCAACGTTCGAGTGTGATGATCAGTGATTCGTTTTAAGTTGATATAGTCCATCGAATAGTGCAGTTATCCACAATAATCTATCAGTTTTTCTTTGACATTCTTGAATTAGTTTTTTACGTAATTCATCTATGTGTCATTAACTTGTAGTTTTTAGCTCACCTCAGCATATCCTCCAGTCCAGCGTCATTCTTCCATCTCTGTCAGCATTCTTTCAACGACATCTCATTTTTGATTACTTGTCCAAGCTCAATCAAACTTCACAGAAGTAATAATAGACAATGGGGACAAATATTTGTTCACATAATTTAAAACGGTTAAATTCACTGCCACCATGTGCGTGACTATTTTCCTGATAATACTGTTTAATAAAAATCAAATTGTCTGGTCAGACCAAAACTCTGGGATCAAGTTGAAGACCGTGGTAAGAAGAATTATTCCTTTGCAAATTATTCTTCTGTAACTGATTTGTGTTAACACCACAACCACCACCACCACCACCAACAACAACGACGACGACGGCGAAAACACCACCACCACCACCACCACCACCAACAGCATGATTATAATCGTGGAATATCATATTGTATGTTTCAGGTATCATGTACGCATTCGCAACACTCGGACCGGCCATGGGGTATATCGTGGGCGGACAACTGCTGGGAGTTTATGTCGATTTTGACACAGTGCCTTCGTCAGAGTAAGTGCTTAGGTTCTTCAGATAAGACCTAAAAAGTATCATGTATTTCTAAATCTGCTGTAATCATAATTTAAAATAGGCTAGACTTACGAAAATCTCTGATTTTATACATTGCGGATACAATGTTTTTGAAAATGCCGCCAATAGGTTTTGTATCCATACCATCCGGAGCAAATAAAAGAACAAAAATAAATTCTTACGAGAAAACTCATGTAAGTTTATAATTTATATATAATTTGTTTATCATGACAGGATCCGAATTACTCCGGATGACCCACGCTGGGTGGGAGCGTGGTGGGTGGGATTTTTGATCGCGTCCATGTTGTTCCTTGTAGCTGCTATACCCATCTCCGCATATGGATCGGAATTACCAAGTAAATATTTCCATACATGATGGGAGCATTTCGTGTTTCATACGCTATCACAATTTGTCCTCTGACTCTTTTACTCTCACCCACTTCTTTTTTCTTTGTTGCTCTTTGTCTGTCTGTCTGTCTGTCATCTCCTTCCTACTATCCCTATTTTCCATTATTCGCCTTCTTTTCTCTCTCTCTTTGAAAATGTAAACCTTTATTTTGCGAGTTGCTAGTTCCAGTCTCTTTGAATGTCAGTAGTTTGTGTACATCTATCTTCAGAGATTTAAAGACACCATAAAATTATCAATTGTGCCAAATACAACTCTTTTAAACAAGAAATGAGTTTCTTTGTTTCGGATCGAAATTATTGTGTATTGTCGGATTACTGATACTAGATGCGATAAAATTGCCCTTAAATGTGTGATAACAAAGGCCAACGTCACTGATAGTTAAAATGTCTGTAGCGTTTTTCTAGACTCAGATTTGTGTTTTCCTACATAGAGTCAAAAGAAAGTCAACTCGGCCTTGTTTAAAAATTTAGTCGAATATATACATGTTCTTCAATAGCCGAATGAAAATAAGGCTTTGTTGAACCGGAATTTTCACAAATACGAATATGTCACATGTGTGATGAATTCGTACGAATATGTCACAAGTAGGTGTTGCGAATTTTTGAACCACTTTTTGGGAGACACCTGTTAGGACGTACATATTTTTCACAACTGAAGTCATAAATCTGTGAGGAATTCGTACGAATGTTTCACACATAATAAAAACTTGTATTTCAAGTAACTGTTTTCTAGAAGGGACGGAGTAATCTGTATATATTAATATACATATTTTTCTGCATAGGTTTTATAAGTTTAAAGTCAGTTTGACCGGAATCGCAAATGGGGGAAAGTAGAGTAATGTTTCATTAATATTGTCAATAGTTTTTACGTTTGATTACTTGCTTGCAATGAATCGTTCTAAAAGATACATAACATGAAGTTAATGTTTCCCCTTAAAAATCTTGCTGAAAATTGAATTAAAAAATGCGTTAAAGTATCATGATTAGATATTTTTATGATAAATACAATATGTTAGAAAGCTTTTGCTATTTTTAACGTTTACCAACATAAAGCAAGTTTACCTTAAACGCTCTACACACATTTATCATTGTCATCCCCGCCCCCCTGAACGAAATACGATCTGTTTCTGGGATTGTATTCCGGCGTTTATACGCGATTTCGAAATGTTCGGTTTTCAGTGATGTACTCATATACAGTCACTGAAGAACACGCACACACAAAAAACAAACAAATACAAAACAAAACAACAACCCCCACCCTACCCCCACAAAAAACAGAGGCGGTTAAAAATTCAAATCGAAATAAAGCCATATTACGGATAAACCGTCTGTAGATCAGCATTTTTCGCGCAAAAAAGTGTCGTTTACAAAATCACCAAGACGACCAACTAGACTTAATGCTTTATTACTGTACTCTGCTGAACAAACTCTAGTGTTGTGTGAAGTTTCCAGTCAATAACTCTGGAACCATTAGAGTTATTATCCTGACAAGCGTTCTTTGCAACAAGAGAGATTATTAAAATAGAGACTAATTATTTCCTATACCATATGAGAGGAAAAGAGAGCATGGTTTGCAAAATTATCATTTTCAGAACAGACACCACAAACAATAAATGAAAATGAGAACGAGAGGGTTTACCGCATTGGAACGGTCAGTGGCAAAAACAATTTCAGGCTCTAGGGTGCACCAACCTCACACTTGGCCCAACAACTTCTCTCATATGGACACACAATTCCAAGTTGCCTTGGTGAAGTAACGACAACACACCCATCAACTAAAAATGTTGCATGCAAAAGCACACAAACTATAGAAAACTTAAAAAAGCTAATAACATTGTCAAGCAAAAGGGTGGATACTCAATGACCTTACCGGGACCAGAAAACATATCGAGCTTTTAGGTTCTTTTACAAGATTTCCCTATAAACCATCATAAACTCTTAAACCCCTGCCATCGTCGTGCAAACAAAGAGGTAAGCATCACGATCAACTGTTGATGGGTCAATCACCCCATCAGGCAGACCTCAGTACTTTTCTAGTTATACTCCTGTCATTTTTGTTTAATAAAGGGATATGAATAAAGTGGTGCGATCCAGATTAATGGTTCTTAATTTATCTCAATGAGCACCGATGGAGATAAATAAATGCAGACGGACGGGCGAATAGGCGGACGGTCACACGGACGGACGGACGGACGGACTTATTGACCGACCGATTGTCCGAGTGAGACATGGTCGGATGGCATAGGCTAAAATATCTTCCCCTCTCTTAGAGAAGCACAAAGCACCTTCCCATTGATCCGTCTAAGTGTCATAAACAGATGTTTTTCCGCCTTTTTGGACATGTGAGGAATTCATATTTTTCAATGGGGATATAGTTTCTTAACTGCATTTTCACATATTTGTAAGATATTCGTACGCATTTGTTACACAAGATGTGAGGAATTCGTAAGAATTCTTTACACATGTGATATATTCGTATGTGTGAAAATTCCAGTTTAACAAGACTTCACTAAAAATTTGGCACCAAAATCTAAACAGTCGCTAAATTGACTGTTTCTTAACTATTTTGCGCAACATTTTAATTTATTGTTTGAAAAACTTGTCGGTTTTGTGCATAAAAGTCAAAAACATTAATTATTCAAAACTTAATTTCTTGATTTATACGATGAAAGAATTTGCGACTATGATCGAATTTAAGAAGCTGCCATGTATTAAATGCTTCCTTGCTGGATGCTAACAAGACTTGGCAGATAAACTTACAGTGAAAAATTACTATTTGATCATATCATTTCTGGTAAAATGGATTTTTGATCTACAATGGTAACTCCTTGAACATATGCACAAAATCTTGATATTGTGAATTGAATTTGCTACAGCTAAAATAATACGGAAATGTTAACAAAGATCAAAGGATCTTTGTCATATGCAGGTATGGAGTCTTTTAAGTCCGCTTTTTTATCTATGTCATTATAAAAGGTGCAAATTCGGCCTATATCTATTAAATAGAAAGCATTATGTACATCTCAATAGTTGATTGTTATTTCAATAATTCTTTTATGTAAGTATTTAATTGTAGGTATTTAATTGTTATGCAACGCCATATTTATAAAGGACTCCCACCGAAAAGCAACAGCATCAATTATATGCCAAACTAAATAAACAGTTTAAATACTTATACATAAAAAATATTTAATTTTAAAATTATTTTTGTCAGCTACATTTAACTTTCATTTCCTCGTTTTGATGAAATAAGTGTAAGTATTTTTGTTTGCCCTGTGTCGGAGGTGATCTTGTCTAAAATTGTCAGCGATAGTCATTCAAAAATTAGTAAATTGTCTAATATAAAACGACTAACCCATTTGACAAGAACAGGTAACACTAAAACTAATTATGTTATTTTTTTATCGACTTTGACATTTCTTTATACTTGAACTATCCAGCCATGAAAAAGTGAATCGTGCTGTCTACTGAAAGTTCCTGTTTAACTTTAATTTTTGACTGTCTTTTAGGTGCTAAGCTTGTACGAGAGACACGTGTTTCGGAGATGCATGCGGACGATGGAAGCATTCCGGTCTTGTTGTCTGCGCATAGCCGGAAGTTCTCGGACTTGAAGTATCTCCCTGCTGGAATATTACAACTGCTGAAAACGCCACCGTTTCTGTTCGTAACGTTTCGCCGGTGCTACAGAAGGTGAAGGCAGATTTTACATAAACAAAAGCATGCTGAAAATAAAAATCTTTTACTAAAGAGACATGACAAACTGTAGCAGATAGATCAAATGATAATTTTGCATCTTGGGTCATTTTAATTTAACAGGATGATAGAAGCTAATTCATCATAATTACCCGGCAAGCTGTGGGTACGAATTGTAGGTTTAACTATAAACAGAGCTAAAACTATTGGGGGCGGCCGTGGCGTAGTGGTAGAGTCGCCGACTTGTAACTCCTTTGAACGCCGAACCTCTCACCCCGTTAGTTAAGAGTCCCGTTTGGAGCGGAGGACCGGATGTTGGAGAGTCTTCCAACTGACCTGCGGTGCGCCGGTGTTTCTACCCAGACATTTGTTTGGGATCTCCCTCCACCCAAATTTGCAGGGCGTCGCTATATTGATAATAATTGGCCGCTGCATGTATTAAAAAACAAAAACGAAACGTTAAAAAACACTGATTATATTTTATTATATTATTTTTTACTAAAACACTGGCTGCTGAAGCATTTGCTCATTCACAAAATAACCAACCTATATAATCAATAATTAAACATATTCTATTAATATATGTTTTGATTTTTCAGGTGTGATAATATCTGGTTTTGCAACATTCATGCCGAAGTTTATCCAGAATCAATTTGGTGTCACTGCCGGATGGGCCTCCATGATGACAGGTACGTTGTCGGATGTGAATTACATGATCGTAGACTTAAAAGTATCGATCTAATATATTGAACCATAAAACATCTTAATCAAGTACTGGTTTTAGTTTGCATAGATTTACAAATACCCTTCCTGGATCATTGAGTTTGTTTCCAGTATCAGCAACCATCATCTATCAAACTATGAACCAAAACAAAACAAAATACCTGATAACATACATAGACATAAACATAACCATGAACATAGACATACACAGACATAAACATAGACAAGACATAAACATATACATATACATGAATATATAAATAGACACATACCCAGACATAATCATATACGTGAACATAGACATGGACATAACATATACATACACATAGGCATAAACATGCACAAACACATAGACATGAATGTATACATGAACATACACATATAGACATAAACATATGCATAGATAACATAAACATACACATACATATAGACATAGACAGACATAGAGACACACAGACATAAACATAGAAATAGACAGACATAGACAAATACACATAGACAGACACGAACTATAGACAGACATACAAATGGACAAACATATACATGAACACAGACATACACACACGGCCATGGCAGCACCACTTTTTCGCCGAAATATGGTTCGTCTAAGTTCTATAAAATCGTATATTTTACAATAGCGGCTGACAATTAAAATAGTTTTATTACTTTCTTCCGCCGTAACAGACCCGTGTGCACTCAAACGTAGCAGATGTTCTTGCATAAAACCGATTGACGTCATACATTACGAACATGCACAACCAACATTCGTTTAACAGACACTCTACATGTAGTTTGTCCGTATTTTGTATATTCATATTTGATCAACAAAAATAGACAATTAAGGCTGCTATTACCTGCATATCTGTGTGATGATGAGCCAAATCAACCGAAATCTTTAACATTCTCATCGCGCACATGCGTTAAAATTAAGCCAGTCCAGCGGTCATTCCAGGCGTCGTGGTTTGACAACCATGCATGTCTTCATTACGATGAAGCCCGACATGTATGGTAGCAAAACGTGACGGGAAGCTACTCACAGCAACGCTTGACAACGCCTTTATCTCCAGCGGTTTCATCAACTGGAAATACGCCAAGCAGGGGCTTCAGTGACACGAAGAATCCGGGTGCCATCGCGAGGCGGTAGAGAAGGTTGTCGTCCTTCCCAAGGTAACCAAAGACGTGGGTGAGATGCTTTCCAAGAGTCGCGCTTAAGAGAAAGAAGATAGTCGCGAGTGTTTGCTCAAAATATTATCATGTGTAAGGTTCCTAGTATAGTTTAGCCTTAAGGGCTGATGGTGATGAGTGTGAAAGCAACTGTGCTTTTGCTTACTCTTAGAGGCGAGGATGATAGTAAACTTTTTGAGTGGCTTAAGCGTAAAAACGAGAAATACACATGCGCTGATTCCCAAAATGAAATGCTCAAGACAATGGCATTGGCTATTTTAAGGGAAGTGGCTAAGGTTATTCAGAATTCTATGTACTATTCAAAAATGACAGACGAAACTAGAGATGGATCTAACAGAGAAAGATGGTGTTAGTGCTTAGGCATGTTAGTGATGATTTAATTACACACGAGGAGTTCATTGGACTTAACAAAGTGCTCTTCCACCGACGCTGACACTTCTCACCCAGACACTCGAGGAAGTACTCCTTCGTATGAATCTGTCATTGAATAATTGCAGTGGCAAGTGCAATGATGGCTGCTTTAAACAAGTCCGGCTCAAAGAAGGGCGTTGCTAAGCAGATCACCGACAAAGAACCTAGAGCCTTCTACATACATTGCTACGGACATGCGCTGAATCTGGCCGTCGGAGACACCGTGAGGCAGTCGAAGTTGATGCGCGATGCCCTAGACACTACTTACGAGATTTCAAAGCTACTAAAGTACTCTCCAAAACGTGATGGCCTGTTCGAGCGTATTAAGCAGGAACTTGCATCCTGAGACATCTGGCTTTCGGAAGTTGTGCCCTACGCGGTGGACGGTTCGTGCAGCTAGTCTCAAGAGCTTGGTACACGGTGCTACAGGACCACTGGGACGAGTGCGATCCCCAGGGACTTGCAAACCGGGGCACAGATCCTGGCTGTATCATCATGAGGTGCTTATTCTTACCGACAAATTCAGCAGGACACTCCAGCATTCATCCCTCTCCGCCTCCGAAAATCAACGTCTTGATACATTGACTGTAAGCTTACTCGAGGAAATCCGTAATGATTTGGTGCTTTCTGGGACAAAGTAAATTGATTTTATTGAGTCTGTTCATGAGTAGTACTAAATGGTGCAACAATACACACGCCCCTCTAGCACCGGCTTAAGCAGTATTCAATTTTCAAACAGCCAAAATGTTAAAATTCATGATCTCAAAGGACCAGACAATATAGATAGCAACACTGAGAAGTTTGAATTCTTCATTGATAGTTCTCCAGAATAACAAATATGTGTCGGATATTGCGTATTTAGACCTTTAATTTCTAAATAAAATTCAGGGGCATTATGCCCCCGGACCCCACTAGCAGGGCCGCACCAGGTTTTGAATGCCGACGACGGGCCAGACATATACATGAACATAGACACAGACATAGACATACATATGGACAAAGACATGCACAGACACGCACATAGACATGAACATACACATACTTATAGACACAGACATAAACATAAACATAGACAGACATATACATAGACATAATTGAATGAATAAATGAAGGGATGAACGAACGATAAACAAGTAAAATAAAATAAAATAAACACTCTATATTAGCATTAAAGGCCCCATAAATATGTAAATGAAAAATAGAACTTTGTATGCAATTTTATTGGCAGCGAAATGAATCACAAAAGTTGAAATGGCTTATATATCGGGTGAGGAAACACGTATTTACGTAACTTTAAAATACTATTTTGAATGCAATTATTATAAATAAGAAAACATACATTATATCTGCATTTAACCATCAACAGGATTTATGGCGGTGCCTAGTGCTGCTGGAGGACAATTCTTCGGTGGTTTCTTGTGTAACCGGATGAAACTGAAGGTGAAGGGCTGTATCCGCATTGCCATCATTTGTTGTTCTCTGGCTCTCCTTATATCCGCTGGTATCTGGGCGAGATGTGGTCTTGGGAAGTTCTCCGGAGTGACACAGGTCTACCAGAATAGGTACAGGGTGTATATATTTAAGTTTTATTAACCCCTTGCTCAAGAATAGGTACAGGGTGTATAGATTTAAGTTTTATTAAACCCTTGCTTCAGAATAGGTACAGGGTGTATAGATTTAAGTTTTATTAACCCCTTGCTCCAGAATAGGTACAGGGTGTATAGATTTAAGTTTTATTAACCCCTTGCTCTATAAAAGGTACAGGGTGTACAGATTTAAGTTTATTAACCCCTTGCTCCAGAACAGGAACAGGGTGTACAGATTTAAGTTTTATTAACCCCTTGCTCCAGAATAGGTGCAGGGTGTACAGATTTAAGTTTTATTAACCCCTTGCTCCAGAATAGGTACAGGGTGTATTCATTTAAGTTTTATTAACCCTTTGCTCCAGAATAGGTACATGGTGTATTCATTTAAGTTTTATTAACCCCTTGCTCCAGAATAGATACGGGATGTATTCATTTAAGTTTTAGTAACCCCTTGCTCCAGAATAGGTACAGGGTGTATTAATTTAAGTTTTATTAACCCCTTGCTCCAGAATAGGTACAGGGTGTACAGATTTAAGTTTTATTAACCCCTTGCTTCAGAATAGGTGCAGGGTGTATTCATTTAAGTTTTATTAACTCCTTGCTTCAGAATAGGTGCAGGGTGTATTCATTTAAGTTTTATTAACCCCTTGCTCCAGAATAGGTACAGGGTGTATTCATTTAAGTTTTATTAACCCCTTGCTTCAGAATAGGTACAGGATGTATTCATTTAAGTTTTATTAACCCCTTGCTCCAGAATAGGTACAGGGTGTATTCATTTAAGTTTTATTAACCCCTTGCTTCAGAATAGGTACAGGGTGTATTCATTTAAGTTTTATTAACCCCTTGCTTCAGAAAAGGTACGGGATGTATTCATTTAAGTTTTATTAACCCCTTGCTCCAGAATAGGTACAGGGTGTATTCATTTAAGTTTTATTAACCCCTTGCTTCAGAATAGGTACAGGGTGTATTCATTTAAGTTTTATTAACTCCTTGCTCCAGAATAGGTACAGGGTGTATTCATTTAAGTTTTATTAACCCCTTGCTTCAGAATAGGTACAGGGTGTATTCATTTAAGTTTTATTAACTCCTTGCTCCAGAATAGGTACAGGGTGTATTCATTTAAGTTTTATTAACCCCTTGCTTCAGAATAGGTACGGGATGTATTCATTTAAGTTTTATTAACCCCTTGCTCCAGAATTGGTACAGGGTGTATTCATTTAAGTTTTATTAACCCCTTGCTTCAGAATAGGTACAGGGTGTATTCATTTAAGTTTTATTAACTCCTTGCTCCAGAATAGGTACAGGGTGTATTCATTTAAGTTTTATTAACCCCTTGCTTCAGAATAGGTACAGGGTGTATTCATTTAAGTTTTATTAACCCCTTGCTCCAGAATAGGTACAGGGTGTATTCATTTAAGTTTTATTAACCCCTTGCTCCAGAATAGGTGCAGGGTGTATTAATTTAAGTTTTATTAACCCCTTGCTCCAGAATAGGTACAGGGTGTATTCATTTAAGTTTTATTAACCCCTTGCTCCAGAATAGGTGCAGGGTGTATTCATTTAAGTTTTATTAACCCCTTGCTCCAGAATAGGTACAGGGTGTATTCATTTAAGTTTTATTAACCCCTTGCTCCAGAATAGGTGCAGGGTGTATTCATTTAAGTTTTATTAACCCCTTGCTCCAGAATAGGTGCAGGGTGTATTCATTTAAGTTTTATTAACCCCTTGCTCCAGAATAGGTACAGGGTGTATTCATTTAAGTTTTATTAACCCCTTGCTTCAGAATAGGTACAGGGTGTATTCATTTAAGTTTTATTTACCCCTTGCTCCAGAATAGGTGCAGGGTGTATTCATTTAAGTTTTATTAACCCCATGCTCCAGAATAGATACGGGATGTATTCATTTAAGTTTTATTAACCCCTTGCTCCAGAATAGGTGCAGGGTGTATTCATTTAAGTTTTATTAACCCCTTGCTCCAGAATAGGTACAGGGTGTATTCATTTAAGTTTTATTAACCCCTTGCTTCAGAATAGGTGCAGGGTGTATTCATTTAAGTTTTATTAACCCCTTGCTCCAGAATAGATACGGGATGTATTCATTTAAGTTTTAGTAACCCCTTGCTCCAGAATAGGTGCAGGGTGTATTCATTTAAGTTTTATTAACCCCTTGCTCCAGAATAGGTACAGGGTGTATTCATTTAAGTTTTATTAACCCCTTGCTTCAGAATAGGTGCAGGGTGTATTCATTTAAGTTTTATTAACCCCTTGCTCCAGAATAGATACAGGGTGTATTCATTTAAGTTTTAGTAACCCCTTGCTCCAGAATAGGTGCAGGGTGTATTCATTTAAGTTTTATTAACCCCTTGCTCCAGAATAGGTACAGGGTGTATTCAATTAAGTTTTATTACCACTTACTCCAAAACAGTACAGGGTGTATACATTCAAGTTTTATTACTCCTTGCTCCATAGTTAGGCTTTTGGACGCACCGTGCTGCCTTGTGATGTAGTGAACTCCAAAGACAGGTCATCTTAACAACATCCGAGAAATTGTAATCAAGGCATATTCATTAGGTATTCTAGAATATATTATGGACGTTTATTTCTAAACAGTCTTGCTTTTTATGCCCCCCCCCCTCGGCATCTAGTAATTGAACCATCCGTCCGTCCGTCTGTCTTCCGTCCGTCCGGTTAACCTTTTTCGGCAAGTTGGATATTTCTCAGTTTCTACAAAGAGCAGTGGCATGAAAGTGTACACACTTACTTAACAGTGCACATGTCATGACCCTGACAAGTTACATAACTATGGCTACCTTGTTTCTTGGTTTATCTCCCCTTTTTGTACTTAGAGATTATGGATAACCTTTTTCGGCAAGTTGGATATTTCTCAATTTTTTCAAAAAGCAGTAGCATGAAAGTCTTTGTCAAAGTTATTACTGAACTATTCTACATAGAGATAGTTACCATTTTTTATATTGTCTGTATGTCAATAATCTGCTCTTATTTTCTTAGATTATAGGTTACTTTATTTGACTTTTATGTTAAATTCTTTTCATGTACAAGTTTTGGAACCAGTAAGTTGATATCCTTTAGAACTAACTTGTGATTTCATTTGATGTTTTAACACTGTCCTGCCGTTTTCAATTTGTATCATGACAAACTATAATCATGTGTGAGCAAAACAAAAAGGAAAACAACAAGAGTCCTTCAAAAACGCATATGCCCTCGGTAGCATTGACTTTTTAACGCCTTAGCTCCTCTCTGCGTAGTTTCGAATTCCGGTCGTGGCGAAAACTTTCACGTCTGGAGGTCTTTCAGCTGTATTAAGGTAAAACGGTGGTTCTACCTAGATATATATCTGGGGTCTTTCTCAAGCAATAATTTAAATTACGTCCCCCCACACACACAACAAAAGAGGTTTACATACAAAATACACAAATGTAAACTGTATTTTATACCTTTCATTTCTGCCTACAGTTCGTCGTCAGGTCTTCCGTCCCTGGTATCGGAGTGCAACTCCCGATGTCACTGTCACACTGAACTGTACGAACCAGTCTGTGATCACTTCGACAACCAGTACTTCTCACCGTGTCACGCGGGCTGTGAGACGTCAGTAGACGCCAAGGTATAATCATTTTGACAGATAAATTTTAACACAAGAGCCATAATTACTTCAATTTTAAAAAAGTCGACATTTATTACTTCAACAAAACGTGATCGTTGTTTTGTTGTAACTTTTTCGTTCGAATACCTTTGTTCTCTGCGTTTTCAGATTTTAATATATATTGCAATGCTCGTAACACTTTGTCATATTTTCTTGCACAGAGATTTATCAGATATGTTTACAGTAAAACAGTACAAGGCAGTTACATCATGACAAGAGAAGACACAATCCCACTGATATTACGTCGTCTACCTGTATACGCATTCTAAATTATATCTTCTTAAAACTCGAACGTGTGGCTGGCTATGAATAGAGTTTCGAGAACATTTATGATCCAGGATTCTTTTATAATATGTTATCGGTTGTCTTAACTTTCACCTGTGGTCGTACAATAGACCTTTACGAGTATGAATACGTGCATCAGGAAGTGGTCACCAGTTATAAGCTGTTACATTCAATGTATCGCATCTGCAAGAATTTCAAATAGATTTTCATTGTCATTTTCATTTTATATTCCAGACGTACCGAAACTGTTCCTGTGTTCCGCCAACTATGTCTGGGGCCAACGACACCAGCGTAACTGTGAATAAATGTGACCAAGGCTGTCATACATTGTACATGTTTCTGCCCTTTATGTTCGTCTCTATTTTTCTGATGTTCGTCCCATCACCGCCAGGGGTCGCTGCAACGCTCAGGTCAGTGGCAAATGTAAACAGCTATGTCTTTGAGTTTTGCTGGACAGGTTGGATTATTCTAGGAGTTTGTCAGGATTGTAATTCCATCAGCTTCAGCTTAACGTCACTAGAATAACATTAGTTGAAGTGGTCTAACCGCTTTTTCTGTTTAAAACTTCATATTCCTTATTATTGGTAATTGATATTTGGATTCTCGCCGCTACAATTTTAGGTATCCTGGTGGCTTAGAGCTTAATTTACTACTTATTTAAGTAAGACTATGATACACATCATGGAACCAGTACAATTAACTGTAACACCTCCTTGCATTAACTTATTCAAGCAACACTGAGACCCAAACCTAATAGGTTCTTGTTCAGATTTTATGCTGGGTTTTAACATTTTACCTACCATTTATGACATTTTAACAGGCGATTTTCTGCAATACTAGAAAATGCTCCATCTTCATTTCAGACTTTCTGCCTTAGTTTACTTTGAAATTGGCTCATGTGCACAATTTTGTCTCAAAGTGAAGAATGCATGATTACTTTTTTGACGTTTTAGTTATAATTTATAAACCCTCAAACCATCTCTACATCAATGTGGGGCGTTTCCATGTTCATAAGGTTTGTACTGTATGTGTTTCTTTGCAGATGTATTCACGACAGCCAGAGGACTCTCGGCCTCGGACTAAAATGGTGCATAGTCCGCTTATTAGGTATTTGCATTTATATCCATTGAATCTTAATTTCCATTTTTTTTTCATTTTTAGCCATCTTGCCAAAAGCTGTGTCCATACTTACTTTGGAAAGTGCATTTGTTAGTGATATAACCTATTACAAATCTATTATAAGATCAAGCTGAAAAGTATTTTTTAAATATATAAAGATTTATTTATGAAAGAGATGATCTATCTGGTGTCGTTTCGCCCTCGAACGTACTTGCAAAATAAAAAATGCAACCAGTAGTTTTCATCCATGATTGTCTATATAACTTCAGTCCCTTAAATTGGAAGATGTGCATTCATTATCCTTTCTTTAAAAGCCGGATTTGTTTAATATATTTGATTTCAGGAACTGTACCGGGACCAATCATCTTTGGCGCCATTATTGACAGCACGTGCATCGTTTGGCGGGAAAAGTGTGGCGAGCATGCATCCTGTTGGATTTATGACAATGATTTGATGAGTCGCAACTTTTTTATTCTGCTCATCTGTTTCAAAATAGGATCTATTATTTTCTTTACTCTCGCTCATCACACGTATACGCCTCCTAAAGAAAAAGAAGTGCATTTTATTGTGAACGCCGATCCTAGAAACTGTGAATCCGTGTCATCAACGGTGACAATTCTGCCAGAAGAAGACTCTCCAAAATGAAGACCAGTACATACGCCACATTCTGTTCCGGTTAGAAAAGCAAATGCGCGCCCTTATCTTATAACGTAAACTGGTGGGAAGACAGATGGCAAGCAGGCATGTGTTGTTTTTCTTGTGTTAACCAAAATACGCAAAAATATATGCACACGAAAAAACGGCATGCTGGTTAATTGAAAGGCTGGTTAATTGAAAGCGTGAGACAGCGCGATGCAGACTGCAGTGTGAAGAATGAGATTTTGGCAGGTTAGAGGAATAAGATAGGAAAGAAGTACACCGACTTATTGCTGCAATATGTACATACTTCTTAAGAAACAATGATTTGGTTAAATGGTGTGAGCAATACATCGAGGATGCTAACTTCAAATGTTAGTTATGCATGGATAGGAAGGCAAGGCAAACAGTCTTTTGATCTGGGGCCTATAATTATTAAAGTTGGTATGGTATAGAATGGCATTCTATATTTGCAGTGGTGCTTTGTTTCGGTGAGTAATTATTTGTTGCAGCATCTTCGAGGACCACGGGAAGAACTCATAATGTGATAAGAGAAGAAATATAATTTTCGTATATAGTTACGTAGAAGAGACGTTGTCTGTGATAATTTCATACCCTCTACATGTTTATCAACTGACACTGTAAGTCGACGTAATGATTAAAATGCAGAAGGCAAACAATCGGACAATCAGACAATTTTATTCTTGGCGATGTTCATTTTATATGGAAGCCATACCGAGACATAAATGCAACCTGTTACAGGAAAAACAAAACCACAGTTAAACATTAACTGGCACAGAAGTTCACACATGTAAGCAGGCTGCTCGCAACAAAGTGTAAAATTATTCCACTTAAAAATATCGCGATTTGATTTTTTAAAGATTCACAAAAGCCCAACAAGTGTTTATTGTATATTTTCATAAAAGTAAGCTTACTTTTTCAGAAAAAAAAACTTTTAAAATACAATGTGAAGGATTTTCCTTTAAGAGATATGTAATTACACAATTTACATTTTAAATGATTAATTAAGTTTTTTTGTAAACGTAATTGAATACGTGTTTTAAAAAGAATAAATCGGGAGAAAATTTTAAACCAAGGGAAACAACTCTTAGAACACAAAATAAAATATATACGAAGTAGTAACTTCCCTATACATCTCACACAAAATCACTTTTTGGGGACAGAACTCAAATCCAGTCGTTGTTTTTCATTTTCACATTCAGGTCAACTTCCATAATTGTATGTGTGTCGTGCTGAAATGTTTAAAACTATTGTTTCTGTTGTTTTTTGTTTTATTACATTTGTATCCATTGGAATTCCATAATGTTCACCGGTGTAAACAAGTCGCATAACAACTGTAGCCTATAAGAGTCTATATGTCTGTTTATGTGTTTATACGCAACTTAAATATTTGTCTGCTGTACAGTTGGCCTACGCTAATTGAAACAAATGGTGCATTTAAATGTTTATATCTTATATTGTAAATGATGCGCGTTACCGTTGTTCATTTACATGTGTTAACTGTGGTTTTAGTAGTGTTAAATGCCCGTTATTTCCAAATCTATAAACTATGATGCTTCGGCTTTAAGTAGATCTTGACGTCAGGTCAGGCATTCCCGAATGATCTTTTAACGTGATCTCTAAAATACATGGCCGCTTAGTTTTCTTATATTAAACATAGCTTACTTTTGCAGCGTGGTTTAGATAAGAAATACTTTTTTTGTAATGGAAATAAGGATGGTATGTTTTTCTTTTCACATGAACGTAAGGCCCGAATAAACAGCATTTGGCGACATCTTGTTAGGGAACAACAGTTAACTTGGTTACATGAACAAACAAAATTGGTCAAGACTGTCGAATACCACCTTTAAGTACCTCCTCTGTTTTAAAAATGCTTGATAAGGGATTTCTTAACCGTGGTCATTTGTTGGTTTAAGAAAAATTTGTAAGTATCAAAACTTTCAGTTAGCTTAAATATGAAAATAAATACAAATAATATTTACGTACAGCATTTATAAACTTTTATAATGGAATTGTTATATTTAAAGAATTTTGAAAATCAAAGTCTTAAAGGTTGAGGCAAATGTATTAATGACGATAGTAAATAAGAGTAAAAATTTAAGAAACTATTCATTAGCCAGTAAATTGTCATGATTTAAAATCACAAACAAGTTACGTCCTTTTATTATAAATGTTGACCTAACCGTCGATTCCCAACCTCAAGTATAATTTAAACAAATTGTATCATATCAATAAAGCATCTTAGTTAATGCTTCTCACTAAAACTTAGAAATGCTAATAGTTTTTGCAATAATTTCAAAGATAAATAGACATTTCTCAAGTAATATACATAAAATCGTTTAACACAAACATTTTTATTTAATGAGTTATTAAAGTTTAAGGATAAGGAGAAAGTCTTTTCTTTGGTGTGACACTGGGGGTTTGAAGATATAAGGATACATTGGTAAAAACATTGTTGTTTGTTATTTGTTACAGACACAGTAACGGTCGTATTGGAGACGTCCGGCTTATCCTTAGTAGAGGAAGACCCCAGACTTATGCCTGGGTAGAACCACCGGCGCACTACTGGCTAGCTATAAAAACATGATTTTTGTGTATGTTATTGTATGTGTGGTAGTCAGCCCTGTATTTGAGCCATACTAACCTTCTTAATACAATTAAATCAATTAGAACCAGATGAATATGGCACAGACGACTGACAAAACAATAGCGATTGATCCCTCTTTGGGTCAGACTTTACTTCTATAAACGTCTAAGTGCCAAGTCGTGACATAGATTATGTTGAAAAGCTTTGTGTCACTCGCAAAGTTTAATAAATTTAAATTTATAACTTAACCTTAACTCATTTCTTTAGCGTTGTTGGCAGATAAATGTACTACACAAGAGTTCAAATCTTTCTAAAATAAGATTTAAAAAAGAATTGCATTTATGACTTTTTTGTCCCTTTTTTATTTGCTACCATTTTTACGGCTCCTATGTGAATTAGTTAAATTAGTGTTCGAAGATTGTTTATGACCAGATACCATTTAAAACTATTATGTAGAGGGTAACGCTATGTGTCTTTGAAGGTTATTATGGATTTGAAATACGGTACTTGCTTTGACTGTACTTGTTCGGGTATTGACGCCACACGGAAACTTTGCTAAACATTGATAACATTTTATTGTCGATCATATATATATACCTATGTAATTGAGCTCTTTTCATTTTTTTATATTTCAAGAGTTTTATTTTTGTATAAAATGTTGTACTATTTTTCTTTATACATTAAAATTCTAAAAAGTGAGTTAGTGTATGCCCGAATCTTTCTTTCCTCAACTCAACTCGTTTATCTTGTAAATACAGGCCACCGACCCAAAATATAATTTTAGTGTAACATATACAACAATAGGTTGTGTCCATCTATCAACAATACATGTATGTACAACCAAAAATTAGTCATTGTCTTTAAGTTTCAATATTTCGTGTACAAAAAAAGGCAATACTTTTAATTATATCATCGTTATAAGATTGAAATAAGTTACAAAGATTTTGAAAAATACATTCTCCGCTATACCACTGAAAATATACCTTTGTCTTTCCTGGATAAATTTATGACAATAAAAAACATATGAAATTCGTCTTATATATATCTGGTATTAGTTATTAGAGAACAAAATCTACAGATACGATCTGTTCTGGGGATCCGTAAATGTCGCCAAGTTTCAATTAATAATTTGTGACTTGAACATCTAAATCTGGCTAAAGATTTCTTTACATATCAAAAATATTTAGATATTTTTCTGGATTCAACAAGGATTTAAAATATTTATAAGTATCTTAAGGTGGTGAATTTTGAATTCTGTCATGCCACTTTTGCAAATTACAATCCAATAGTCTTTGCTTAAATTATGTATAAATATATTAACATTGCTAATGTTTTGACTCATCCAAACTTGACCAAATGCACTGAACAAGTAAATGTTTAGATGCTGACGCCCAGTTTTTTCTTTCAATCTCAGCATGACCCTTTACTATTAGATAACAGTTTTTCGGATACCTTTGATTTGACATACAAATAAGTTTGCACCAATACTGTATGACTTTAACATGATGATCAAAGCAGAAAGGCGTTCTCCCACACTCTCCTAATGCAACACTATCATTAACATAAGTATTTACACCAAGAAAATCTTTACAATACTGGACTTGTACCTGCTCAAGAATATCTGAGATATCAGTTCTATAAATTTCTGGGCCATAGGTTAAAATGGACTTTACCATAGAATCAAACAACTTAAAGTAATCTGTGTGTGTGAAAACTTTCCAAATGTTCTTTGGTTAAGATTTAAGATTTAATAGCATAAACAGATTTTTAGCTTTATTACAGGAAAGCTTAGGGGTAAAAAGATGACCCATATATTTATACACGGATGTAATGTTAACTCGATTACCATTAAAGAACCACTGTTCATATGATCTTAACGGACCACCGTTTCTAAATACAATTATTTCGGTTTTCTTTTCATAAATAAACATTCCGATGTTATTACAATATTGATACATTGAATTTAGCTGAGACTGAAGTTCGACAGCTGTATCGGCGCAATTGGCAACGTCATCTGCGAAAAGAATGCATACAATGTCCGTTTTTTCGTGTGTGACAAATATACCTCTCTGTCCTTTATTACCGAGTAAGGGGAGTAACTCGTTAATTTACAAATTATTTTTTTGTTACGTCCTCTTGCCGGGTTCCACTATTACATTTGAAAAATGCCGTGGTTTTATTCGGACAAATTCGCGTAGTTTAGAATACATAGATATAAAGTATACGATATAAATTACCACGCACTCAACTTTTATTTATACTTCTAAATAATTTTTGATGCACCAGCCCGTCAAATGGTTTCTGTATCGATAATTGGTTATAAAATAGAAAACACGAAATACACTTCTGTAAAAATAATTTTAATTAAGCTATAAGCATTAACATAAAGATACATTAACATATGTAATTTATTAAATACAATTTGAAGACTAGACTATACTGAACCGTTTACAAACGCGACTAGAAGTGAAAAAATGATAACTTGCTCAGAAACAACTTAAAACTTTTTAACACATGTAGTTAAACCTATCGGCAATGATGTTTGGTTGCATATTATATATACTTATATAAATAGTTTTGAGCCTGTGTAAGAGGTTTCTTTATTTTAATTTTGTATATTTATGCTTGACAAACCACCGACGTTGAATTTGATATTGAAAACTACTATAAATACACATCGCTTTGTAAAGGATTTATAAATGAAACTAAATCTATTTTCGAAAGAAAAATCCATGTAAGTCAACATTAACTTGCAACTAGCAACACTATCAGAGTACACCAATTACACACACGCACGCACACACACACACGCTCACACATGAATACATATAATATTGCACATAAGAACCGGTGTACATTTGTTGCTTAGCTGCATGAGCATTGTACAAAAAATGGAACTTTAAGTTGCAGTTAAAAAGACCTCTCTCTCTCTCTCTCTATATATATATATATTTTAAATCTTAAAGGTTTTATGACATGCACATTACCTTTATATATCATTAATCACTCTTCATTTCAACTATTTTAAACAATACAAGTATGTACATGTAGTTAAATCACACATAACTTTGCAATATATAAGGCATTTAAGATAATGAAATCCTTAATTTGGCGTGTAAGTACAATGTAATATCAAGCAATACATATTATATATAAAGCGCAACAACAAACAAATACAAAGTTGGAATACAGTCAGGGTGTGGACACCTTATTTACTTTTATATTATCAAAAAACAAACAAACAACAACACAAAAACTTTTTTTTCATTAACCACTTTAAAGATTCCGCGTGTAAAATGCTTGTTATTTAATAGATTCCGTTTAATAAGTAAAGAATCTGCGTAATCAAGTTGTAAATCGACTAAACCGACGTTCCTTTCCTAAATCTATAGTGTGTTTTATGCGCTGGATTGCAGTTGCAGATGTCCGATAAGTCAAGGAAATATTGACGTTCACACCTATTTTTCTGCTTTAACGGGTATTCAGGAAACATTAAATAATAATAGTACATAAAAGTCAACATGGTGTCCTGTTTCGCCTTTGAAATCCACCCTAAACGTCACTGTTACAATAATAATATTAAAATGATCACTCTTGCTTCTAACACCCAAATCTCTAGTTTAACTTTTATCAACTAGTTTTCGACGAATTGTATTCTGTCGCGGAGCGTATCCTTGTGAAATCAGCCAATGACAGACGAGAGCATGACACACCGACGGACTTTAAAACGAACAAGTTGTTATTGTTTACATTTGTTTAATGAAAGGTGTGACATTTGACCAAGTATACTTGGGTTCTGATTAAATGTTGAACATGTTTAAATGAATTTCTTTACTTAATTAAATATTACACAGCTTAACAATTTTAAGCTTACAACTTTGGTTATGCTACTTATAAACCCCATATTCCACCCATTGTAGTAAATATGTTTGAAATCTTAAAATTATATCTTATTTGGATTTTTATCATCATATTTAGTGGTTTCCTTAAATCTATAAAAGCATTCAACACTGCCCAGTCACAATGCTTTCAAATGAGGTCAGCCGAATCTCGAAATGTTCTGATTACGCCCGAATTCCATATTGATGACGCGTTATCACTACAAAATAGTGCCTAGGTACATATTACTGCCAATTTTCCAATAAAACACATCAAATTTAGTAAAAAACATAAAAAAGTTATGTTAATTATTCACTGAAGGCCAAAGGTTTAAATTAGAGTACTATAACCATAACTCATGAATAGACTATCGCACATAATTGACACCGAAAATATGAATTTTATCTGTTTTGTTTTCTCCCACAAATGAGTCCGAAATCAATAAGGAATCCATTCGTCTGTTAGCACTAAATTGTCCTATAATAATACGCAATAAATACGATATTCCTAAGCTCATACATGCATTTAAACCATCGAAATATTAAGCCTGGCTATGCATATCAATTTAAATACATACATGGTACTAAAAAATATATCACGTGGTACTTTAAAGGTGGTATCCGGATCTCAAAATTAAGTGGTTATGTTATTTTTTCTTAGTTTAAAAACAGCTAACTGTGCAGCATGGCTCAGATAGGAAACAAACTGTCGTAATAACAAGTATGGTCCTATGCTTTACTTTCTACATGGATATAGTGCACAAATAAACATCATTTCGCATAATCTTTCAGATAACAATAACATATTTAGTTGTATGAGAGAAAACACAATCGTTCAAATTGTCGGATACCACCTTCTATTGAAATCTAGACTTATGATGACTTCTTCCTACATCTTAGACAATCAATAGCAAACTATTCATCGTGTATCATCTTGTGGTGAACATTCGGTTAGTTATAACTGCGTATTACCCAAAGCATAATTTCCCTGCAATTATAAATACAAATATTATTAATTATATATTAAAAGTGAATGAAAAGTTATGTTAAGAGAGATACAGAGAGGAGGAGAGTGCAACGAAGAAGAATTGAAATAGAGAGAATGACTTTGGGACACATAAGCAAAAAAAAAAAAAAAAAAAACAACACACACAACAAAACCGTAAAATCTGTTGTACACGTTAGAATCAGAAATGTTCATGACCAATCGTTGAACTGCACTGCATCAAGTGATTAAATATTTATTTTTAAGCATTTGACAACCATGCCAAATACATAATTGTAGCGCAGGAGGCTATTTGCCAAAATAATACCAAATTTTACACCAGCTAGATTCGGGCATAAATATGTACATTAGCATTAGAATCAAACTAATAAAATACAGTAATAATAGAAATGGAAATAGTAATAAAATCAAAGAT